>OW240916.1:256160363-256202174 GCA_933207985.1 Pelobates cultripes
ACAGGTAGGGGTTAATATACTGAGACAGAGAGACAGGTAGGGGTTAATATACTGAGACAGAGAGACAGGTAGGGGTTAATATACTGAGACAGAGACACAGATAGGGGTTAATATACTGAGACAGAGAGACAGATAGGGGTTAATATACTGAGACAGATAGGGGTTAATATACTGAGACAGATAGGGGTTAATATACTGAGACAGATAGGGGTTAATATACTGAGACAGATAGGGGTTAATATACTGAGACAGAGAGAGACAGATAGGCGTTAATATACTGAGACAGAGAGACAGACGGAGGTTAATATACTGAGACAGAGAGACAGATTGGGGTAGGGTGCCCCCGTGTCCCGGATCGTCCGGGATAGTCCCGCATTTTGTGGGTCTGTCACGGGTCCCGGGCACTTTCATTCTGGGACAATTTAATGTCCCAGAATGAGTTGGGCCCTGTGTTAGTGAAGAGGGGGCCTGCTGGCTTCCCCACTATGCCAGAGCCGCGGGTCCCCGTTTGCTGCTCGCTGTTGGAGATCTCTCTCCTTGCCCTCCCAGCGCTTCGAGGAAGTGAGGTCACACGCTATGATGTCTCTTCCTCCCAGCGTTCTTTGAAGATGGCAGTGCGGGAGAAAAGAGAGAGGAGCTCCCAGGACCAGGTAAGTGTATACAAACAATCATTCTTCTGGCCTTATTCCCAGTGCTACTGTATTGTTTACCAAAATTCCAAATAAGTCGTTCAGACTCATTTGTCTGATCCTCCTGTTTTCTAATTCATTGCTCATCTAATTCATTCAACCTTTGGTCGCCTGACACTGGACGTCCTCACGCTATGCATGGAGACATCTAGTGTCACCCAAAACCCCATAGGAAAGGATTAATAGGAAAGTGCTCACTGACACATCGACAATAGCAAAAGGCAGACCAGGAAAATAGGCACATGCCAGCTCACATGGTGCTTGCTGTATGCACTGACCCATCCAGACCAACCTTTATGGGATTCCTTTCAACTCACTCACCACATCATCTGTGGAGACTGTAATGCCACCCTGGTTCCGGTGATGAATCCTTTTACTACATGTTGGAGCCGTAACTGACACATTTAAAATTGACATAAAAATACTTCCGCGATAAAGGGACGCTGTTTGGCACCCACACCACTTCAGCTTATTGAAGTGGTCTTTGTGCAAACTCCCATCACCCTTAAACCAAGAGTGGTAATTATTGCAATATTAATAAACTGCAATAATTACCTGCTAGGGTTAACTCCTCCTCAAGTGGTTGTCTACCAGACAGCCAGTAGAGGGACTTCTGGTCTTGATGGCAACTTTTGTTTGCCTAAACAACGCTAGACGTCCTCACGCTAAGCATGAGGACTTCCAGTGTCACTGGAATTCCCATTGGAAACCATTGAGTAATGCTTTCCTATGGGGAAATCCTAACGCGAGTGCAGCCATTGCCACGCATGCACATTAGGTCTCTCCTTCCGGCGGACATCGGTGAGTGGAACGTGGGTGCAGCTGGTGACAGAAGGGGTTTTTAACTTGACAAAGGGAGAAGCTATAGTGCCAGGAAAACAAGTTAGTTTACCTGGCACTATAGTTTCCCGTCAACATCACCACTAACTCTTCCCTGGGAATATGGGTCTCCCATAAGGCAGTCATACACAGGAAACTGATCTCACCGGACACAAACCTTAAAATAAAGGGAATCACTGACGCCATGGCTGAATTAAACCACCTCAAGAACCTACATAAACATTAACCCACTGATAACATCTTGATTCAACTAACGATGACCAGGGACAAACTAAAATTCCTCACTGTGTCAGACATATCAACAGCTCTTATGTGGACCCGATGGACATATTACAAAAAAGGCAATAAATCCGACTTAATGTAAGCAAACTATCTCAAACACAAGGCAGAAGCCAAACGGATCTGAAAAATCAGCATGACATTGGGCACAATTACTGACGAACTTGAAGCCATAGCACAAGCATTTGTCCAATACTACACCAATCTATACAACCACTCCTCCACACTAGCGTTGAAGACTTGTTACTCGAATGGGAAAATCAAATCGTACTTGGCTCCTTTACACCTTCCCACACTGTTATGTAATTCTAGGGTGCAATTATCAGCAGACATAGAGGTAGAGGGACTCAAATCCGTTCTCCAAACTTCAGATGCTCGGGACCGGATGGCTGTCCAGCATTGTGCTACCAAATGTTTAGTGAACATTTGCTCCCACACCTCTGCTGAGTCTTTAACCCCTTAAGGACACATGACATGTGACATGTCATGATTCCCTTTTATTCCATAAGTTTGGTCCTTAAGGGGTTAAAGGAGCACCAAAGGGTCAGGAACACAAACATGTATTCCTGACCCTATAGGGTTAAAACACCCATCTAGCCACCCTGAGCCCCTCATGCCTCCCTAAATATAGCAATCTTACTTTTATTCAAGCTGGAGCTGCTTGCTTTGTCAATGTTTCCTTTAGACCTGCCCACACTGTCTGCTGACATCATCAGAAGTGGTAGCCTGATCCAGTCACAATGCTTCCCCATATGATTGGCTCAGACTGTCAAGATCAGGCAGATCATGGGCAGAGCACAGCCCTGGCAAATCATCATCTCCTCATAGAGATGAATTGGATCAATGAATCTCTATGAGGAAGGTTCAGTGTCTGCATGCAGAGGGAGGAGACACTGAATGTTTGGATGCATTTTAGGCAGGCATGACCCAGGAAGGATCTCTAACAGCTATCTGAGGAGTGGCCAGTGAAGTTATCACTAGGCTGTAATGTAAACACTGCATTTTTTTCTGAAAAGACAGTGTTTACTGCAAGAAGCCTGAAGGTAATGAGTCTACTGACCAGAACAAATTCAATAAGCTGTAGTTGTTCTGGTGACTATAGTGTCCCTTTAACTCCCTTCTACAAGGCCGACCCCTTCCCCACTGATGGGCTCAGCCAACGTATGCCTCATTCCCAAACCAAGGAACGATCACCTGGACCCAGGACACTATCGACCGGTTTCCCTACTTATATTAAACTCTTCACAAAGACATTGGAAAACAGATCCATTCATGACTTTTTTTATGCTCTATTAGTTCGGTAGAGAAAACTACCGCACACCGACCACCCCCGGGCTCATTATCTACAAAGGAAACTGCCGATTGAGCGCTCCCCCTGGGTGGCTGCCGTTCGTATAGCCGAACGCCACGTGGAAGAGAAAACTGCAGCCATCTTGTTTGCACGAAAGCAGGCAACGGGACTTGGTCGTCGAGTGTAGAACTAAAATCGGCCACTCGACTTCCCGAACACTGGTAAAAACAAACAAACGCCTCCTTCCTTTTGACGAACAGCTAGGAGAGCGCCGTTCGGTAGTTTACTGCACACGAACAAGGGGGAACCAACCGCTCCTAGGAGCCAGGGGGCTCCGTTCGTTTTTTCTTTTGTTTGACTTTTTCGAAATAGATCGACCACACAACATAAACTCATGGAACTGTTTTGGGCAAAATGAGCGGTCGGTAAAATGAGACTTCCATACATGTTGAATATGTTGGTCACCCAGATCAGGGCTATCAGGGGATATGTCATTTATGGGGATACCATGTGTTTTAGGGTGCTTTCTAAGTTTTGGGGAAAATGTTTTTTCTGCCTGGAGATAATTGGGTTATCCTTTAGTTTACTTAATTATCTCACAGGCAGAGAGGAGGGGATTGTATGTTTGCAATGGGAGTGTTTCACTTTGTCAATGAAAAATGATTGGTTGCAACCTTTGTGTCCTGGTTCCCAACAAGGTCCAGGTGGGAGGTCCCCTTACATTGGGACTTCCATAAAAGTCAGTGTGGCATCAATAAACCTTCATTCCTGTTGTACCCTTCATGAAGTATAGGCTCATGTTTGGGTAACCATCTGCTGGCTGTGGAGAACCTACTTTGAAGCTGCATTCGTCCAGAACTATTCGTATCTACACCCGAACTGCAACTGTAATCACTAAAGCTCAGCAGTTCGGGAGGAATAGGCGAACAAGGTACTATAACTACCAGCGTTCATAACAACCCCCAATTAATTAAAATCGTCATATATCATATAAATCTTTATTGGAAACATAAAATAAGAAAAAAAAATAATAACCAAAATTAAATAACCATAAAAATACCAGCTAAGTGACTGGCAGTTGGATGGGGGGAGAGTGGGTAAGTAGGACTAGATAGGGGTAAATGAAGTAGAGGGGAATGGGAGTAGTTATGAAATGTTCAGCTTTATATCTGTAAAGTGCAATATACAGCTTCCACCTGATCAACTGTGGATAGACAGAAATAAACTTAACTTTGTGGATACTTGCTTCCCTCAAGTTACCTCCCAAAAATGGTAACTATATACAAGATATTATGAAATGCAAACAGGACAGGGATCCAGCTTGTATCATTAAAACATAAACATAAACATAAAATACAACATAGCGTAATATTGTTATAGCCTTATAAATCGCCCAACGCTTCAAGCTGGATCCCTGTCCTATTTGCATTTCATTATATCTGTAAAAAGCAGTAATGTCTACTACTTGCCGTGTATGCTTGCTACTGCAACACTAGAGAAAGGTTGTAACCTATATTGGATACAGAGTATCTTATGGGGCAATTTAGTATCTTGTGGAGTAGGCTGTATAAATTAGCCGATTATCTTGAATATATCCCTGGATTATACGCAGACATAGCCATCTAGACACAGCAATAACAATAAAGCATGGGCTAATTAGAGCAATAGCTAATTATGCTGTTGGAATTAGCTAGCCCTGCAGCAACGACCACTTCCCTATTAGTTTGCAGAGCTATCTAATACACGAATGCTAATTTGCTCTTGTCTAAATAAGTAAGCCTTGTAAAAATAATAGTTACTCAAGGTACTATCTAGTGTGCAGAGACTTGTGTGCTCTTATCTGAGTAAGCTGGTGTTGCTCCCAATATCACCCTATGTCTGAGTATAATCCCCCCCTTGCATAATAGTCCTTATAACAAATAGACTGAGTGATTAGCTCACATTGATATCTGTAATTTACCTTTACAGCAAGGGTTCTGTAATGTATGTTATGGTAGTTTCTTTTTCTATGTCATTTTAGGAATTAATTATAAGATGTATATAAGTCTGTTGTATACATGTTGTATGTTCTATGTTTTATCTGCACCTGAGGAAGACTTATTACAAGTCGAAACCAATGTGCTTTAACATAGGAAAAGGAAACTCTATCATAACATACATTAACCCCTTAAGGACAGAGCCAAATGTACACGTTGTGAACAAAACAAAATGTAAACAAAACCCGGCATTTGCGTTACATGTCTGTCCAACCGTAATTCAACTCTTTCATAGTAAATGCACCCACCCTTATTATATATCATTTTATTCAGAGGAAACAGGGCTTTCATTTAATATCAAATATTTAGCTATGAAACGTAATTTAATCTGAAAAAAATGGGAGAAAATAAGATTTTTTTTTTAGTTCTACCTGACATTTTAACGGTCAATGTCATAATACTGTTTGCTTTTACTGCAGTAAAAATACACATATTTGTGTTCAGTAAAGTCCCACGTGTAAGACAGTACCCCCTATCTACGGGTTTTATGGCGTTTTGGATAGATACAGGGTCAAATATAGCACGTTACATTTGAAATTGAAATTCGCCAGATTGGTTACGTTGCCTTTGAGACTGTATAGTAGCCCAGGAATTAAATTTACACCCATAATGGCATACCATTTGCAATAGACAACCCAAGGTATTGCAAAGGGGTATGTCCAGTCTTTTTTAGTAGCCATTTGGTCACAAACACTGGCCAAAGTTAGCGTTAGTATTTGTGTGTGAAAAATGCAAAAACGCCAATTTTGGCCAGTGTTTGTGACTAAGTGGCTACTAAAAAAGACTGGACATACCCTGTTTGCAATACCTACTACTATTGCATCATATCTTAATTTTCATTCTTGGGCTACCATAGGGTCTCAAAGGCAACGTAACCAATCTGGCGAATTTTAATGTGAAAAAAATGAAACGCAAGCCTTATGTTTGACGCTGTAACTTTTGAAAACACCATAAAACCTGTACATGAGGGGTACTGTTGTACTCTGGAGACTTAGCTGAACACAAATATTTGTGTTTTAAAACAGTAAAAAGTATCGCAGCAACAATAACGTCCGTGTAAGTTCTGTTTGTGCGTGAAAAATGCAAAAAACTTCACTTTTACTGGCGATATCATTGTTGTAATACATTTTACTGTTTTGAAACACTAATATTTGTATTCAGCAAAGTCTCCCGAGTAGAACAGTACCCCCCATGTACAGGTTTTATGGTGTCTTGGAAAGTTATAGGGTTAAATATAGTGCTAGCAAATTAAATTCCCTATACTTTTGGCATGGGTTGTCAGGCAGGTCCCGCTAATTGTAATTAATTAAGATACCTAATTATGTAAAAATATTACATAAATATATATATGTAGAATTAATATATGTGTATGTATATGTGTGTGTGTATATATATATATATATATATATATATATATATATATACGTATGTGTATATATCTATATAATTTTTTTTAAATATTTGTATTTATATATAGGTATATATATATATAGTGATATATACGTATATATTTATGTATATACAAAAAAGCAAAAATAGTTCCTGCACTCACGCTGAAATGTCCCTTTGTGACCGGGTGCCAACCATGTATAGCCCAGAGAATACAAAAATAGAAAAAGGTCCTGATGAAAGTCCTCATGGAAGGACTGAAACGTTGATCTCAGCTTTTAGTATGTGACATTAAACTTTGGACTTTTAATTCAAAAACCGTGAGTGCAACCACCTTTTTCTATTTTTGTATTTATGTATATAGATATATATATATTATTTCGTTCTACGTGTATTTTGAGATATATTAATATTAATATATTAATATATTAATTTCACAATACAGTTAGAACGAAATAACACACATCTATATATTTTTTTATTATTTATTTTTAATTATTTTTTTTAATTTTATTTTTTAACGTATTTACATATTTTTTTTAGAATATATATATATTTATATATATATTTAATCAGTATCAGTCTACGTGTAATTTGATATAAATATATATATATATATATATATATATATATATATATAGTAAAATACACCTAGACCGTGTACGTGTGTGTGTATGTATATGAGTATATATATATATATTTTTGATCTAAGTATATATTATTTTACACTTTTTAATTTATTTTTATTTTCAGCCAGCAGGGGGACCACCTGTCATTACAGGCAGCCCCCCTGCTGGCAATACAGGAGGCAGCTACCCCCGGCCATGTGATTGTGGGGTCCTCGCAAGGACCCCACTCTCATATGGCCGGGGGGCTTCCAGGAAGTCGGACGTGCCGCGGGGGGCTCCCTGGGAGTCCCCCAACCGCGATTGCTGGCGTGGGATCGCCGGCGACCGGGTAAGTAGGAAAAGACCGGAGGGCGTACTATTACGCCCGGCGGCGTTTAGAGCCGCTTAGAATAGGGCGTAATAGTACGCCCTCCGGTGTTAAGGGGTTAAAGAACCCTTGCTGTAAAGGTAAATTACAGATATCTATGTGCGCTAATCACTCCGTCTGTTTATCACAATTTCAAAGGACCACTATAGTGCCCTGAGGGTGCCCCCACCCTCAGGGTCCGCCTCCCGCCCGGCTCTGGGGAGAGGAAAGGGTTAAAACTTACCTTTTTTCCAGTGCCGGGCGGGGAGCTCTCCGCCTCCGATCCTCCTCCTGTCTCCTTACAATGCTTTCCTATGGACGCTTGCGTGTTCTCACTGTGATTTTCACAGTGAGAATCACGCAAGCGCCTCTACCGGCTGTCAATGAGACAGTCACTAGTGGCTTTAGAGGCTGGATTAACCCTATTATAAACATAGCAGTTTCTCTGAAACTGCTATGTTTATTTAAAAAAAAAAAAAAAAGGGTTAATCCTAGAGGGATCTGGCACCCAGACCACTTCATTAAGCTGAAGTGGTCTGGGTGCCTAGAGTGGTCCTTTAAGTGTATTGAGTGACACTGCACTTTTTTTTAGCAGCACTAGAGATCCTCTCTAATTAGCGCCACTTTATCTTTCATTTCATAATAGTCCTTTTGCTTGCCGAACTACTTAAAAGATCCCCCAAGAGCCATCTGCTCCTATAACATAATTGTGCTAAATAGTTCTGTGATACAAAAACTAAAAGAAAGTCATGAAAATTAGATGAACCAACTACCTAACATTGCAGCACCAACTTTCCCTATTGCCAGTGATACACACAAGAGATGCTCACTATCCCCCTCCTTTTTACCCTCTCCCTTGAGCCCATTTTGCAAGCAATCCACCTAAATGGCAACACAGAGGGTATTCGAGTTCATGGAGAGGAGTTTAAATTTGCGGCATACGTCGATGACACACCCCTCACATAAAAACCTGTTAATGATCCATTTGGACACTCTAACTCTCATTGATGCTTACGCTGCTCTCTCAGGCTACAAAATCAATTTATCCAAATCCGAAATCCTGCCCATTCCTTTTGAGGCGCATCATATACAGTCAATTTGAGAGTCCGTACCCCTAAAAAATTACGGTAACAAAGATCACTTATCTTGGCATAACTCTGTCATCAGACTTGGCTGACCTTTACGCACTCTATATTCTAATGCTCCGGACCACCCATGATGGCTAACAACGCTGGGAACCTCTGGGTATCTCCTGGCTTAGAAGAGTTAGGACCATTGAAATTAACTTCTTGCCATGTTTTCTCTTCCAAACACTCCCAATACCTATCTGGACTATAGACTTTAAACAACTGCAAATAGTCATAGACAAATTTTATATCCGCGATCTGCCCCACTTCATCCACTATATTCACTTAGCCCAGGTGCAACAGTGACATTCGCTCCCAGAACAAAACATTGGGAATGTTTTGTGCACAATTCCTAGGTTGGGAGCACCCTTCCCAATATATGTGGATCCCGAGAACATACAGGGCACTCCCCCCACCTACTTCCAATGCCATGACTCACTCCCTTGACCTGTGGGATAAATTGAAGCTCAAATTCAAACTTACATAGTTTCTGTCGCCACTGACACCCATTCTTCACATCAAACTCTTCCCGCCCAGGCTACACCTACCATATAGCACAGCATGGCGAAAAGACCCCCTGACGAACCGACTGACTGGGGAGACATTTGGGAAGCGAAAAGTACGCTAATAATTTGTGTGACACACAAGGAGAACAGGCTTACAAGATGCTCTCAGAGGTACAATGTGACTGGGGGTAGAAGGATCTAACGGAAGCGTATGATAACCTTTCCAGCTGTCATTCAGGGGTATTTCTGCAATTATTTATAAAAGTGTACAAACAGAAGCGGGACTTTTATAAACTGCCATTAAAATGGGGATTTCCTGTCACATACAGCAAGCTGGAGTGCTTTACATGTGTAGCGTGTTCCTTTAAGGTGTGTTTATTCATTCCACACATTCTAGTACAGAGGAAGTGAATACACAGCGTCTGTCTTTCTAGTTTTTAAATGTTGCCGATAAATTAATAAAATAAATTATTGTATCCCCCAACATATTTGCCCATTATTTACACTCCTAAAATCTCACCTGGTTTGGTTTGTGCTAAATTTCCTATAATATTAACAATTCAGAATTTTCCCAAATTAATCCTGAAAGGCAAGAATATGTGATCTTGAAAAATTCTCAAACTCTGCAATAGTCACACATTTTCCATTGTTTTACCATTTGCAAAATTAGCAATTTGAGATAATTCCAAGTTTAGCAAATAACCGTCAGCAAAGTTTGCAATCATGGCTGATTGCCTGTTTTTCCGTAGATTAACTGCTAATAGTACATACAGTTCATAATAAATCTGGCTGGCCATGTAAGGACAATACTAAACTATTTTATATATTCAGGGCAGGACGGGTTGATGCTTATCGCCATTTATCAAAAAAGACATTGCAAAAATACCAGCAAGGCAGGGGCCAATATTGTTCCTTGGAGGGGAGAATGGTGAGAGAATATCCACCTCTGGTATACATGGCATGTACACACATTGTTATATACACAAACATAGACACACACGGTTGTATACAACAATGCCACGCTCTCAGTCAACAAGTATGCACACACTATTGCACACATTTAGAAACCTACACACTGCTATACACACCATCAATCAGACCATATATACAAACTGCCTCACATACACAATGCTACACGCTCAGTCAGACAAAGTAGACACGTTGTAAGTAGTTTATTAGTGATTTAGGGAATTTTCTCCTTTCAATTATTCTCTTGTCCTGTGATGCCACCCATATATAATCAATTATGCAAATTAGCAGGGCTGGTATTTTTTTCCAAAAAAGGTGGCAACTCTACCCCACCCAGTGTATTTCTCACACCTTAATACCTTCTTGAAACCCTCACCCAGTGTGTTTCTCTCAATCTTAATAACTACTTGTAGCCCCCACCCAGAGTGTTTCTCCTCACCTTAATACCCTCTTGTACCCCCACTCAGTGTGTTTCTCCCCACCTTAATACCCTCTTGTACCCCCCACCCAGTGTGTTTTTCCCACCTTAATACCCTCTTGTACCCCACCCAAAGTGTGTTTCTCCCACCTTAATACCCTCATGTACCCCCACCCAGTGTTTCTCCCCCCTTATACCCTCTTGTACCCCCCACCCAGAGTGTGTTTCTCCCACCTTAATACCCTCTTGTACCCCCCACCCAGTGTGTTTCTCCCCACCTTTTTTGTTTTCAGATTTTTTTATTAGATTTTTAGAGTTCTGTTATACATCATTTCACATATCAATTACCAAACAAACCCCAACTAGCAAAGGTATTACTGATATTTATTTGCTTTTACTGCCAGGCGAGGGGAAGTCAGAAGTGAAGCCTATTAGTCTTGTCCATCACATGTTGGGTGCTTTAGGGATCTATCACCAGGTAGTGATGTCCCGAACGGTTCGCCGGCGAACATAGCGTGTTCGCGTTCGCCGCGTACGGCGAACATATGCGCGGTTCGATCCGCCCCCTCTTAATTTACTAATACTAAGTAAAAATTACTTAGTATTAGTAAATTGTGCCCCTACTCGCAATACTGCGAGTAGGGGCATGTCTATTAAACAGTGAGCAGCCTGTGTCTGCTCACTGTTTAAAAAAAAAAGGGTCCCCCCCTGGTGGGGGCCCTAAATACTAATGGGGGGGACCTATTGTCCTCCCCTTACCCCACCCCTGAGCGGTGGGTGGGGGCCCTAAAAATAACAATAGGGGGGGGGACCTACTGTCCCCCCCCCCGGCCCCCACCCCTGAGCGGTGGGTGGGGGCCCTAAAATTAACAATAAGGGGGTGACCTACTGTCCCGGCCCCCACCCCTGAACGGTGGGTGGGGGCCCTAATAACAATAAGGGGGGGACCTATTGTCCCCCCCGGTCCCCACCCCTGAGCGGTGGGTGGGGGCCCTAAAATTAACAATAAGGGGGTGACCTACTGTCCCTGTCCCCACCCCTGAACGGTGGGTGGGGGCCCTAATAACAATAAAGGGGGGGGCTATTGTCGTCCCCCCCCGGCCACCACCCCTGAGCGGTGGGTGGGGGCCCTAAATACAAAGGGGGGGACCCTAGTCACCCCAACCCCCCTTCCCCCCAAAAAAAATGATCTCCCTACCTACCCCCCTCACCCTAAAAATAATGAGGGGGGGACCTTTAACTAAAAACCTGTAAAAAAAAAAAAAAAAAATTGATAAAAATAACTTACCATTTGATGTTTTCTTTCTTCTACAATCTTCTTTTTTCAGCCCCAAAAAAGGCCAAATAAAACGCCAAAAAAAACAAACGAGCGCACAAAAAAATAATCCATCTTCACTCATGGAGGGCTCCGCGCAGACTGAGCTCTGCAGGGCGGGGCAAGGCTTATAAAGCCTTGCCACGCCCTGCAATTAGGCTAAGAACACTCTGATTGGCTGGTTTAAGCCAATCAGAGTGCTCTTTGTCATTTTACACAGCGTGGGAAAATTCAAAAGAACTTTCCTGCGCTGTGTAAAATGACACAGAGCACTGTGATTGGATGGCTTGAAATCCATCCAATCACAGTGCTCTGTGTCATTTTACACAGCGTGGGAAAATTTTACTTTCCCACGCTGTGTAAAATGACACAGAGCACTGTGATTGGATGGCTTGAAATCCATCCAATCACAGTGCTCTGTGTCATTTTACACAGCGTGGGAATATTCAAAAGAACTTTCCCACGCTGTGTAAAATGACTAGGGTCCCCCCCCTTTGTATTTAGGGCCCCCACCCACCGCTCAGGGGTGGGGGCCGGGGGGGACAATAGGTCCCCTCCTTATTGATAATTTTAGGGCCCCCACCCACCGCTCAGGGGTGGGGGCCGGGGGGGACAATAGGTCCCCCTCTTATTGTTAATTTTAGGGCCCCCACCCACCGCTCAGGGGTGGGGGCCGGGGGGGACAATAGGTCCCTCCCCTTATTGTTATTAGGACCCCCACCCACCGCTCAGGGGTGAGGGCCGGGGGGGACAGTAGGTCCCCCCTTATTGTTAATTTTAGGGCCCCCACCCACCGCTCAGGGGTGGGGGCCTAGGGGGGGGGAAACAGTAGGTCCCCCCCCTTATTGTTAATTTTAGGGTCCCCACCCACCGCTCAAGGGTGGGGGCCGGGGGGGGACAATAGGTCCCCCTCTTATTAATTTTAGGGCCCCCACCCACCGCTCAGGGGTGGGGGCCAGGAGGGACAATAGGTCCCCCCCTTATTGTTATTTTTAGGGCCCCACCCGCCGCACAGGGGTGGGGGCCGGAGAGGGGGAGGACTGTAGGTCCCCCCCTCATTATCTTTATGGCCCCCACCTGCCGCCCAGGGGTGGGGGCCGGGGGGGGGGAGGACAGTAGGTCCCCCCTCATTATCATTATGGCCGCCCCCCAGGGGTGGGGGGCGGAGAGGGGGAGGACTGTAGGTCCCCCCTTATTATCTTTATGGCCCCCACCCGCTGCCCAGGGGTGGGGGCCGGGGGGGGGGGAGGAGAGTAGGTCTCCTCCCCCCCCTTCAACCAGAAAGAGTCCCTGTGGGTTTTAAAATTCGCCTGCCTATTGAAGTCTATGGCGGTTCGCCTGGTTCGCGAACATTTGCGGAAGTTCACATTCGCGGTTCGCGAACCGAAAATTTTATGTTCGCGACATCACTATTACCAGGTGTAATTCCTTAGATAATTTAACCATTGATTCCATATATCATATTTGTTTATTGAGTTTAGTAGGTTAATACCAACAGCTCTTTCCATCTGTATTTGGTTTAACAGGTCAGTACATGCTTTTAGCCATAACGGCTTGGTAGTAGATTTCCAATTTTGTGTTATTGTCCATTTTGTAGCTAGTAGCATATGGATAAGCAACATTTTATCTTTTAGAGGCATAGTTGGCCAACTCATATGTAATAAGACTTCAATTGGTTAACAATTTATTTTGACCTTAGATATTTTTATAAACCAATGGAGAGATTTGTTCCAAATATCTCTTAAATGACCACTATAGGCACCCAGACCACTTCAGCTTAATAAAGTGGTCTGGGTGCCAGGTCCACCTAGGATTAACCCTTTCTGCTGTAAACATAGCAGTTTCAGAAAAACTGCTATGTTTACTTTAGAGTTAATCCAGCCTCTAGTGGCTGTCTCATTGACAGCCGCTAGAGGCGCTTCCGCGCTTCTCACTGTGATTTTCACAGTTAAAAGATGCCAGCGTCCATAAGAAAGCATTGAGAATGCTTTCCTATGAGACTGGCTGAATGCACGCGCGGCTCTTGCCGCGCATGTGCATTCAGCCGATGACGTCCAAAAGAGGAGAGTCTCCAGCATCGAGGGAACCCGGTGCAGGAGAAAGGTAAGTGTTTAAGCTCTTAATCTCCATCCAGCCCGGCTTCTATGTTTACACTGATGGTTAATCCAGCCTCTCGTAGCTGTCTCACTGACAGCCGCTAGAGGCCGCTTCTGCGAGTCTCACTGTAAAAATCACAGTGAGAAGACGCTGATGTCCATAGTAAAGCGTTTAGTAATGCTTTCCTATAGGCTGTTTAAAGGCACCAGGCTCTTGCTGCGCATGCGCATTCGTCGCTGACGTCGGCAGTAGGAGAAGAGTTCCCCAGTGCCGAGGGAGCCCAGTGCTGGAGTAAGGTAAGTGGCTGTAGGGGTTTGAACCCCTTCAGCCAAGCGGGAGGGGGGCCATGAGGTTGAGGGTGCCTAATGACCCTATAGTGCCAGGAAAACAAGTTTGTTTTCTTGGCACTATAGTACTCCTTTAATTCCTAGAATATTCTTAAAGGACCACTCTAGGCACCCAGACCACTTCAGCTTAATGAAGTGGTCTGGGTGCCAGGTCCAGCTAGGGTTAACCCATTTTTTAATAAACATAGTTTCAGAGAAACTGCTATGTTTATTAATGGGTTAAGCCTTCCCCCTAATCCTCTAGTGGCTGTCTCATTGACAGCCACTAGAGGCGCTTGCGTGCTTCTCACTGTGATTTTCACAGTGAGAGCACGCCAGCGTCCATAGGAAAGCATTATGAATGCTTTCCTATGTGACCGGCTGAATGCGCGCGCAGCTCTTGCCGCGCGTGCGCATTCAGCCGACGGGGCGGAACGGAGGAGGAGAGCTCCCCGCCTAGCGCTGGAAAAAGGTAAGTTTAAACCCCTTTCCCCCTTATGGGCGGGAGGGGGTCCCCCTCAGGGCACTATAGTGCCAGGAAAACAAGTATGTTTTCTTGGCACTATAGTGGTCCTTTAAGTCTTTTTGATAGTTATTCATGATTCTAATATTTCACTTAATACTATACTTTGTTGTTTTAGATAAGAAATTAACAGTTTTTTTCTTTTACATTCCATATAATTGAAGATAAATGATTATGATCCAACATAATTCGTTCTTTTTATTTGGATTTGTAGTCGGTATATATGGGTCATTATACTGGTTTGATATATATTTTTCAAATTTGGAAATTCTAAACCTCTTCTGTTCTTATTCATTGATAGAATCTTTGTGCTAATCCTATGTTGCTTTGCTTTCCATATGAAATTTGTTAGGCTAGATTGTAACATAAGGCAAGGATTGGAAATTGAGAGGGGAATAATTCGGAAGATCTATAACCATCTAGGGAGAATGTAACTGTTAACAAGGTTGATGCGACCCCGACCATGATAGTTCCACCTTCCTCCATTCTTTAAGAGAATGGTTTGTTGATTTTAGCATCTCTAGAAAGTTTATTTCAATTAGTCTATTTCGATTTTCTGGGTGATTTTAACACCTAAATATGAAAAACTGTGTTTAATCCAATCAAAATTATAGAGACTTTTGAGCAGATTGTGTTGATCTTTTTTTTTATATTTATAGGAAGAATCATATATTTTTCTATATTAATTTTGTAGTAAGAGACTTTACTGTATTCACGAAATTCTTCCATAAGATTTGGTAATGATTCCTCTGTATTGGTTATTGTTAGAAGAACATCATCCAATGAAAACCGGAAATCCGTCAACCGGAAGTGACGGCGGAATGGAAGAAATGAAGACGGAACAGGTGCCCGGCATCCCCCCATCACAAAAGGGTATAAAATGGTGAGAGTGAACAGAACATCTTTAGGAGCAACTGAGGAAGCCCATATATTGGGCGAAACGCGTCTTGCTTGATTTTCCCAGAGTGGATTATTGACTTTTTGTCCCATAGTGGACTATTTTATATTAAGAGACTTTTGCTTGTTTTTTTTATATATTTTAATATATTTTATTTTCAACTTTTACCTAAGTGGAGTTGTAGTTTTATGTTTCATTAAAGAAGATTTTCCTTCTATTGAAATGGATATGGTCCCTTTTTCCCAACTATCATAAGGAACACAGAAACAGCTGCCACACAGAGAGGGAGTGGGAACCCTTACAACTATCCCACAGGCGTCTGAATTGAGCCAGTTTCCTTTGGCTCTTGGTTTGTGAGTACTAACCACAAATTATACTCAAAGTCACCTTTGTGCTCTACGATATTGCACTAGATTTTGTTTTCTCTGTTTTTACAGTTCTTATTGTACACTATATGCTATTTTACAACAAACCAAAATACTCCACCTACTCTGTATGTATGTATGTGCTTAGATTTGAAATTAACTTTAATTCCCTCTTTAGTAAATAACTCTGTTAGTCTCTCTGAATGGAGAGATAGTAGCCTGACTAGTGTCAACAGCAATTTGCCAAATTCTGCTAACTCCCACACATTTTACACATACATAATGTTTTATGTGTTGTTGCACCTGTTTGTCACTGTTTATCTGTCTCTGTTATAACAACTATGTTCACATCTGTTTGCAGCAAACATCACACTGGATAGGACCCAACTGACTGCAGGTAAGGACTATTATTAACTATTATTCATATTAATAAAGGTGAAATCCCTCTAAAATAGTTTTGTTTGCTCCATTTTATAACCAGCCTCTAATTGTGCTGCCATTATAAGATTTAAAAAATGTGACAATTTTCAAGGAAAGTCAATGTATTTGAGTGATGTACATTTGCTTTTTCTGTCATCTAGTGAAAATAACTACTTTATATTTCTGCAGTTTGGTAATTCTTTTTAAAATTTTGTTTATATTTTGTAATTTGTTGATCTTTACTTTTTATATTCACACGGCTTTTCTTTCTGCATCATCAGTTTGTTCTCAAAGCTTTCATTTTATTATTAGCCATTTTTAAAAGTATTTGCTGGATTATTTTTCGAAGTTTAATTTTTTTTGTCTTAAAACATGTAACACCCTTCACAACTCTCTGCCATGTGCATTTTTGTGCCTGAATCCCAGATTCCCAGAGAGTTGAGTATTTTCTGTAATAAGAACCTGTCCCGTGTACACAGTGTCAATGTTGTATTTTGTACAGAAGATTACCAGTGCACTGGCTTCCTGGAGCAAGATTTTACAGAGCGTTATCATTGACTTGGATATATTGAAATTCCAATACTCCTTGCATACCCGTCACTGCCAGGATCTGAAAGACTGGTAAGCTGAAACACTCTGCTATATCATTGACCAACTAGGGAAAAGAGTATATTGCTCTGCTTAGAACTGATCATATATTCATTAGTTTAGGGGATCCAGGGGCCTTCTGCTGTTATGGAGAACATTGCTAAGTGTTTTTTTTTTTAATTGTTGATCTTTGTGTCCAACAGATTATTATTATTGTTGTTAGTAGTATTTATTATTATTATTATTATTATGTTATTATTTATATAGTGCCAACAAATTCCGAAGCGCTTTACAGTGGATGGACGAACAGACATGTACTTTTTACCATACAAGTTGATCACATTTAGAATGCGTTAGATGTCATCCAGGTTGGATCAGGTCAAGCATCTGATATGTTCTCTTACTTGAAACCCAAAATACAGATTGTAATAGAAATCTCTTTAATGAATTTTGGGTCTTTGTTTTCCATCAGACGTATGTCTGTCCATCTGTCCTGTTTGTAGAAATGTATACACTTCCTTCATTCTATACAACCAACCAAATCTTTCCTTTTTGTGTAACAAAAATCAGACCTCACCATATTTGTTTATTCTTGTTAACATCCATCTATGGATACGATTTAGCTCCATTCACATAACTGTGTAGATCAAGTTATAATGCAAAATGGGCCAGGGCCTGAATTAAGGTCGGTAGAGCTATATTTAAAGTTCCTTGCAGTGATATTTACTTTCAGGGGACACGTGACGTTTGGCTGTGATATCCGGGGGAATGCATGGCAAGGCTTACAACACCTTGTACTCATAAGGGAAACTCAAACTCTAACTTTGTCAAACCTTATTTTACTTTTTTGTGTCACAGGGTGGAAGACTGAAAGCAAATTGATTGGTGTTCTTGCTAAGTGTCTGCCTGCACTCACCAATCTGTAAGCTGTCAGGTGAAGAATACCCCCAATCCCTTCTTTCTCCAGTCACTGCTAAACAGCGAATGTAGGAAACGTATCCCCTGTGTGCAGATTACCTTAGACTGTTATGTGTTGTCCTCTTTTTTTCTTATTTTTTTTATTTTTTTATGAAATAAAGGTGAAGATTTTCCATCACGGATTGTTTGTTGGTTGATATATGGCTTGATATAATTTTCAATAATAAAACAATTCTCCTAAGTCTGTATTTCTCTTTGCTAGTTTTTTGGGGGTTTTTTTTGTGATGTTTCTGATTTGCACACAGTTTGAAATATTCCATGTTAAAGGCATGGCCGAACGTGACTGATGGTTAAAATCAAGTTATGCAGGTATTGGTTATATTTAAAAAGGTTAATGGGAAATGGAAAATTAATTCATATCCTGCTTGTGTCTTTAGACAGATTTCAGGAAAGTAAGCACATTAATTTAACCCCTTAAGATCGGCGGGTGTACTATGCCGTCCTTGGGGACCCGGCTCTAAACGCCGACGGGCGGCATAGTACGTCCCCACCATACAAGGGACTTATCTGCTTGCTAGGGATCCTCCGCCGACAAGCCCATGCTTCGAATATACTCCATTGACTACAACCCTCTGTTGCCTGTCACTCAGCCACTGCCTTACCCATTCAACAATATTGAAATCCAAACTTAAAGATTGCAGTTTATTGACAAGCCTCTATGTGCAACAGTGTCAAAAGCCTTACTGAAATCTAGGTAAGCAATGTCTTCTGCACCACCCTGATCTATTATTTTAGTTACCCAATAAAATAAATTAATAAGATTCGTTTGGCATGATCTCCCTGAAGTAAAACCCATGTTGTCTCTGATCTTGAAATCCATGTGTTTTTAGACGTTCAACAATCCGATCCTTTAACATGATTTCCATAACTAGTTGCCCGACTCCTCCCTACTACCTTTCTTGTGAATGGGCACAACATTTGCTAACTAACAATCTTCTGGGACTACTTCTGTTAACAATGATTGGTTAAATAAATCTGTTAATGGTTTTGCTGGTACACCACTAAGCTCTTTCAATAGCTTTGGGTGTATTCAATCAGGTCCCATTGACTTATTTGTCTTTACTTTTGGCAGTTGAAATAGAACCTCTTCCTATGTAAATTCACATGTAACATATGACTCATTTGTCCTTTTCCTAAATGAGGCCCATTTCCTTCATTTTCATTTGTAAATACTGAACAAAAATATACATTGAGGCAGTCAGCTAGACCTTTATCCTCTTCTACATACCTTCCTTCTTTTGTTTTTGAACCAAGCATGACGTAGAAATAACTAACCAGACCCAAAATGGATACTGGATATGCAGCTAAAGGATAGTTGCTAAAAGTAAGGGTTTACCGTGATCCCCTGTTGGCGTCTGAGTACTGGTCCTTGTATGTGTATTAAAGCGAAACTCTCCATGGAGATGTGCCACCGCCGGGCTGAAGCCAACCGTGGTTGCCCGCCCGGGAACTTAGTAGTAGCCTTGCCCCTCAGGGCGTGATGTTTAGGGCCTTTACCCTTCCAATCATATTGATGTGCATGTATACCGGCGACACCTCCGGGAATATGGTAGTAGTGTCAATAGTGGGTACTGGGCTTTCCTCATTAACATTCTCTGAGGCCTGTGGCCAAAATGGGGGGTTCGGGCACTGACTAACGTCGGCCTATCGATAGGACACAGACGGAGCTGGCCAAACTGATGAGGACAGACATAGCAGGCCGCTTAATGGGGCACAGGTCTAGCAGGCCAATTAATGAGGCACAGAGATAGCAGGCCAATCAGTGGGGCACAGAGATAGCAGGCCAATCAGTGGGCACAGACATAGCAGGCCAATCCATGGGGCACGGACAAAGCGGGCCACTCACAGGAGTTGTGTTCTGTCAGCAGCAGGGGAACAATCTGCGTGGGTATATATATCTATCTAGGGGGGAATTAGGTGCACAACCCCTTGAAATACTAAACCTTTCCGGTAGTGTGAGTGTGTGCTAACCTGATGTTGTGCATGTTGCCTATTGCTGTGGCCAAATGCAGATTCTAACTTTTATTTATTATTCAGTTATAGTGAATTAAACGTATCCCAAAAAAATAGCTGAACTGGAAGAACTCTGCATTTCGTCTTTGTTTTGAGTTCAGCTACTTTAAAGTGAACATTTTAATTGACTTTAATTCTGACAATTCTCAATTTAGTGAATAACCCTGTCTGACAAGCTTAGAGTGATGGGTGTGGACATACATTAGAAATCCAGACTGAAATGGATTTGGTGGCTGCTGGTTCTAGGGTTGATATGTCTGTGCAGATCATGGCTGTAATGGCAGATGATGGCGAGTGTTGTAGAAAAGGTTCTGGTTGCGCTGTTACAGTTACAGTGTGCAATAGGTATCGTTCTATCTACTGTCCTGATCCAGTGGAACAGACGCTATTTTTATTTTATTTATTAATGAACAAAGTTTGACATTTAAACTCACTGAATATTTCCTTAGTAAGGAATAAATTGTATCTATTTTTCGATTTTAAAGGAGTTTTACTTAGTAAGATATTAAAATAATAGCAACTTTCCTCTGAAAAATATATATTTTAATAAGATAGACCATCTTTGTATTCCTTTATTTTATGTAAATAAGTCAATAGAAAGATCAAAATTTCATTTCTATACAGGAAATTTCTTAAGGACTATTAAAAAATTACTATCTGCATAAAATAAAGGAACACAGAAAGAACAATAGTGCGGGTAAATATATATATAATATAAAATGAGGGGGGAAAGTATTTGATCCCCTGCTGATTTTGAACGTTTGCCCACTGACAAAGAATTGATCAGTCTATAATTCTAACGGTCCGTGTATTTTAACAGTGAGAGACAGAATAACAAAAAAAATAATCCAGACGTCTGACGTTTGTCAACTCGAATCTTCAGCTCCCTCAACAGATTTTATATGGGATAAAGGTCTGGAGACTGGCTAGGCCACTCCAAGACATTAATGTTCTTCTTCTTGAGCCACTCCTTTTTTGCCTCGGCTGTGTGTTTTGGGTCATTGTAATGCTGGAATACCCATCCACGACCCATTTTTAATGCCCTGGCTGAGGGAAGGAGTTTCTCACCCAAGATTTGACGGTGCATGGCCCCGTCCATCGTCCCTTTGATGTGGTGCAGTTGTCCTGTCCCTTCAGCAGAAAAACAACCCCAAAACATAATGTTTCCACCTCCATGTTTGACATGGGGTTGGGTTCTTAGGGTCATAGGCAGCATTCCGCCTCCTCCAAACACGGCGAGTAGAGTTGATGCCAAAGAGCTCGATTTTGGTCTCCTCTGACCATAACACTAACCCAGTTCTCCTCTGAATCATTCAGATGTTCATTGGCAAACTTTAGATGGGCCTGTACATGTGCTTTCTTGAGTAGGGTGACCTTGTGGGCGCTGCAGGATTTCAGTCCTTTACGGCATAGTGTGTTACCAAAGGTTTTCTTGGTGACTATGGTCCTAGCTTCTTCGAGATCATTAACAAGATCCTCCTGTGTAGCTCTGGGCTGATTCCTCACTATTCACTGAAACTTCACAAAGTGAGATCTTGCATGAAGCACCAGACCGAGGGAGACTGACGGTTATTTTGTGTTTCTTCCATTTGCGAATAATCACAACAACTGTTGTCACCTTCTCATGAAGCTGCTTGGCGATGGTCTTGTAGCCCATTGCAGCCTTGTGTAGGTCTACAATCTTGTTCCTGATATCCTTGGACAGCTCTTTGGTCTTGGCCATGGTGGAGAGTTTGGAATCTTATTGATTGCTTCTGTGGACAGGTATCTTTTATACAGGTAAAGAGCTGAGATTAGGAGCACTGCCTTTAAGAGCGTTCTCCTAATCTCATTTTATTACCTGTATGAAAGACACATGGGAGCCAGAAATCTTGCTGATTGATAGGTGATCAAATACATTTCACTCATTGACATGCAAATCAATTTATAACTTTTTTGACATAAATTTTTCTTGATTTTTTGGGATTTTTTGTTCTGTCTCACTGTTAATACACATAACATTAGGAATTATAGACTGATCATTTCTTTGTCAGTGGACAAATGTTCAAAAGCAGCAGGGGATTACAAACTTTTGTTTCCCCCTCCTAGCATGTATATGTATTATTAATTTCCACTGGGGAATGCATTTTATTTATATTTTTAAGTAATTAGGGCATTTCCTCCTATAGTGAGTATAGAAAGGTAGAGGTAGCTACAGATAGTCTGATTGTTCGCTGTGACATCACTGTGACATACTTGCTGAGCACAGTTCAGTCAGTACACACTGCTTAGACAGTAGACACTAGACACTGCTTAGCTGCTGTGGTGATCACGTGCCTAAAGATGGCAAATAGTAGAACAGTTTTTTCGCGTTTTCCATGTTTATGCTGTGATGTAAGTAAAAGACTTGATTTTCTGTATAAGATTCCAGTTCTACATATTATTAACTGAGAGTTTTATTATGTTAACCAAATCCCCAGTGTAGTCCAGGATGGGGGATAAGGAGAATACAGATTGAACATGTTATCTGATTATTAATGGGGAACACTGTGGAGGTTACACACAGATAAATCATTTTATTCGTTCTTCAATATTTAACCCTTTCATGGCTCCAGTTTTAATGTCCAAAGCACAGTGACAGCATATGGTTACTGTATGGGTTTTTGTGGTATGGATTCCTTGACCCTTATTAATTTCAATTACTGGTATGTCATGTGAAAGTACTATAGAGTATTGTTATTAGGATGCTTACACACACATATATCCTGTATATGTATATAATAAATAAATCCGGACTGAAAGACAGCACTGAGACACTAATACTAGCAGCACAGGAACAGGCAATCGGCACCAGATCAATAGAAGCAGAGTCTACCACACCAGACAGGACCAGAGAGTCCTCCCAGACAATCCAGCACATAGTAACCACACTGAGAGCCACAAATAACTTGTGATCCTGTTCGTCTGGCAAAGAGACTTGGTGGTTTTCTGATTCTTTTTATTTCTGCCTTTTCAGGTCAGCGGAACGCAAGTAATTGATGTTATCGAGCAAGGAGCAAGGGCACACCCAGGTACATTAAAACACTTTGTGTGTGTGTGTGTTATGTAAATGTATAAATATATATTGGATACATAGCACATATCCCATTAAAGTGACCAGATTACCCATCATTAACCTGCTTACACCATTTTTATATCCACTTTGTGGCTTACTGTAGACTAGATGCTGCTATCATGACTGGCTTCAGCTATCGTGGTTTTACTTTTCAATGTCTGTCTTTCATTACCCTCGATTCAGTGATACTGTCTGCTGCCATTTGTAATTTTGTCTTATTATTAATTTGCAGATGGTCCCCAGATTCCAGTTGCTTCTGATAATGATTCATGCTCCTCACCAGATGAGGACAAGTTAGCCACTTTTGAGAAACAACTCGAAGATGAGTACAAACTTAAGAGCAAAGCAGAGAAGCTGATAAAGGCATATTCTACCGGCCGCTCCAAAGTATGTTGGACACATTTTATTTCATCTTAAAGATCAACTATATCTTTATTAATTTACATTTTTAAAAAACTCCTTCCACTTTCTGCAATGTGTGACTTTTTCCCACTCGTGATGGGATCCTAGCTAATTTTAGTTGATAGCAGGCTGGGGATCCGGGAGCTGATGGACTCTTTCTGCTCCTGGGTCGGACTGAAACTAAAATACATCATTTTGTGGAGTTCGCCTACGGCTCTTTCTCAGCTGAATAGTACAAGGCTCTTCCTTCCACTTGATCAGCCATGAAGCACTTTTAACAATTTTAAGCGCAAAGATATACACAACTCTCTCGGTTTTTAAAATTAGTTTGAATCAGTGTATTTACAGGACATATTGGGGGGTGAATGGATGGTAAAAGAGAAATGAGAAACAAAACCGTGGGTGAGAAAAAAAACATGGAAAGACATGATAGCAAAGGATATAAATGATGTACAAGGAATAGGCAGCCATAAGTAAATACAGTATATACTCGAGTATAAGTCTAGTTTTTCAGCACATTTTTTGTGCTTAAAAACCCCCACTCGACTTATACTCGAGTCACTGTCTGTATTATAGCAACTTAGAGAGCCGCGGCCGTCAGAGCCATGGCAACGATCCGCGCGGCAACCAGACTGCGAGACTTACAGTGGAGCTGACCGGAACGGAGGAGAAGGAAGCTGACAGGAGCTGCAGGAAAGGTAAGTAAATGCTTCCTGCCGGCCACCCCACTTCACAGCCCATGCCACTGGACCACCAGGGATTAAGATAGCCCCCCTCCCTGACCAGTTAACAAGCAGGGAGGGGGGACAAAAAAAAATAAAAATAATAAAAAAAATAATAATATTAAAATAAAAAAATTAAAAATAAAAAATGCCCTCCCCCCACGCAGTTCACACACACTACACAAACACACACTCTGCATTATATACACACTCTGCATTATATACACAGAGTGTGTGTATATAATACAGAGTGTGTGTTTGTATGAGTGTGTGTGTGTATATAATGCAGAGTGTGTGTTTGTATAAGTGTGTGTGTATATAATGCAGAGTGTGTGTTTGTATGAGTGTGTGTGTATATAATTATAAAAATCACAGAATTTCATAGCCCCAAATTTTACCCTCGACTTATCCACGAGGCATAGCATATTTCACAATTGTTGGTCACAAAACTGCACTCGACTTATACATGAGATCGACTTATACACGAGTATATACGGTACCATAAGAGTGAATGAAAGTAAAATACAGGATAAATTGAAACATCCCAGAGAGCACATTCTGTCTAATTAGAAGGGGCCGGCATTTCAGATCAGGTAGGGATCAAGGTGATTGGGAAACGAGTATTCCCTAACATCCTCTCAATCTACCATGATGTTGTCTTAAAATGTTTAAAGGGAAAGGTCATATGTTTGTTAATAGCGGAGGGGTGCAATATGTTGATGTATAGTTTCCACATTTGCAAAATCCTTTTTGTTAGCTTTCCTTTTGCCTTTGTTGTAAATAGTGTGTCTGTTCTGAAAATATGAAGTCATTTGGTGGTAAAGAGGGTAATGTATTAAATCTCTAGGTGAAGACCAACAATAGAGGAGAGGAGAAATGCAAGGAACATTGCAGTGTTAGAAATACAAACCTGTATCCCTAATGCTGCGGTGCCCTTGTCCCTAGTCAAATACAAGAAACCAAGAGGGAGACACTCACCTAAACATGCATACTTATAAGGGAGCTGCTGGGGCCAATTCATACAACATACAAGATCCAGCCCACTCACCTATCCACTAAACAGCAACTTCAATGTTGACAGATTTTATATATATATATATATATATATATATATAGCAGTCCAGACTCTGGCACTCAACCCCCAAAAAAACGAAAGTAGTGATATTACCAGGGTGCCTCCAGGCCAGTAGATGTGAAGGTAAAAACAGGAGCACTCACTTGGATTTTTCAAACGTGTATTAACAGTCTTAACACAAATCTACATCAACGTTTCGACCCTTCAGGGTCTTTATCAAGATAGTGATAGTGCACATGGAATACAAATATATACACAATATTAATTAATGAACTTACCCCACCTGTGTGAAATGTTTCCCCGTCATTGGTGAGTGAAAAAACCGGACGGAATGCGTGCATTGAGACATGAACGCATACGTAATGACGTTCATACGTGCGTGCGTAGTGATGTGCATGCGTGATAACGTGCCCCCTCGCGTAGTGACGTTATTGCAAGTCGTATAGGTCGTAACCATGGTAACCCCACCGTGTCCCAGTGCAGCATACCTTTCAAGGAGGAACAAAACATACTAAAAACATTTAAACAAATTAATGAACAAAGGAGACAAAAATCACATAGGGAAAGGTCATATCTGAACTCCTATATCTTCTTTGTTCATTAATTTGTTGAAATGGTTTTAGTAACTATATTATTTATAGAATCGGGCAATTAAACTAAATGGCAGCCTGGAGGGAGGGCTGTATCTAGCAGCTCCGTATGGTTGTTGGAAACTGTATCTTGGTGTCCCCAAACATTGAGACTGTCTCGCTGAAATGGGGACAGTCGGTAGGCTTGAAATAGTTTTAAAATGATTTCATACCAGGACACTACACAATAAGTACATTTTGTATTTCCGGGTGCCATCTTGTGGCCATTTAGTTTAATTGCATGCTTCTATCTGGAAAAACATCACGTGTATCGTATAAAAATCAAACTATAAATATAATAAATATTAAATATATGAATTGCCAGATGTTTTGTAGATAAACATTTTTATTGTATTCACGGTAACAGTATTGTGTTCACAGTAATGTGCAGTCACACCAGTTATTTACTAAAGTAAAGTGAACTCAAAATCGATTTTACACTCACTGTGTTACTCCAGCCCTTTTAGAACATTTTGACTCACAATGCCTTATTGGGCCTTTATAACCTGGACTTTGATTGGACTGTTTTACCTGCTTAGAGCACATGCGCTGAGCCAGCAAGGGGAGGAAGTGGAGAGGGAGGGATGGTAAATAGTAGAAACAAACAATGATAGAAGGAGGAGTAAGTCTTCAAGGAAGAAGATAATTACCGTTACCTTTCATTAACTTTATTATCAGCATGCTGTGCTCACTGACGACAGGTGTCATTTTTATACAGATTTGATATTGGGCAGCCCAGAACACAGGGGTGTAACTTGCCCCTGGCACCAAGTGATTACATCTCTGGATGTACAGCTTTTCAAGCACAAATGGTGCATATCCAGTCTACTACCACCATGACAACTTCATATCACTGAACTGGTCATGGTGGTTGGAGAAACCCTTTATGGCAAAAATAGTAGAATTTAAAACAAAACAATAAAAAAACCTAATAATAATAAATATATATATATATATATATATATATATATATATATAAAACCAAGAGGGCTGCACTCACCTGAACATGCTTACATTATACGGTGCTGCTGGGGCCAAAATATACAAAATACAGAATCCAGCGCACTCGCTTATTCACTAAACAATGCTTTCAAAATTTTAGAAATTGTAATAGTTTTATTTAAAAACACCTCACCTAGGCAAAAAATAATGGGGGTTTAGTTACATTATATGATCATATATTGCATAAGCCTGCCACAATGTCAATGTACCCCATTCTTGGCAGGGCCTACTCTACTACCCTTCTCACAGGTGCCTCATTCCAGGACCCTATTTAGTCTTGACTTGCAGAGAGTCTCAGTAAGGAAGTATTTCCCAAGTAAGTGGATTAATCTCATAAGAGCAAGCATTGGGCTGTTAGAGTAGGACCTGCCAAGAATGGGGTACTGTCATCACTGTACTGAGCATGTGCAGGAATGCAGGAACTGGAATTACGCGTCCCTCTCCTTTGTTTCAGATGAGCCACGTGGTTAGACTGGATGGATGAGTTTAGACTCTATTCATTGATTAGGTTAAGGGTATGTGTGGGCGTAGCTAATTATGGGAGGAGCTACAGTGCTATATAAGGAATGTACTCTATGTATTCAGTGCTCAGATCTTTGCTGTTTTTGGTGACATAAGTCCCTCTGAGTCCCGGTCGGTGAATCGAATAAAGATCTCTTCCTTCCTGAAGAAACCTGTGTCCATCTCTCTGTGCTTGGCCTCCGTCAGTTTCCCGGCAACATCTTTGGTGCATTGGCCGGGAAGCTCGTCGTTAACGGTGGCTAGGAAGCAGAGGCGTGAGACGGTCTATCTTTGCCCACGTTCTCTACGGCTGCACCCCTGAACTTCTGCGTGGACCTCCCTTCATCTCGGCGCCACTGGTCTGTTGTCCAGGAGATCATCGGCCTCTACGTAGTAAGTACTGGGGTGTCCCCGTCGATGAGTGTGAACTCAGGTTCAGAAACGAGGAGGTAAGACGACTACTGTTTTAGACGGTGGACCCACTAGGGGTATTGGATACCGATTGTGCGGTAGGCCCATAAGGGGTTTGAATTGGAATTGTGTATGGAATTGGCCCCCTCCAGGGAGGGAAGGAGCGAAGGCGCACCCCTCATAATTAGACGCCCTGTAGTCAGCCCGTCTAATCTTGGTATGGAGTCAGGCTGGGTCTTGGTTGAATGTATATAGCCCAAGCCGGACACCGGTGTCTTGTCTAGACTAGCGTATCTAGGGTGTACATTATCGTTTGCTAGTTCTCAACCTATCTTGGCTAAGTGGGAAGGCGTGTAAATTTGGAACCCACTAGACTATTGATAGAGTAGATAGACTAAAAGGGTATTGTTGTAAATTCCGCCCTCTAGTTCGCTATATGTGGTGCTTGGGCAGCGACGGCTAACCAAAACGGATGTAAATAGTTTTAGGTAGTCCCTCGAGGTACTGTTCAATAGATTAGTTGGGAAACTGTAAATGTGTTAAAATTTATTATAGTAGAGTGTATATCTTGCTGGGTAGCGTGAGCTCTGCCGTCTAGCGAGAGTGTGAATAGTGTGTAACTGTATCATAGCGCACGGTACCATAACCATGTATTATAATCACTGATACTGTAAATAATCACTAATAACTGTCGTTTATGTTGTATGTTTAACACCATAACTACTAACTGACCTGTGACTTTAAAATTGTATTCTAACCAATGCTAACCGTACTATAACTACTGTTTGTAAAGACGATGTTACTAGGGTGTGTTATAGACGGGTAATTTAAATACTGAGAATTATAGCGTAGGTAATTGTATAATTTCGCCAAAAAAGGTACAGTAATAGTTATTTAGTGTGTGGTGTAACAGCTGTGTGTGTACGGGAATTCTCTGTATGATTTGTTGTGTGCGTTTGGCCTAGTAACTGTGCCACGTGGTGCTGTTGCCAAGGGAAACGGGTGTGACTGTTGGAAGTGTGTTTTGTTTTGTTTCTATTGGAGACGACGCTCCATTGTTAAGTATGGGTGCGTTGGATTCAAAGATCGTTGATCCCTTAGATTGCATGTTAAAGAATTTTAAAAAGGGATATAATGTATGTGATTTTGGGGTAAAGATGTCTCCAACACGTTTGACTACTTTATGTAGCAGGGAATGGCCTGCCTTAGTGGTTGCATGGCCTCCACGTGGTAGTCTTGATCCTAATCTAGTGCAGCGTGTACACGTAGCTGTATCTAGTAGGCCGGAACTTTACGACCAGTTTCCATATATTGATTGTTGGAAACAGGCCGTGGATGACTTGCCAAAATGGATCAGGGTGTGCCAAGAGGAGCAATGCCGCCTCCTGTTGGCCAGAACTCGTTTGTCCACCAAGGCCGTGATCACGCCCATTCTGGACACGCCCCCTGAGTCCGAGATTCCTTTACCGCCCCCTTACTCCTCCTCTACAGGAAGAGGAAGAGGAGGTGCGGCTAGTAATGCCACTCCCCTTGCCCCATTGTCTCCTCCTACCTCATCCTCTAGCTCAGAGCCTAGCCCACTTGTTCTAAACCCTCCTCTTCCGGTACCTACCCCCACTAACTCCACCTATCCGGATTTGACGTCATTTCTGGTTCCTGGTCAGGCTCCTCCCAGCCCGGCCCGGAATATTCTGCTTACCAACCTCCCCTTCAGTAAAGAAAAGGCGTTCCCCTCCCCTCGACCGGAACCCATAACTGACCTTCCTCAACGAAGCCCCATACTAACCCGACAATTGACCGGTACCCTCAAACTCCGACATTATCAAATGCCTCTCCGATTGACACCGGGCCCGACACACATTAATGGTGAAGGCCAGTTACAACATGCCGACCCCGTATTTGTTTATGTTCCCTTTACCACTACGGATTTGTTCAACTGGAAAACCCATAACTCCTCTTACACAGACAAACCTCAAGCCATGACAGATTTGATTACCTCCATAATCCAAACGCACAATCCTACTTGGGCTGATTGCCAGCAATTGCTTATGACATTGTTTAATAACGAGGAAAGGACTCGGATTAATCAGGCGGCAATTAAAGCGCTTGAAGAAGTGGCCCGTGCACAGAATCAGGCCAACCCGGTAGCATGGGCCGCAGCTCATTACCCAAACGTAGATCCGAATTGGAATGTTAATGGTGCTGATATGGCTCACCTAAAAGCTTATAGGGAAGCCATTATTACTGGCATGAAAGCCGGAGGGAAAAAGGCGATCAATATGTCAAAGACGGCTGAGGTATTGCAGAAATGTGATGAGTCGCCCAGTGCCTTTTATGACCGATTATTGGAGGCATACCGATTGTATTACCCCCTTTAGTCCAGAGGCTCCTGAGAATTCCCGGATGGTTAACTCTGCCTTGGAAATAGCAAATAAGGTTTATATGAATAGGGAGACAGAGACGAAGAAGGAAGAAGAGCGTAAGATGAGAAGGAAGGCGGTAGCTATCGCTGGTGTAAATAGAAGGGAAAAGTAAGTGTACAGGGGAACCGAGAAAAGCGAGAATAAGTGGAATAGGGAGGCTTTAAGTAGGAATCAATGCGCATATTGTAGGGAAGAAGGGCATTGGAGGAGTGAGTGTCCATTGAGGGAACAACATGAGAGAGAGAGAACAAGTGGAGGATATAGTAATAACTATAGAGGTAGAGTGAGAGGAAGAGGAGGCCCTGGAGGAAATGGTGGGAATAGTAGAGGAAGCGTTCAAGGGGATAGGTATTACCCAGCAGCGCAGAGACCGCGAGAAAGAGAAGATAGGGACTTTGTGGGTTTGGCTGACACTGTTATGCAGGACTATTGATAACGACCAGGCTCCATCCCCCTTGGTCGAGCGGAGCCTATGGTCGATGTAGCAATAGGGGGAAAAAGGAGTTCTTTCATGATCGACACTGGTGCTGAACATTCTGTGGTAACCGACCTAGTTGCTCCTCCTTCAGGAAGAACTATCACTGTAATAGGAGCAACTGGGAGGAGTGCTGCTAAACCGGTTCTCAAAAGTCGACTCTGTACACTGGGAGGCCACGTAGTGAAACATCAGTTCCTTTACATGCCTGAATGTCCAGTCCAACTTCTAGGACGGGATTTGTTGTCAAAGTTACAAGCACAGATAACATTTCTGCCTAACGGAACGACATCCTTGAAGTTTAATGGACCCTCAGGTATAATGACACTATCAGTACCAAAGGAAGAAGAGTGGCGACTTTATACAGTATTGACAAGTCAAAACCCTAAGAGTGATGAATCCTTGTATAATATACCAGGAGTGTGGGCAGAAAATAACCCACCAGGACTTGCTCGCAATATCCCACCTATACGCATCGAACTAAAGCTTGGGGTTTATCCAGTAAGCCTGCGACAATACCATATACCTCAAAAAGCGAAGAAGAACATACAGTCTTATTTGGATAAGTTCATAAGGTATGGTATCCTAAAATTCTGGACTTCCCCCTGGAATACTCCATTGTTGCCTGTTCAGAAGCCTGGGTCAGATGAGTATCGTCCTGTGCATGATTTGAGAGCAGTCAATGATGGGGTAGTAAGTATACATCCAGTTGTGCCCAATCCTTTTAACCTGCTTGCCTTGATTCCAGGTGGGGCTACTTACTTTACAGTCTTGGACCTTAAAGATGCCTTCTTTTGCCTACAAATTGCTACAGAAAGCCAGTGTATCTTTGCATTCCAATGGGAAGATGCTGTAACGGGCTCGAAACGTCAGATGACCTGGACAAGATTGCCCCAAGGGTTTAAAAATTCACCTACCCTATTTGGATCAGCATTAAGTCAGGACTTATTAGATTTCAAGTCCATCCCAGGAGAATGTGTACTACTACAATACGTGGATGATTTGTTGATAGCGGCAGTTACTAAAGAGATATGCCAGCAAGCAACTTATGATTTACTGCACATTCTTTGGAAGGCAGTGTGACGAGACCAATCTCGCCACATTGCATTGGAGAAGCCTGGTTACTCGCCTGCTGCCTTTGGACTATGGACCCATGTTAAAAGACATCTTTTTTACCTGCAGAAAAGTTTAATTCGTGCTTTTCTGCCTGGGGTTCGGTAGATTTGTTTGAGTGTGTTGTTCCCCAGATAGGAATCCCATGGAGCCCATTCGTATGAAACTGACTGTAAAGACTTTGGCTCCATGGCGATTAAACTGTATTCGTGTGGTCTGAGCGCCATTCACTTAATAATGTGCGCTCAGACCTGAGCTATCTGGGGATATGTGAAATGTCTGTGTTTTATGTATAAAAGGTGACTTTATGTATTTTAAAGTGTTTTGTGTCTTTTGCAACCATGTGCTTAATGGAGTCTTGTGTCTGTCCTGGGAGATAATTGAATTACTTATCTCCAGGATAGAAGACTCTGAAACTGGTTTGGGCCAGAAAGCCATGCTTCATTTAGTCACAAAGGACTTTTTACTAACTTTTGAACCCCTGGTCTGATTCAGGCCATTTTTTAATATGTTGTTCCCCTGAATGGATTGATTGTGAATGTGTAATTTTATGTGAATGTGATGTATGGTTTTAGAGTTATGAAAGTTGGGTAGAAAGTATGTTTTAACTGTATGTATAATTGAGTTTCCTCTCAGGATAAGGGGAGGGAATATGTGGGATGTAACTGTGATGTTATTGGTTGTTTTATACCTCCCTGTGGGCGGTCCTGTATTTGAAAACACTGTAATAAAAACCAGGCTGGGTGTGCCAGCACCTCAGACCACTGCTTGACCCTCAACACGGAGCCTTGTCTCGTTCTTGGGGGGGATTCACTGTATGCTGTTAGAGACTGATTGCCAGGAGTGTAAGCTGATTGTCTGCTTTTCCTGTTCGTCTGCTAGCAGCTATTTGGGAGGTTCCAGTTCGGGAGTTGGAGTGCTATTTTGTATCCAGTTCGGGAGTTTGGTGTTCTGCAGTAGCTGTGCCTGTATCTCTGGAAAGGGGGCCGATCGCCTAAACGGTTTTTACCCCTTGTGTGCAAAACGGTCCGTTACAGGCAGGATACAAGGTGTCCAGGAAGAAAGCTCAGTTGTGTCAGCCAACTGTCAAGTATCTGGGATTCCATATCTCTGAAGGTCAAAGGATAATGGGGCCTGAAAGAAAAGAGGCTGTATGCCAAATACCAACACCTAAGAATAGAAGACAAGTGCGAGAATTCTTAGGGGCAGCAGGCTTCTGTAGGATATGGATTCCCAGTTATGCGATACTGGCGAAACCCCTCTATGCCGCTATTAAAGGCACGGAACATGATTCCTTCCTGTGGACCATCGAACAGCAGAAGGCATTTGAGGATGTTAAGAAAGCATTGATGAGCGCCCCCGCATTAGGTCTACCTGATCATACACGTCCATTCTACTTATATGTACACGAGCAAAGAAGGATGGCTGTGGGAGTACTGACACAGTATCTGGGATCATGGCAACGACCTGTTGCGTATATGTCCAAACAACTGGATGCAGTAGCCAGTGGTCTTCCTCCTTGTCTAAGGGCCGTAGCTGCCGCCGCCCTGTTGGTAGCAGAAGCTGACAAGCTCACTCTGGGTCAGGAACTCTATGTGCGAGTCCCGCACGCAGTACAGACGTTGCTAGACTATAAAGGTAATCATTGGTTTAGCAATAGCCGCATGACTAAGTATCAAGCCATGTTATGCGAGAACCCGAGAGTGCATCTTGAGACTGTTAATACCTTGAACCCAGCTACCCTCTGCCGCAACCTACTGAGAGTCGACATGATTGCCTGGAGGTAATGGATGAAGTGTTCTCAAGTAGACCGGACCTTCATGATTTTCCCATCCAGAACCCCGATGTTCAGTATTACACGGACGGCAGTAGTTACGTGAAAGAAGGGATTCGCTATGCCGGATATGCTGTGACAACTATAGACAAGGTGATAGAAGCGCGGACATTGTCAAAAGGAACATCAGCACAGAAGGCAGAATTAATCGCACTTACACGGGCTTTGCAATTGGCTGAAGGGTTGAAAGTAAATATCTACACAGACTCAAAGTACGCGTTTTTAACCACTCATGCCCATGGAGCTTTGTATAAAGAAAGAGGATTACTGACCTCAGAAGGAAAAGAAATCAAGTACGCAGCTGAGATATTACAACTATTGGAAGCTGTATGGGAGCCGAAGGAAGTTGGTATCATACATTGTCGAGCACATCTGAAAGGTGATGGTGATGTGGTGAAAGGAAATCGAATGGCAGATAGTACAGCTAAGCGTGCCGCTGAATCCGGACAAAAAGAATATGTGGAGTGTGTAGCAGCTGTTATACCGACCCCTCTGTCCCAGTGGACTCCAGTTTATACAGCTCAAGAAGTAGAGTGGTTAAAGACTGAAGCTGGGATATATTTGGAGAATAATTGGTATCAGTTAGAAGATGGAAGAATAGTTATTCCAGCATCGCTAGCTGTAGAAATTGTCCAGAATTATCATAATGGGACACATTCTGGAAGAAATAGTATGGAAGAATCTCTTAGGAAGCATTTCTACATACCAAGATTGTCCAACTTGACTCAAGCCATTGTTCGAAGATGCGTGTCATGTGCCAAGAACAACGCAAGGCAAGGTCCAGTGAAACCACCGGGAGTCCAGTACATGGGAGGGCTTCCTATGTCCGATCTCCAAATAGACTACACGGTAATGCCCAAATCCGACGGACATCGTTACCTACTAGTAGCTGTGTGTACCTTCTCAGGATGGGTAGAGGCGTATCCAACTCGTACAGAGAAAGCAGGAGAAGTTGTGCGATTTCTGTTGCGAGAAATAATACCCCGATATGGACTACCGTGTTCTATAGGATCAGATAATGGTCCAACTTTTGTCCATCAGTGCCTACAACAACTGACTCATATGCTTGGTATTAAGTGGAAACTTCATACAGCATATAGGCCTCAGAGTTCTGGGAAAGTGGAAAGGATGAACAGAACCATTAAGACCCAGTTGGCAAAAATGTGTCAAGAAACCCAACTCAAGTGGAATGTTCTTTTGCCAATAGCTCTGTTGCGCATTCGTAGTACACCTACCAGAAAGTTAGGTCTATCACCCTTTGAAATTATGTATGGGCGTCCACCTCCCATACTTAGTAACTTAAGGGGGGACTTGAGTCAGTTGGGAGAAGGAATTACCCGGCGGCAGGTTGTAGAGTTGGGTAAAACTATGGAGGAGGTACAGAAATGGGTACAAGATAGGTTACCTGTAAATATTTATCCACCTGTCCATTCTTACCATCCAGGAGACCAAGTTTGGATAAAGGAGTGGAACAGTGTACCGTTGGGGCCAAAGTGGAGGGGTCCTTATGCTGTTCTTTTGTCTACTCCAACAGCTATAAAGGTGGCTGAGGTGACTCCGTGGATTCATCACTCCAGGGTTAAACCAGCAGCAGATTCTTGGCAAGCTACTCAAGATCCTGAGAATCCCTGCAAGATCCGGTTGAAGCCAGTGACCCAGTTAGATTAAAAGTGTTTTTTGCGAAGAGTATTGTTACAAGGGAACATCAACAAAGATCTACAAGTAGGTGTTTTGACGGCCACAATAAAGCCTGACCACCTACCAACGTTTAAGCCAGAGGAATCCTCTGTGAAGAACAGTGAGGATCAGAAGGACTCCATTCCCTGCAGCCCTCACACGCCTGGAAGCTGAGGTGCCGTCGCACGGTCGAAGAATTAGGAAGAAGATGTCAGGAGTAATGTGTTTGATGATGTATATATGTGTGTTTTTAATTATTCAGGAAGGTAGAGGTACCGACACACCAGGCTGCGAGGTTTGCATTAAGACTACGAAAACAGGCAATCGTATTTCCCAGACCCTTATTTGGCATTCGCAATATGAGTGCACAGGACATGTATCAAAGTGTAGATACCTAGGTACAGATTATAGTGTATGCCATATAGGAGCAGGAGAACCTAGGTGTTTTAATCCTGAGTATCAGCCCCGTACAATTTGGTTGACTATTCGGAATGAGAACGCACAGGGGAACCTGATAAATAAGACTGTACTAGAAAGCGTACATTCTCCAGGTGTATTGCTATTTGATGCATGTAAGGCGATATCAGGTAGTAGGAAGCCATGGAATGTATGTGGTGGTCTTAAATGGGAAAGAATGTATGGGTCTAATGATAAGTATATTTGTCCTAGTAATAAGCATAAGTATATAGATCCAAACTGCCTAAATAAAGACTACAATTATTGTCTGTATTGGTCCTGTGTGGGATGGGCAACCTGGGAACAGACAGTAGATAAGGATATGATTATCACTAGATTGCCTACCAAGCCATATTGTAAGTCTATGGAGTGTAACCCAGTCCATATACTTATCAAGGACCCAGAGCTATTTATAGATAAGTTTGGGAATCTAATTGGGTTCCAAATATATGGAACAGGTTTGGATCCTGGGACGATATTATACATAGGAATAGAGACAGATACAGTGGCCCCCGCAGACTCATCAGGTTTTCCATTATTTTTATGAGGAGATGAGTGTGGAAGATAAGGTTCCCCATAATGCCAAAAACTTATTCATAGACCTAGCTGAGAGCATTGCTGGTAGTCTTAATGTAACCAACTGCTATGTGTGTGGAGGTACTAATATGGGAAACCAATGGCCTTGGGAAGCAAAGGAGGTAATGTATTCTGGTTCTGAGACAGTTGAACAACTAATATCTTCTCAATCTGATTATCAAGTGAGTGTTAGAGGTAAATCTGAGTGGCGATTAAAGACCTCCATTATAGGTTATGTTTGTATAGCAAGGAATAATGTTTAATACATCTGTAGGAGAATTGACTTGTTTAGGGCAGAAAGCCTATAATGACGATACAAAGGATACTATTTGGTGGTCAGCTTCAAATGTCTCAGAACCGTCTAATCCGTTTGCAAATTATACCAATTTAAAGGATGTATGGTTTGACCTATCTGCTACATCTAGTTGGAAAGCCCCTGCAAATTTGTACTGGATTTGTGGTAAGAAAGCATATTCGGAGTTACCACAGGACTGGGAAGGGGCATGTGTATTGGGTATGCTCAAACCATCCTTCTTCTTGTTGCCAATTGAAACAGGAGAGACTTTGGGAGTTAAAATATATGATGTAAATCATAGGAAGAAAAGGGCACCCCTAGAGATAGGTACCTGGGAAGATGATGAGTGGCCTCCCCAGCGTATTATAGATTATTATGGGCCAGCTACGTGGGCAGAGGATGGTACCTATGGATACAGAACCCCAATATATATGCTTAATCGTATTATAAGATTGCAAGCAGTAGTTGAGATAGTTACCAATGAAACATCACAAGCGCTCAATCTCCTAGCGAAGCATAACACTAGGATGAGGACAGCCATCTACCAGAATAGATTATCTTTGGATTACCTATTGGCAGTAGAGGGAGGTGTATGTGGGAAGTTTAATCTAAGCAATTGTTGTCTTCAAATAGATGATGAAGGGCAAGCAATAGCTGAGCTTACTAGCCATATGGTTAAGCTAGCACATGTACCTACTCAGGTATGGAAAGGGTATAATCCGAGTAGTTGGTTTGGTAGTTGGTATGAGCAGTTTGGAGGAATCAAGGCATTGGTAGGTGGAGTCATACTGATTTTGATGTTGTGTCTCCTTCTGCCATGTCTGATTCCTTTGGTAATTAGGTCTATGCAGAGCATTATAGAAAGTATAGCAGAAAGAAAGGCCGCAGCACAGGTAATGGCTGTTTGCAGGTATGAAGCTCTAGATCAAGGAGAATACATGCAGGAAGAGGAATGTTGAGGGGTTCGTATCTTTAGAGGATCGCAAAGTCTAGTCTGGTTTATGGCAACTTGAGGTGTAAGCAAACTATGATTGGTGATGCATCTGGAATTATTTTAAATCAGAAGCATCAAAGGGGGGAATGTGATGGAATTCCAGTAAAATAAAAGTTTAGCAGACCAAGATTGCCACAAGGCATATGTAGGTACATGTGTTTGTAGTATCAGTCAGTTAGTTACACGTAGCTAGGGTACTGTCATCACTGTACTGAGCATGTGCAGGAATGCAGGAACTGGAATTACGCGTCCCTCTCCTTTGTTTCAGATGAGCCACGTGGTTAGACCGGATGGATGAGTTTAGACTCTATGCATTGATTAGGTTAAGGGTATGTGTGGGCGTAGCTAATTATGGGAGGAGCTACAGTGCTATATAAGGAATGTACTCTATGTATTCAGTGCTCAGATCTTTGCTGTTTTTGGTGACATAAGTCCCTCTGAGTCCCGGTCGGTGAATCGAATAAAGATCTCTTCCTTCCTGAAGAAACCTGTGTCCATCTCTCTGTGCTTGGCCTCCGTCAGTTTCCCGGTAACAATAAGACTTGCTTTTCACACTTTAACAGTGCTCTCACTACTGCAAGGGATTCTGGAAGGGGTCTGGTTGTGGTAGTGGGTTTGTCTAAACGTTATATGCCTTTCAGTATATTCTTAACGGGATAGGTAGACATGAAAGGGTTTGTGCCCTCAGGATGTGATGCTGTATTCCTGTGAGGTAGAGTTTTATGGTGTTTAGTGATAATTTTAAGTTAAGGTGGCAAAAGGAGACAAAAGCCACAATGGAGTCTAGAGAGTGTGTGTTGCTTATCTGGTAATCTAACGCGTGTGTGTGTGTGTTTACATTTTTTTTTTTTATGTTTAATTTAATCCTAGTTCAACCTTTAAAGTCCCATAAAACAAGTATTTCTATATAATAAAATTACTGTTATTAAATTATTTGTATGTTTGTATTTTATTTTATTTATTGTAATGAATTTATCCTTTTTATTCTGTGGTTTACTATGGACCCAACATTTCTGATGTTACACACAGTAAGGTAATTTCTTGGTGCCATCTTGTGGCCATTTAGGGTAATTGCATGTCTCCATTTGAAAAGCATCATCTCGTGCAATGTGTAATAAATCTTCTAAAAATCGAATTCTACAAATTTAATAAACTAATAAAATCAATAATTGAATTGTTAGATGTTTTGTGAAGTAAACCTGTTTATTGTTGTTTTTTTTTTCTTACCAGAGAGCAAGTAACATTGTTTACTCACAGTGTGAATTAGCATTTCCTGTATCTGAGGGCCATCTTGTGGCCATTTTGAGGAATTGCGCCATTTAATAATTTCCAGCTAGTCCACAAATCTTGCTATTTATTCATCTAAGTGAGTTGTACAGCATGAGGACACACTGCCTGCAAGGGCTCTATTGTGAATGTTTACCTGTGCATAGAGCTGCCAGCTTATATGGAATAGTGCCATGTGGGTACCAGTCACAGCATAGCTGTACATCCCCATATCATGTCAAAGATTAGACGGGTGGAATTGGGTGCCAACATTTATCTGATTATCAGGGAATTTCCATGGTGTAAGGCACTTATTTTATTAGTATTTTATTATATAGCGCCATCAGATTCCATAGCGCTGTACAATGGGTGGACTAACAGACATGTAATTGTAACCAGACAACTGGACGTACAGGAACAGAGAGGTGGCGGGCCCTGCTCAATGAGCTTACATTCTAGAGGATACATTGTGTGGCCCTTCACTGATTGCTCAGGCTCAGCCTTTACCTACTTGCTGCAGGTGGCTGTCACTAGTGGTAATTGTGGGCATCCTGTGATGTGTATATACACACATAGCAATGTAGCTTAATGTTGCAGTCATAGCACAGCTGAGAGCAGCCCCCTTCCAGCTAGATCCCTGCTGTGCTGTTCCAAAGCTTTACTAAGAATGATGTAGAGCCACTGATAGGACATGGAGGGATGGGCATTATAGGCCCCCGGAGCAAAGCAGTGCACTGGGACCCTGCCTACACAACCACTCACAGGAATAAAAATGTAAATTAGCTATCTTACCCATCATTTTATATAGTTAGTGTAAGAGATCCTCTATTTAATATATATAAATAATTGAGAATACAATATAAAATAAGGATTGTCTTGGAAGCAATAGTTTTGTCTTTTAGATATTTATTATATAAACATATAAACATAGACATATAAAATCCATTATAGCAGAGTTTCTAAGATTAAACTAAATTCTTGCTAATATAATTAATAGGTTAACATACCCTTCTGAACATGTCATCATGTCGGCCTCTCTGTCATTTTAAGATGGAGCAGCGTCTGTCTCCAAGTCTCTCCTCTGTTTCTTAACATTTAAAAGTACACCTATTTATACCTTAGGTGTCTCAATTTTAGGGTTACCGTAGTTCATTTACTTTATTCATTTTAGGACCTCCCTTAATTTGGCAAACATACAAGGCCATAACGAAAGGGTGCATACATCATGGAAATTTTCCTGGCTTAGTTCAAGATGGCATCTTAAAGTCTGAATAGCTTATCTGTTGTTTATACTAAGACGTAAGTGCACAGTCGTGGGAGATTCCCGGATTTGGGGAAGTTCCATTAACTTGGGGTTACCACAGTATATTGTGTACTGCAAGAGTCGTAGTCAGGGCTCGAGTCCTGCAGGAACGCATGGGAACGGCGTTCCTGCACTTTTTCCAAAGCAGGAACGCCGTTCCCGTTACCTGTCCTGCAGGACCGGCCCTGCTACCTGCACAGAGGGGCCATCACACGCTGTGTTCCCTCTCCAGCTCTAACTCTCGCGAGACCCGCGGCTGTTACCATGGCAACGCTCCGCACAGGCGAGTCTCGCGAGAGTTAGAGCTGGAGAGGGAACACAGTGTGCGATGGCTCCTGTGTGCAGCGGCTGGCTCCCTCCACCGGACCACCAAGCGATCTCCCCCCTCCCTGGCAAGGTAAGAAGCAGGGAGGGGGGAATAAAATAAACAAATATATAGACACATAAAGTTAAAAAAAAATGCCCCTCCCCCATCATCCAGCACTCACTCACACACCCATCATCCAGCACTCACTCACACACCCATCATCCAGCACTCACACACCCATCATCCAGCACACACACACCCATCATCCAGCACTCACACACACATCATCCAGCACTCACTCATCAGCACACACACACCCATCATCCAGCACTCACACACACATCATCCAGCACACACACCCATCATCAGCACTCACACACCCATCATCCAGCACACACACACACATCATCATCATCCAGCACACACACACCCATCATCCAGCACTCACACACCCATCATCCATCACTCACACCCATCATCCATCACTCACACACATCATTCAGCACTCACACACATCATCCAGTACACACACATACACACACATCATCCAGCACTCACACACACATCATCCAGCACTCACACACACACACCATCCAGCACTCACACACACATCATCTAGCACACACATCATCCAGCACTCACACACATCATCCAGCACTCACACACATCATCCAGCACTCACACACACATCATCCAGCACTCACACACCCATCATCCAGCACTCACACACATCATCCAGTACACACCCATCATCCAGCACACACCCATCATCCAGCACACACACACCCATCATCCATCACTCACACCCATCATCCATCACTCACACACATCATCAGCACACTTACACACACACATCATCAGCACACACACACATCATCCAGCACACACATCATCCAGCACTCACACACCCATCATCCAGCACACACACCCATCATCCAGCACACACACACCCATCATCCAGCACTCACACACCCATCATCCAGCACTCACTCACACACCCATCATCCAGCACTCACTCACACACCCATCATCCAGCACTTACACACCCATCATCCAGCACACACACGCACATCATCCAGCACACACACACACACATCATCCAGCACACACACACACATCATCCAGCACTCACATCATCCAGCACACACACACACACATCATCCAGCACTCACTCACACACCCATCATCCAGCACTCACTCACACACCCATCATC
>OW240916.1:256202274-256288141 GCA_933207985.1 Pelobates cultripes
CATCCAGCACACACACACACACATCATCCAGCACTCACACACACGTCATCCAGCGCGCTCACACACACGCCATCCAGCACACACACACGTCATCCAGCACACGCACACACTGCATTCATTATACACACTCTTCACTCACTACAAACACACTACATTCACTATACACCCTCTGCATTCATTATACACATTCTGCACTCACTATACACTACATTCACTATACACACTCTGCATTCACTACAAACACACTACATACACTGCATTCATTGTACACACTGCACTCACTACAAACACACTAAATTCATTATGTTACTACCCTGCACTGCACTATATGCATTTTTTTTTTAAGGGGGGGGGGGGAGGGCGGCGGGAATCTTGGGTGAGTTCCCACACTTTTTTCCCCAGGACTTGACCCCTGTCAAAATCCAAATATAATATAGAATGCACACTATACCGGTGACAACGTTGGGGGAGTTGGTGACTTGTGTTTCTGCCTTGGGGCTTGAAAGATTTTGGTATAGTCCTTTTGAATTACTGTTTGCCTCTATTTCGGTTACTTTGTCTATTATTATTATTTTTTGTTTAGCATTGTGATTTTTCTACTGATTAAAGTTTTGTTGTACTTACCCATTGTGGTTGTTATAGTGGGCATTCTATATTATATATGGATTTAGGTTTCTTTATATTCATTTTTCACACCTCACAAATACAGATTTTTTAAACTCTAGAGATAAGTAAATATATTATTAAATATACTGGAAAGTGAGAGTTCGCTATTACGTAAGGGATACTAGTAAAAATCACTGTTTAGTAGATAACCCCCAATGAGAATTAACAAGGGGAGTGTTAGGCATAAAGGTAGAAACTATGTTATAAAACGTATATTGTGACTAAGTCCCTAAAACCTCTAACTGTGCCCTCTTCTTGCTAGTAGGCCACCGTTTTCAACAGTCCCTGGAAAGACAAAGGATGAAAGAATTTCACATAGCACGAAATAACTTAGCTCCAATACCGGATCACTGTGTTAAAAAAAGTAAGTCAATTTATACTAAATAAATCTTGAAATTCTATTTTCCTTCCTAAACTCAAACACATATTGTACACTGAATAGAATTTTCTTTTTAGTATACATTCCAGGTAAGTTTGCCAGAAAGTCCCGACATATCCCTTCTGCATGCTGTTGGGCGCTGCGTGATGTGATCCCTAGCACTACATCAAGTGTATAAGGTGCAAAAGTACAATCAAAGGGGTTACTCAAAGCTTTATGACACTCCGGTGATTTGAAGTGGTCATGGTGCTTGCAGTCTGTAAGTGAAGCATTTCAGCTTGAAACACTGCACATACTGACACACAGCATTTTACTGCCAGAGGTGTAATTCCACCTCCAGCAGAGTTATTAGCCAGCCTGAAATGAGTGTAACAAGGATCGAGCTACGGGGGAGGATTGACATACAGGAAGAACTTGGCCTCCGCTCTGGATCGAAGGTGAGTTTACCCTTTATGTCTTTATTTTTATTTTATTTTTAGAGGAGGGAGTGTGCATACCAGCAAGAGTTAATACAACCAAAATCAGTGTTTTTTATAAAAACAGTTTTAAGTTGGTTAATGGTTACAGGACCATGTCTGTAAATAAATTTACTTACTGCTCTATCATAACAGCCCAAATCATGTAAATAAAGTACAAAGTGTGTCCTGTAAAAAACACTGCCAATCCTACTCCAGATCTACAGTAGTTTCCAAAAAATAACCCATTTCCATCTTTCCTTTGTATCTTCCATATCATTTGTCTCTCTCACCCAGTCTATTAAAATAAGTTTTGCAAATAAGAGAAAAAACTAACTTGTGTCACCATCCCAATGTTCTGCCTCCAATGTCAAATCTCACTGGCCCGGTGCCCACACACATTCCATTGTGCCACAGTTGTTCCATACTACCTCCTTCCAATGTCTATAAACCTCACTCATGTCTTAAATACCTTAAACATAAATGATAGTAGGCTGCTCCTAATCAACTTACTCTCCAAATGCTGATAGATCAGAGCTCGTGGTCTCCTATTTTCCGAGAAACTAATAAGAAATAGAAATTCTGTCATTTTCATTTACCTCCAGGCAACCACTATGCCTTTTAAACCAACAAAATAGTTGCCAGCTTTCTCCTCTCCCCCAACACCTCCCCCGTTATTTAACTAAAACACTCACCTTTATTCTAGCTCCTCCCCTGCATCGCTTCCATGGCTGAAATCATCAAAATTGACAATCTCAACTAGGCCTGGACTGGCCATCAGGCAAACCAGGCAAATGCCCGTTGGGCCACGATGGCCATGGGCCGAGGCCAACAGGGGAGATCACAGGATCTGCTCTGCATGCCCATTAAGAGGGACCACCGTCCCTTCACGGGCCCGAGGAAAGATTTGTGCATGCTGAACAGCCTCCTCGATATTATCAGAGCATTGCCATGGTAACCTGCGGCAAGGCTTGGTAATACCGGCACTCGCGAGAGAGAGATAGAGAAGCATGGTCTGTACCCTGTGGAGGTACAAACCAAATAACCTGCCGACTGGACTACCAGGGATGATCATCAGCATGCTCTACTCTACCCCAGCAAGGTAATAAGATAAGAGGGAGAGGGAGTGGAATATATTCCATATTATTATCCATATATTAATGGTTATATTAATTAAGCAGCCATCCTGCTCTCTATTACCCCCTATTAACCCACTACACTTCCTGCCATCCTGCTTCCTATTAACCCACTATACCCTCTGCCATCCTGCTTCCTATTTTCCCACTACACCCCCTGTCATTTTACCTCCTATTTACACACTACACCCCCTGCCACCCTGCTCCCTATTAACCCACTCTACCCCCTGCCATCCTGCTTCCTATTAAGACACTGCACCCCCTGCCATCTTACCCCTATTAACCCACTACACCACGTGCCATCCCGCTCCCTATTAACCCACTATACCCCCTGCCATCCCGCTCCCTATTAACCCACTACACCCCCTGCCATCCTGCTTCCTATTAACCCACTCTACCCCCTGCCATCCTGCTTCCTATTAAGCCACTGTCATCTTACCCCTATTAACCACTACACCATGTGCCATCTTGCTCCCTATTAACCCACTATACCCCCTGTCATCCTGCTCCCTATTAACCCACTACACCCCCTGCAATCCCGCTCCCTATTAACCCACAATATCCCCTGCCACCCTGCTCCCTATTAACCCACTACAACCCCTGCCATCTGACCCCTATTAACCCACTACTGCTCCTGCCAGTCTTTCCCCTATTAACTCACTACAACCCTTACCATCATGTCCCCTATTAATACTCTACACCCCATGCCATCCTGCCCCTATTGACACATTACACTACCTGCACTTACACACAATATACTCTCTATACCTCTTATACACATCCCTGTACTCACACACACTCTATACCCCTTTAAATACACACACAACATCCCCTGCACACACATACACACAGTACACAAACTCTATACCTCTTAAACATACACTACACTCCCTGCACTCACACACTCTGTACCCCCTATAAACACAAACTACACCCCCTGCACATACACACTACTCACTCTATATCCCTTATACACACCACACCCCCATGCATTCACATACACTACTTTATATACGCATGCACAGGGCCGTCATCAGGGGGTGACAACCCGGCCACACGGGCCCCATGTGTAGCGGTGGAACTACCGCCGGTGCAGTTGCACCAGCGCCCTCACGCTGATGGGGCCTATCGGGTGGCCCATGCACTTAGGAGCCCATATCTTCAGGGGCCCGGTCAGCGCTGTGGCCGTGTAATAGCACGACCAGGCCCCTTTGAAAAAAAAAGCCACAGCAAGTGCTGCTGAGAGGAAGTGGTCACTTCCTCCCAGCTCACTCCGCGCGGGAGGAGAGACAGCCCTGCAGTGAAGAGGGAGAGCCGTGCCGACTCCTATCAGCTCCAGCCACCCTCCTGCAAAGAAAAGGTAAGAAACAGGAGGGTGGCTGAAAAATTAGATGTCTGTCTGTCTGTCTGTCTGTATGTATGTCTCTGTCTGTGTGTATGTCTGTCTGTATGTCAGTATGTATGTATGCCAGTATCTATGTATGTATATATGCATGTCATTATGAATGTGTATATGTATGTATGCATGGATGTCAGTGTCTGTACGCATGTATGTCTGTCTGTCATTATAAATGTATGTCTGTGTGTATGTCTCTATGTCCTTATACATGTGTGTCTGTATGTATGTTAGTATGTGTCTGTCTGTCACTATGTATGCCTGTGTGTCTGTATGTGTGTATGTCTCAGCATGTGTGTGTTAGTATGTATGCCTATATGCATGTATGTCTGTTTAGGTATGTGTGTCTGTTAGTACGTATCAGTGTGTGTGTGTGTGTGTGTGTATCTGTGTCCTTTTGTATCAGTGAATGTGTTTGTGTCTGTGTGTGTATTCCTGTGGGTGGGGTTTGGAGGCGGTCCCTGTGGGCGGGCTTGGAGGCGGGCCCAGACCCTAAACTCAGTTAGGGGCCCCAAAATTTCTGGTGGCGGCCCTGCGCATGCACACACTAAAGCTCCTAGATACACACACAATTAACACTTTTTGGCCCCGCCCCTCACAGTGGGCTGCTCTGCCATTAACTGCCCGTGCTGAATTTTCGTCCCAGTCCGGCCCTGATCTCAGCCAATCCAATGCTTGCCTATAGGCTGCCACGTAGGCATGAATCAATGCATCTCTATGGAGAGAGTGGAGACGCTGAACAGCACTGACCCAGGAAGCACCTCTAGTGGCCACCTGAGTGACTGAGCATAGAGGTGTAACTAACCAGCAATGTAAACACTGAAAAGGCAGTGTTTACGTTAAAATGCCTGCAGAGACATGCGATAGACACAAGAGCAAGTATATTAAGCTGTAGTTGCTCTGGTGACTATAGTGTCCCTTTAATCATAATAATGTACACTATTCTTATTATTATTTTTTTTAATAGAGTTCTTAATTTATATACATTTCCTGTTAAGAAAGTGCCCTAAGTAGACCTTTCTCAGTTCCATTCCAAGAATTATGATACGAGTTTGCCTAACTGGCACTACATCCTCTGTTGACTATTCTTGTCACTCAGCACACTTCCTACACATTCTCATAATTCCCTGAAGGCTTAGCTCTTTGTTCTAGTAAGTAAATTAAATGTCTTGTTATAACCAAAATGCAATTCTCTGCTGGGAAACTAAATGACTACTATATTTTAAATAAAATGATTAACTGCCAGTTTTAATTGTTAGTTATAATCAATAATTAGAATGATTTTATAAAAGTAATTAAGTGTTATCATTATGTTCCCTAAAGCAGTGTGCTGGTCATTTAATTTTGATTTGGATTTATTAGTGTTTGAATAATATACTGTAGCACTGGATGGCCATTTACGTTCAGCTGTTAAACCCAAAGCAAATTATCTGCAAAGTGGAATTGGTTTTAAAGGGACTGTAACACATAAACCGTATAATGATGCCATATAGGAGATGCATATCAAAAATTCTAAGTTACTGGTGCAGGAGTCCAATATTTTAAATTAAACGTGAAAGCAAATGAAAAAAATTCTATTATAACGTTAAGAACATTTTATAATAATTATTCTTAGTTTTGAAATCTTTTTAATAATAAGCAGGACATTCACAGATGTCACAATTTAAAACAGCAGAGTTGAGACTAAAGATGTGCATATCTTTGTTTAAAGGGAAAATAAAAATAAATAAAAAATAATAATAAAAAGAACAACATAACAGAAAATAAAAACAGAAATAGGTATATTCTTGTAACGGAACGCCTTGCACCCTGACTGGATACCTCCGTTGACGGATGCTCCTAGTGCTTCCTGAGGGCTCCAAGCACTCCACCAGACACCATAACCACCGCAGACCCCACGAACCACTGCAGCTTGTTTGGGATCTCGCCGTCTTCCACCCACTCTGGACCCAACACCAGGGTCCAGCTTCCAGTAGGAAAACCTTAAATCCAGAGAGTAGGAACAGGAACAAGCCCTTACCAGAGCTTAGTGATTATACCCTGGGGAGTATAGTGGTTATAGCAATCCCCAGAGTGAAGTTCACAAATCTCCCAAACTTGAACCAAAATTTCATGAAGGTACAAGATGATCTGTTTAATGGTAGCCACAGCTTGGCCTTTTATGCAGGTCCTCCAGCAAGTGATGCTCCCACAGGGACTTTGTGGATGACTGGAATACAATTACAGTAGCCAATCAACATGCAATACAATGTGAACCACTCCCACAGAAACAGTAAAAATCCCTCCCCTCTATCCTGGAGATAATTGGCTTAAGTGGCTGTAATAAACTTAATTATCTCCAGGTACAGAAAATATCTCTAAGTTACAACTGCAACAAAACACATTAAAATACATAATTTATATTCCACAGAACTGAACCCCCACATTTGACATATCCCCAGATAGCTTGGATCTGAGTGCTTAATATATCCGAACAGCGCTCAGATCCGATGAACAAAGTCGAATCGCCATAAGGTTCAAGTGTTTTCACCGACCGTTTGGCAGAAATCTGTCCATAATTAGGTCCATGGCTTTTAGCCATCAGGGTCAGTCTATTTTCAATGTTAAAAGTGCACTATAGTACAAGGAAGGGTGAGGTCAGACAATAGCAAGGGCTTATGGGAGATTGAGGAGGGACAAAGCAGCCGGTTTAAACTAGTCTGGCAGTGTCCCTGGGACAACGCCCTGCTGGGAAAACAATAGGACAGGAAAAAGGGGGAGGGGAAGAGGCACATTTTCCCATGGAAGTCACTTTTTAACATGTCTTTTTGTAGGGCCCATAGTCTTTGGGCAAGAGGCTGGCAAGCAGGCCTCTCCAAATTCCAGTGACGAAGGTTCTTTCGTCACAGTTCTCTTTTACAAAGCGTGTCAAGGCAAAGTAAATAAGGTCTACAGTTGAAAAGACATCAGGGCGCCAAATTTGGATTGCCCACTTTCAAGAGGTTTGTATTATTAAACTATGGTGGAGTTGGCCGCTACAACCCTTGTTGTGAAGTGGATATATTTTGGATTGAATAAAGCTATCCAGTGATTTAATATAACATTGCCAGGTGAGAAGATTTTTTTTCATGCTTTTGTTTAATGAGGCTTCTATCCAATCCATATGGAATAGGAAGGAAATTTCTGTGGAGAGCAGCGATAGTGGGGGGAGGGAATGTTCCAGTGTCGTAATATACTTTTCTGTGCCAAGATCATATGCCAAGATCATGTGGGCCAGTATAGAAACATAATTTGATTCTTCCATTGTTACCCCAAAATTTCCTGTAATGGATATATACAGAAGGCTCTATGCAATAGTTGAGTTATAGAATTTTTAATTTGTCTCCAGAATGTCCAAATCTCCACATATCCCCAGATACAGTGATATAGGTCTGCTCCAACGGTCCCACATTTCAAACAGCTAGCCGAATCCCTCAATTTTAGAGATAATTGTGTTTTGGAATAATAAGCATGATGTGCGATCTTCAAATGCATTTCCTGTTAGGAAGCTGATGGGAGTTGTAAGGAAACCAAGTATATTTAACCTCATTCGGTAGTTTCAGAGCCTTAGTGATTATAGCCCTCCGTTCGGTAGTTAGGGTAGATGAATCCTATAGCAATTCCAATGGTCTCACCAGATAATTCCCTCAGTGAAACACACAAATCCCCAAACATCAGCCGAAGTCAAGAAGAAGGGTACAAAATGAACTGTCCTTTAATGGGTGCACACAGCTTTTATGCAAGTCCCCATGCAAGGGGACAGCCCTCAGGGAGGGACAAACAATAACCAATCACAAACAGTAAAATGTTAACACACACCTACAATTCCCTCCCCTAGCCCAGGAGATAATTTAGTCTGATAAAATAGTAACTTAATTATCTCCGGGCTGAAAAATCACTTTTTCCCCAACTTTCAGAACACCCCTTTATACTGGGAGTATCCCCATAAACCAACATATTCGAATTTCACCCAGATCGGTAAAGGGGTTCGCAAATTTTATGGAAGTCTTGTGTGACCGGCTCACCCTGGGCTGCATGCCCAAAACAGTTCCAGAAATTTGGTGGGTTTTGCCGGTCACTTTCGAAAAAACATAAAAATGAATAAAAATACCGAATGGATCCCTCTGGCTCCTACCAGCGTTCGTGCCCCTCTGTCGAATGCACCAAAGTACCGAATAGCGCTCTTCTAGCTATTCGGTAAATAGAGTTCCAGCGTTCGTCTGTTTGGGACCGGTGTTCGGGAAGTCGAGTGTCCGTAAAACAGTTCCATGCACTCGACGACCAGGTCCCGCTGCCTTTGTTCGCATGAACAAAGATGGCTGCGGTTTTCTCTGCCACGTGGCATTCGACTAACGAACGCTGGCCGCAAAGACAGAGGTAGCAATTTCACCTAAACTTTTGATGTTTAATAAGCCCGAGGGTGGTCCTTGTTCGGTAGTTTCATCTACCGAATGCCATAGGCAGCAATAGAGGATAAAAAGGGAATGCAAACAGTAAATAACATAGGGAACAGGGGGGTTTCTTCACAGGAGTATTTTGAGCAGTTTGACAGGTGTTGCTTTGAGCACATCGTGAGTTAATATTGGAAATATGTTACCCAGTGTAACAAGCCCGACTGAATAACCAAGTGGTCCAAGCTAGGCTTAATTTGGGAATAAAAAAAAGGAAGTTCAGTACCAGCGCTATAATATTGGATACGGATTCTTAGCAGGGCCGGACTGGGGATTCCAAAGCAGCCCTGGAAAAAAAATCTATGCCAGCCCCATAAGTCATTGCGCCATATATTGTCGCATGTAATATGTAAGGCTATGTCTTGCAACCCTAGATGATTGAGATATATATATATATATATAAAACCAAACAGATCTTGCACTCCACCAATTCAATATTCCATGCCCGGTGCTTGTCAGCCAAAAATGCAAAAAATATTGCCAGAGATAGCACTCCAAGGACTAATATAAAATATAACTTTTATTACCTCCACTAAAACAACACAAGGTCAACGTTTCAGCTTGATCCCCTCAAGCTTTCGTCAGGACATCTCCTGACGAAAGCTTGAGGGGATCAAGCTGAAATGTTGACCTTGTGTTGTTTTAGTGGAGGTAATAAAAGTTATATTTTATATTAGTCCTTGGAGTGCTATCTCTGGCAAAAATATATATATATATATATATATATATATATATATAAAAAGACTGGTATCCTTGCACTCAGGCTTAATAAACTATTTTAAGGTCCGGGTGCTACAAGCAAAAGCCAAATAGTATACATGTACATGAAGTAGCTTGCACTCACGGACTTAAAATGTAGAAAAAAAATCGCTTTATTCAAAGCATGACACACACACACACAAGCAAGCGCGCGCGCACACACACACACACAGCTTAATGTAGTGGTACTGGTGTCTATAGCCTGTCCCTGCAGGCTTTTCAATGTAAACACTGACTTTTAAGAGAAAAGGCAGTGTTTACATTGCTTCCTAGTGACAGACACTCAGACGGTCACTAGAGGTGCTTCCTGTGTCAGTGCGGATTGGCTGAGATCATCAAGCTTGATGATCTCAGCCGTAGAGGCAGGGCCAGGCAGGGGAGACCAGCATGACGTGGGAAAAAAAAAAGTGAGTAAAAACACACATACATACACACATACCATGATAGACACACACCATGACACAGACAGACCGTGACACAGACAGAAACACACACACACCATGACAGACAGACACACCATGACACAGACAGACAGACACACACACACACCATGACAGACACACACCTTAAAAAAGACACACACGCCTTGACACACACAGACAGACTGTGACACACACACCACGACACAGAGAGACCGTGACACAGATACACACACACCGTGACACAGACAGACACACATTACATGACACAGATAAACACACACACCATGACACAGACAGACACACATTACATGAGACACACACACACACCATGACATAGACACACATTGCATGACACAGACAGACGCACACACCATGACAGACAGTGACACACACACCATGACACAGAGACACACACAATGACACAGACAGACACACACACACACACACCATGACAGACAGTGACACACACACCATGACACAGAGACACAAACAATGACACAGACACACATTGCTGACACAGACAGACACACACACAAATGACACAGACACACACATACACAATTTCTACCTGTGGGGAGCTCTTCTGGTGGCCGCAGGGTTTGCTGGCTGTTCTTGTGGCCGCAGGGGGAGCTGGCTGTTGTGTCTCTGCTCCCCCTCCCCTGTGCGCCGCTTAATGAGACCGGGGCCGGAATATGACGTCATATTCCAACCCCGGTCTCATATTCCGGCCCCGGTCTCATTAAGCGGCACGCTGGGGAGGGGGAGCAGAGACACAACAGCCAGCAAACCCTGCGGCCGCCAAAGGAGCTCCCTCTGCGGCCGCAGGTGAGCCAGCTGGCTGCCCAGCCCCAGGTGCCGACGGCCCACCGGGAAATTTCCGGTATCCCGGTGGGCCAGTCCGGCCCTGATTCTTAGTACCACAGTGTGAAAAAATGGTAAACCAGCAGCTAAATCACCTGTTCTTATCTTATAATATGGAAGTATGAATCAAAATCTGGCGGTGAAGCGCTTAGTGTCAATGCAGTGCAGTGACTGTGAGTCACAGCGAGTTAATTGAATAAGATGAAGAAGCGGGTTGTTTGAGTGGGTAATCTATAGAATGATTCCAGTCTACCGAACTGAAATTTGGAAGAATAGTGCCTATCAAGCTGTACGTCTGTAGGTATGTGAAAAAGGGAACATTACGGTTAAGAAAATTGTGTTCAATTTGCTGAGATATCCAATAACGTTGGTAGATGTAGTTACCTAGAAAACCATTTCGGACTTTGAAATACAGGCTTGATAGAATATCCGGGAACATAGAGTGACGTGCACATAATGCACAAAAAAATCGCCCGAATCAATGGGAGGAAACATCGCAAGGTCGAACAAGATGGATTGGATTTCTGCCAACCATGGACACGGGATATTGGACGAGAGTGAAAACCATAAGGAATTAACTGTGAAAATGCATTCGAGAAGGCAGAAAAAAAGGAGGGAAGTGTACTGATTTTTGAAATATGAAACTGGAAGAAGACTAAGGTGTGCTTGTTTAGCTGATTTTAAACTTACATGATTTTATTTTCTTCTTTAAATAAATTATATTCACTTACTTTTAATTGGCTGCTATTTATGTTCTTTTATATAATTGTACACCTAAATGTATGGGAGCTACAAAATAAATATATGGATAGTGAAACCTGCACATCTAAATAGAGCTCATATAGTGGCTCTTAAATAGGTGAGTTAAACCATTAAACCTGATTACACAGTATGACAGCATACTATGCTACGAGAAGGTCTCTTTTATTTCTTTTAGTCTAAGATTAAAAGTGATACATTGGAAAATGTGTATCTTCGTGCAAACCATGGAGGGTATCATTTATGGACTTTCTGTGTGTATAAAGAGTTTCCCAATCCATCCCCCCAACAAAAGAAGTTATTTTTTGAAGAATTCTAATAGTTTTTGATTGCTTTTTCCAGTCAGAAAGATTCTAGGAATTGTTTAGCCTCAACATAAGCTTATTTTTTTATTGCATCAGCCGATGCGGCCATATATGCCAAATGGGCATTTGCAAAATCAGTATTACATTTTTTATATTTATTGTTCCCTTGTTTTCTATAAAATGATACATATGCTATTATCTGACCTTGTACTACTGCTTGCCAGAATAGCATTGGGTCATCCAGAGGCCACTGGGCTCCGCTGTCAAAATTACCCTGGGGCCTCTCCATGTGTCTTCTCTCCCCCCAGCCCCTCCATGTGTCTCCTTTCCTCCCCAGCCCCTCCTTGTGTCTCTTTTCCACCCAGCCCCTCCATGTGTTTGTTTTACCCCCCTGTGTCTCCTTTTCCACCCCAGCCCTTCCATGTGTCTCCTTACCTCCCCCCAGTCCCTCCATGTGTCTCCTTACCTCCCCCAGTTACTAAATGTGTCTCATTTACTCCCCCCAGCCTCTCCATGTGTTTCCTTTCTTCCCCAAGCCACTCCATGTGTCTCCTTTCACCTTCTATGTGTGTCTTCCCCATCCCCCTCACGTCAATGTAGCCCCTAGAGCAGGCATAGGCAGCCTTCAGCATTCCAGATGTTTTGGACTACACCTCCCATGATGCTTTACCAGCATTATGGTGTAAGAGCATTATGGGGGATGTAATCCACAACATCTGGAGTGCCAAAGGTTGCCTATCCCAGCCCTAGAGTGATGGCTCGGTCACAGCTGCGACCCCTGCAACCACTAGATGTATGCCATCTATATGGTCCAAGTTGTTGTCCATGTAATTGGCATAGGCCCCTACCAACATATTCCTAAAGGAATCTTGTTTTGTTAGATAGTGTTGCAACCGCCACTGTGGAGTAAATATGAGGGGTGGACCCAGGTTTACAACCAAGCCAATTGATGCATGGTATGAGACTAAAATGTTATATATTTCTGCTGTATTATATTAGGCACCAAAAAAGAAATCAATCCTGGATGTTGTGGGCTCTAGGTGTCTGTGTGTAATTTCTGATGTCAATGTTTTGAATTCTCCAGATGTATGTGAGGTAAAGGCTTCTCTGAAATTGAAGAAGGCCCTGGTACTCCGAGAGGGGGATGACAGAGCAGTGTCCACCCGACCATTCATCACTGCATTCAAGTCTCCTCCTATGATTATTTTAGAACCTGCAAAAGGAATCAAAAGATTTTTAAAAATGGGAAAATCTAAATTATTCAAAGCGTAAATATTGGCTAGGGTATAATGAACATTTTCTAGGGTAATATCTAGACTGATGAATTGCATCACTGGATCTAGAGTTTGTTCATGAATGGCTGGGGTAGTTAATTTATTAAGTAATATAGCTACTCCTCTTGAGTTCAAATGATAAGGGGCTGAAATACATGTATTTATCTAGCTTGTCTTAAGGGTAGAGGTTGGATTTTTTTCCAGTGGGTTACCTGAAGGAGCACCACTTGGGGGGATTCAGGAATTAGGACAAGATTAGCTTATGTTTAACTGGGGAGTTAAGACCGTTCACATTCCAGCACAATAACTTAAGCCTGTGATGCATGACTGGTATTGACGTTGATGCTGGTGAGATGTTAACCTGGGTCAGTAGGGTAAGCTGTTAGATGGGGTCTTAAGAGATAAAACTAAATGGAATGGCTATTAAATGGAATGCGCTAAACTTGCACGATGAGGGCATCTGAGAAAAACTTATCCAATGACACCTTGGAGAGCATACCTTTAGGAAACTAAACTCCTTAAAGGACCAATATAGTGCCAGGAAAACATACTCGTTTTCCTGGCACTATAGTGCCCTGAGGGTGCCCCACCCTCAGGGTCCCAGTCCCGCCGGGCTGGATGGCAAGGAAAGGGGTTAAACTTACCTTTTTTCCAGCGCCGGGCGGGGAGCTCTCCTCCTCCTCTCCGCCTCCAATCCTCCTCTTCGGCTGAATGCGCATGCGTGGCAGGAGCTGCGCGCGCATTCAGCCAGTCTCATAGGAAAGCATTCATAATGCTTTCCTATGGACGTTGGCGTCTTCTCACTGTGATTTTCAATGAGACAGCCACTAGAGGCTTTAGAGGCTGGATTAACCCATTTATAAACATAGCAGTTTCTCTGGAACTGCTATGTTTATATAAAAAAAGGGTTAATCCTAGAGGGACCAGGCACCCAGACCACTTCATTAAGCTGAAGTGGTCTGGGTGCCTAGAGTGGTCCTTTAAGAAAATGACCTGGTCACTATTAAAATTAATAGTGGAATGCAAAGTCTATTACAGCCTGAGGACCAAGCTACTGCAGTAGCAACTCCTACTGTTGTTCCTACCCCTGTGCCAGATACCCACCATCCCCCTGTTCACATGACATCCCCATCCGGTTGACAGATATTGCTGTGGGGGTATCACAGCTATAATATGAAACTTGTATGGGTAAAGGAAAAAATAAACAGAATGCTTTTTGGGAGGATTCCATAGGCCAAAATCTCTATTTCCAAACATGAAAATAAAGGTTTATATGATGTTATGAGGATGTAAATATCAGACGTTAAACTAGATAATTGTCCATGTAGCTGCATTGCCATTACACTGCGTCGTTACAACCTTTCTTCTTTTGTAACTTTATTTTTATCGCAAGACAAGTAATAAACACAATCAGCAATGGCCAAATGTTTAACTCCATTCTGATTTAATTTAAGTCTGATACTGCGAACCTGCAAGTGCTATGAAATAATACAGTTGGAAGAAAAAGTATGTGAACACTTTGGAATGATATGGATTTCTGCACAAATTGGTCATAAAATGTGATCTGATCATCATCTAAGTCACAACAATAGACAATCTGCTTAAACTATTAACACACAAAGAATGAAATGTTGCCATGTTTTTATTTAACACACCATGTAAACATTCACAGTGCAGGTGGAAAAAGTATGTGAACCCCTAGACTAATGACATCTCCAAGAGCTAATTGGAGTGAGATGTCAGCCAACTGGAGTCCAATCAATGAGATGAGATTGGAGGTTACAGCTGCCCTGCCCTATGAAAAACACACACCAGTTCTGGGTTTGCTTTTCACAAGAAGCATTGTCTGATGTGAATGATGCCTTGCACAAAAGAGCTCTCAGAAGACCTACGATTAAGAATTGTTGACTTGCATAAAGCTGGAAAGGGTTATAAAAGTATCTCCAAAAGCTTTGCTGTTCATCAATCCACGGTAAGACAAATTGTCTGTAAATGGAGAACGTTCAGCGCTGCTGCTACTCTCCCTAGGAGTGGCCGTCCTGTAAAGATGACTGCAAAAGTACAGCGCAGACTGCTCAATGAGGTGAAGAAGAATCCTAGAGTGTCAGCTAAAAACTTACAAAAGTCACTGGCTGGATACCACAGGGGTAGCCACTGCTGTCCAAACAAAACATTGCTGCATGTTTACAGTTTGCACAAGAGCACCTGGATGTTCCACAGCAGTACTGGCAAAATATTCTGTGGACAGATGAAACCAAAGTTGAGTTGTTTAGAAGAAACACAGAACACTATGTGTGGCAAAAAAAAGGCACAGCACACCAACATCAAATCCTCATCCCAACTGTGAAGTATGGTGGTGGGGGCATCATGCTTTGGGGCTGCTTTGCTGTGTCAGGGCCTGGACGGATTGCTATCATCGAAGGAAAAATGAATTCCCACGTTTATCAAGACATTTTGTAGGAGAACTTAAGGCCATCTCTCTACCAGCTGAAGCTCAACAGAAGATGGGTGTTGCAACAGGACAATGACCCAAAACATAGAAGTAAATCAACAACAGAATGGCTTAAACAGAAGAAAATACGCCTTCTGAAGTGGCCCAGTCAGAGTCCTGACCTCAACCCGATTGAGATGCTGTGGCATGACCTCAAGAAAGCGATTCACACCAGACATCCCAAGAATATTGCTGAACTGAAACAGTTCTGTAAAGAGGAATGGTCAAGAATTACTCCTGACCGTTGTGCACGTCTGATCTGCAACTACAGGAAACGTTTGGTTGAAGTTATTGCTGCCAAAGGAGGTTCAACCAGTTATTAAATCCAAGGGTTCACATACTTTTTCCACCTGCACTGTGAATGTTTACATGGTGTGTTCAATAAAAACATGGCAACATTTCATTCTTTGTGTGTTATTAGTTTAAGCAGACTGTGATTGTCTATTGTTGTGACTTAGATGATGATCAGATCACATTTTATGACCAATTTGTGCAGAAATCCACATCATTCCAAAGGGTTCACATACTTTTTCTTGCAACTGTAATTGTTTTTATTTTGCCACATCGTATACTGTTTCTGTTACATATATATTTATATTAATTTTTTTCTTTCAGTCCAGATGCCAACTGGTCAAGTCTGCCAGGGAGTCAAGAAGTCAATGTCTCTACCTTCGAATTCTTTACAGATTGGAACTAACCTGTCACCATTAATCATCTCTAAAACTCAGAGTCACTCACTTTGCTCTTTTCTACCTGTTCTAAGAAGAGAGCCTCTTAGGTCAACGCGCGTTCTCCCAGCCATTCCAAGCCAGAAAGGAAACAATGCAACAGAAAGCCTTATTCAATCTCCAAACAAATCAGAAACCAATGACTAGTTTGTGGTCGGAGAATGAGATATTGTCACTGTATGTCTTGTGTGTCAGTGAGCAAAGCAAGCATCGGCTTGAGAAATTTAGATTTAAATCTCTAAAGATGAGTACATAGTTTAGGTTTTTACTATTTTTTTTAAGGTAATCATTTTTATAAGTTATTATTTTGTGATCCCTCCATGCCAAAAATACAAGAAACTATTGCAGATGTGGCTTTTAAAGAGACTTATATAAATTACATTTATGCATATTAAATTATTTTTTTTTTTACTTTAACATTGTAATTTAGTACTGTTAAATAAAAAATGGGAAAAAAGGAATAAAGAAAAGTAAACTTCACACAATATTTTATTATTTTTACCTGATTGAGAAAACTAGTCAGAGATCAGTGAGAGACACCAGAGACAAATATTTGTGTCTGAAAAAAAAATACTTTCTCTTCACTCTATCCACTGGGGCTTATTTATCAAAGTAAAACTCAAGCGATGTTGAGAAAAAGTAAAAAAACTTTGAGACAATATCCACAGAAACCAAAATATGTTTTGGATTTATTTTTATTGATTTATTCTGAAAACCCTATCATTATTATTGGCATTTATACAATTCCACCTTATTCTGGAGCACTTTACAATATTATAAAAAGCATAATTTAACAGTAAATTAATGAGGCAATTACTAACCGTTACAGGAACATAGATTGATGAGGACCCTGCTCGAAAGAACTCATAATCATTATTATAATTGGTCTTTACATGGCTCCGACATATTCTGTAGCACTCATTTAATATTATTATATTGGGGATTAAGACAAACTATTACAATTGTTAACACAGGTTAATGAGGAAACCGCCTGAATGAGTTTACAATCTAGAGAAGACAGAGAATAAGAACACAAAAGGTAAAACAATGTAACGATTAAGAAAACACAGAGCGTGTGGGAGAGCAGTAGAACTCGAAAGTAAGATGGTCAAGTGGTCTGAGAAGCCATTAATTATGTTAGAAGAGATAAATGGTTAAAGGGTTACTACAACAACAAAAAATGTGTCCTGGTTCCCTGGCCCACCCCCATCAGTAGTGAATAAGAAAAAATTAAGAATAAAGCAAAAATGTACTTGTAATCCTGTGCCAAGGCCAAGTTCTCCCAGCAGCCAAATAAGTTTCTAGTGATGTTCCTATCCTTTCCTGGAGAGTGTGGGATGTCAAGGAGAATGGGCTAAGGGGAGGACTTGTGCAATACGTAGGGGTGGTGATCTGTCGTCAACCTCCTGTGTGCTGACAATGATAATGCAGGAGGTGGAGTTACATCTCCAGAAGGAAAAGGCTATTTCTCTGTATGTACAGCAATTCATAGCACAACATTACAGGTACAGACTCCAGGCACCATGGCCGCTTCAATTCACTGAAATGGACGTAGTGCTTAAAGTAATCTTTTAAGGAAAGACAATTACCCGGGTAGAGCATAGACTTTCCTGAACAGAGAGGATGGTCTGATAGGATGAAGCAGCTGTTCCATAGGAATTAATGTACCTTTGAAAAACCCTGAAGGTGAGAGCAGTACCTGTGCAAATAGAGGAAGGGAGAAGGTCAGTGGCAGAGTGGAGTACATATGAATAAGTGAAGAATAAATGCAATGGGGGAAGAGTTGTAAAAACTGTGTAGGTAAGTGTTTGTCACGTATTCATCCGCTTATAGAAATGTGGTTAATGACATTTACTGTCCACACAGGAAAAGTTGTGCCGAGCAGCAACCTAATCCACAGAAGGGTTAATGCTGAGCAGCAATTATGCAAATGAAACCTGGTAACTGACTTTGGGGTCAAAGGCCGGTTACAGCCTATCAGAACTAAAGGAGGGGTATTTAGGCCCAGTTCTCAGCCTGCTCAGTGCCCTGTCGTGGTTTCCCTTGTGGTTGTCTGAGAGCGCGTTCCTGTTTATAGTTTTCTACCTGGTTTTGACTTTGGCTTTGTTTATTGACTTCTCTATATTCTGGTATCCTGACTCCTGGCTTTCCTCATCGCTGTGTCCCTTTCTGTGTTCCCTGACCTCGGCTAGTATTTTTGACTATTCTTTGTACGTTAAATCCGGCCATTCGAAGGACCGGTAATACGTTACTTATTTGTCATCCGTGCTGTACAGTTCTACGTGCTGGATCAAACAGTAATCCTGACAGTGTTAAAGTTACACTCGTAACACCATAACCACTACCATTATGCTGTAGTGGGTATTGTGCAAGGGCTGCGATAACATCCACCATTGTTAGTAATCAAACCATTTGACCACTTACCTAGAGTCCACTGCAACCAATCCCCACCTCCTCTAACTCTTGATTAGAAGTTTCTGTTAGCTCTCCTGCGCTAGGCCATGCAGTGCGCTAGTTGATCACTCTCAGCCAATAAGCCAGGCCTTGCTCTGCTAGGAGAGCTTCATTTTCTCAGAATGAGATACTGGCAGCGGGGAGCAGTGCCTGGCAGAAAAGTTAAAGGGTTACTACAACCACCATAACCACTTCAGTGATTTGAAGTGGTCACGGTGGTAGGAGTCTGTATGTGCATTGTTTAGCTTTTTGAAACACTGCACATACAGAGATATCTGTAATTGTGTGCTGGGGCCTAGTTTCTCCGCCAGCACACATGACACTGGCCACCCAGTACTCTTTTCCAGGCTGCTTAATGTCAGTTCTGTGCATCAAAAATATCTTTAGTCAGTGCGCACTGTACACTGTAGACAGACACGGTAATCTTCCTCTAACAGTCAAATCGCCTGCCAGGGAAATATTGCTATTCTCCCCACATCCAGGCCACAATCTGCTTCCTCCATTGCACATTATTTTTTTTTGTTTGTTTGTTTGTTTGTTTTTAAATGCCCCTTGCCTCCTCCTTGCTGTAGATAAAATTCAACAAATAAAATATACATGCACATACAAAAAATGTTCTAGATTGTTTAGTCCCTTTGTATACGTTAATCAGCCATATACAGTTGTAAGAAAAAGTATGTGAACCCTTTGGAATGATATGGATTTCTGCACAAATTGGTCATAAAATGTGATCTGATCATCATCTAAGTCACAACAATAGACAATCACAGTCTGCTTAAACTAATAACACACAAAGAATGAAATGTTGCCATGTTTTTATTGAACACACCATGTAAACATTCACAGTGCAGGTGGAAAAGTATGTGAACCCTAGACTAATGACATCTCCAAGAGCTAATTGGAGTGAGATGTCAGCCAACTGGAGTCCAATCAATGAGATGAGATTGGAGGTGTTGGTTACAGCTGCCCTGCCCTATAAAAACACACACCAGTTCTGGGTTTGCTTTTCACAAGAAGCATTGCCTGATGTGAATGATGCCTCGCACAAAAGAGCTCTCAGAAGACCTACGATTAAGAATTGTTGACTTGCATAAAGCTGGAAAGGGTTATAAAAGTATCTCCAAAAGCCTTGCTGTTCATCAGTCCACGGTAAGACAAATTGTCTATAAATGGAGAAAGTTCAGCACTGCTGCTACTCTCCCTAGGAGTGGCCGTCCTGTAAAGATGACTGCAAGAGCACAGCGCAGACTGCTCAATGAGGTGAAGAATAATCCTAGAGTTTCAGCTAAAGACTTACAAAAGTCACTGGCAAATGCTAACATCCCTGTTAGCGAATCTACAATACGTAAAACACTAAAAAAGAATGGATTTCCTGGGAGGATACCACAGAGGAAGCCACTGCTGTCCAAACAAAACATTGCTGCACGTTTACAGTTTGCACAAGAGCACATGGATGTTCCACAGCAGTACTGGCAAAATATTCTGTGGACAGATGAAACCAAAGTTGAGTTGTTTGGATGAAACACACAACATTATGTGTGGCGAAAAAGAGGCACAGCACACCAACATCAAAACCTCATCCCAACTGTGAAGTATGGTGGTGGGGGCATCATGCTTTGGGGCTGCTTTGCTGCGTCAGGGACCTGGACGGATTGCTATCATCGAAGGAAAAATGAATTCCCAAGTTTATCAAGACATTTTGCAGGAGAACTTAAGGCCATCTGTCTACCAGCTGAAGTGAAACAGAAGATGGGTGTTGCAACAGGACAATGACCCAAAGCATAGAAGTAAATCAACAACAGAATGGCTTAAACAGAAGAAAATACGCCTTCTGAAGTGGCCCAGTCAGAGTCCTGACCTCAACCCGATTGAGATGCTGTGGCATGACCTCAAGAAAGCGATTCACACCAGACATCCCAAGAATATTGCTGAACTGAAACAGTTCTGTAAAGAGGAATGGTCAAGAATTACTCCTGACCGTTGTGCACGTCTGATCTGCAACTACAGGAAATGTTTGGTTGAAGTTATTGCTGCCAAAGGAGGTTCAACCAGTTATTAAATCCAAGGGTTCACATACTTTTTCCACCTGCACTGTGAATGTTTACATGGTGTGTTCAATAAAAACATGGCAACATTTCATTCTTTGTGTGTTATTAGTTTAAGCAGACTGTGATTGTCTATTGTTGTGACTTCGCATACTTTTTCTTGCAACTGTATTTCCCAAAGTGCTGTCTGTACTCCACAATCATAGTATAAACACATAAGCTGCTATTTAGTTTTCTTGTGCTGAGAACATTTTCAGCGAGCAAACAACGTTTATTTTGGCCATTCTCCATTTGCACAGTATAAATGCAGGCCCCATGTGATTTGCAGAAATGTAAATAGATTATTCCAGACATCGTCCAGTGACATGTTTTCACAGCAATTTAGTCAAAGTTTCTCCAGCTCATTAGCAGAAAACCTCATGGATATGCAGTACAATTTTAATCAGCGGTTCATAAGAAACACACTATTTAACTAAAAAGGGTTCAAATAGGAACAATATGTTTACTTAGCCCCCTCCCAAGCTTTAGTACATGAGTTAACTTTCATATTCCATTGCAAACCCAGAAAGTATTTCTCTGTCAAAGCCGAGTTCACAGTCTCCGTGAAATTACTGCATTATGTTATCCCACACTGTCCAAAAGCCTTCGTGGTCAAAACACTAGGCTGCATTGCATTGCTGCAGCCTAGTGATGGAGAAATAACCCTGTGCATACTATATTGTCTTTTCAGACTGTATAGTGCAGATGCCTGGAGCTTGTCTAGTAATTGTGCTTACTGTATGCATACTTTACTTATCTTGATATGGTTTTTGGCACAGCTGTACGTGAGAAAAATGTATTTTTGCATGAATACTAATATTTGAAGCTATGTCTGAAGTATTAAATACGAAAAGATAGATATGTGTCCAAATCTCACGGGATGTAAGAATGGAACACACAAAGGTCAGAATGGTGGTTCCAGATCCACGAAATGAAGGGCTTGTACCCAAAATATAATATTGGAAAAATGAAAATAATAGAGTCTCAGAAAAGAAAATGAGACTCAAAACTGGTTTTAAACAGAGTACAGGAAACTCTCTTAATACATATTGTGACTCAGGAAATCAGCACTAAGCACTGGTAGTAAAAATTACCCATATAATAGTTCACATATTGGTTCCAAAAAATGCCAAAAGAATAAAAATACTTTATTGTAATGTATAAAAAGGCACTATGTATGGAAGAAAAAATCAAAATAAAAACAGTTAATCAAACACCTAGTGCCACCATGTGTAAAAAAGACAGGAACTAACAGAGAACCGGACGCGCGTTTCTGTGCGTTTAGTTGCACCTTCATCAGGGGACCCCTGAGGAAGGTGCAACTAAACGCACAGAAACGCGCGTCGGGTACCAGGGGCCCCTGACGAAGGTGCAACGAAACATACCGAAACACGAGTCGGGTTCTCTGTTAGTTTCTGTCTTTTTTACACATGGTGGCACTAGGTGTTTGATTAACTGTTTTTATTTTGATTTTTTTCTTCAGGATTGAGCTATGTGGTCTAGGGGATAACTGGTAGAGAGCCTCTCTCGTTTCTATTTTCTTCAGGAACAGTATAGAACACCCTTGAAGGTGTTTGGCGTAGGAGCAATAGGTAATTAACTCTGGATCTGCACTGTCCTTTTTACTGCTGTTTTCCAAGCATTCTCTGATGATGTCAGGTATACCTAACATTCATGCTGCCGCCGGAACCCACTTCCGGGTTCACGGCGCTTAGCTCCGCCCTTTTTTCTGACGCGGTCTTTCCACGATACTTAGGAAGACCGCGCCATATTCAAAGGGCTGGATTATTCACTCAGGTGCGGCAGTAAGATCAGCTGCTCTACTCGATGCTACCGGCTCCTCTCTCAGACCTCGGCTTGTAAACGGATTTCTACCTTCTCATCTCTCAGACCTCGGCTTGTAAACGGATTTCTACCTTCTCATCTCTCAGACCTCGGCTTATAAACGGAATTCTGCCTTCTCCTCTCCTCAGACCTCGGCTTGTAAACGGATTTCTACCTTCTCCTCTCTCAGACCTCGGCTTGGACAAACGGACTCCCTTTCTCTCACTACTAAACTGCAGTTTGTTAAAAGAGACTCCTTCCTCTTCCTCCATTGGGTGAATTAACCCTTCCAGTGCCAGAGTGCTTCTAAGTTAAGTAAATCTTTTGCCAAGGAAAGCAAGTCATATTAATTTATTATAGTATTTAATTTCTTTTGACAAATAAGCATTGCATTTTTTTCCTTGCATGTGTATTTAAAGATGCAGTCAACCTTGTTCACTTCAATAAAATAAAGGAGGTGAAACTTATTGTTTCTGCAGTTGAGTTCCAATTAAAGAGACATTACACAAAAGCATCACAGATGACTGTTGAGCTCTCGTTATATACTACTAGGGACATCATAGAACACCCTTGAAGGTATTTCATCTAGGAGCAATAGGGCGGATTCAGTCTTATATATCCCTACTGGTAGCCTCCTTTCGAATTACTTGTATTAAGGCTATTAACCCTGTCCCATTTTTGATGCCAGTCCCTTATTAAGTCTCTCTATCTCCCCTATTGACCTTGGTATATTTATCCATACCAATTTTGAGTCACAAGTTGGATTGTTCCATGCAAAGTACCTATACATTACAATAAAGTATTTTTTATTTTTTGGCATTTTTTGGAACCAGTATGTGAACTATTATAAGGGTTATTTTTACTACCAGTACTCAGTGCTGATTTCCTGAGTCACAATATGTATTAAGAGAGTTTCCTGTACTCTGTTTAAAACCAGTTTTGAGTCTCATTTTCTTTTCTGAGACTCTATTATTTTCATTTTTCAAATATGTCTGAAGTATAGCTATAAGATATGTGTCTGAATGAAGGTAAGGGACACTACAGAACCTTTCATACATATCACACTATCATACACCCAAGTTTCTGTAAAGAATGAGTGAAAGATGCTTTCGTAAATTGAAAGCCTCTTTCAATGAGCAAATAAACAAACGAAAAAAGTCACATTTTGTAAATTTACAAATTTGTATATTAATTTTGTTTGTATTCCAGAATAGCAATGTAAATGATCCAACATTGCATATGCATAGATTGTTTCAAATAATTGTTGCTATACATTTTTTTAAACAAAAAGAATTGAATAGAGTAGAAGGTAAATGGATTGAATAATTTCAGCTACGTTGGAAAAACTTTTTTTTTCAATTCTTTATTTAGGTATATCACATGATATATTGCATAACACATCAGCTTTTCATTTCAAGCATCTCCATTCATCCAATTTGAATAATAATAATTCATATTTCCATATTAAGGGTTAACAAGTGTTTAGGGATTTAGAAAAAATACTCCTCTCTGTCTCATTAGATATTTTACCTTTAAGCTAAAAGAAGCAAGGTGAGTTGTTAGTTTAGGACTAACCTGAGAGGTTTTTTTCTTGACGTGGCATGTGAGCTTACACTTGAATGGACATTGGAGTATACTAAAAAAACTCCCGTTATTTAAGTGCATAGGGATTTGGGATAGTGTGCAAGTAACCTTTTTTCCTTTAGATTTTATTGTGTCACCAAGATAGCTGAGATTCCAGCCATAAAACATCTCCTCTGCCTGCCTCCAATGAATAAGGACCAGAGTGGTCCAACACACAAAACTATGTAACATTTACATAGACTATAGAAGATAGGCAGAACGTAAACTGGTCCTTAGAATGGCTGGGTTAATACGTTGAAAGACAGAGAACGGTCAAGGGAAGGCCGAGGTCAAGGAAGCCAGAAATACACGAGATCGATAAGGAAAGCCAAGTCAGGGTAACCAGAGATAAGAGTAGCCAGGCATAGCCAAAGTCAAAATACCAGGAAGATCAAATAACAAGAACAAGGAAAACGCACTCTTTGGAACCATGAACTGAAACCATGACAGGCCAATGGGCTAGGGAACTTCAGGGGTTTAAATACCCCTCCTTGTGCTGTGATTGGTCAGAGCTTGGCCTCTGATTCCAGAACGTGCATGTGCATCGACTTTGTGACGCACGTTCGTGTGACCCTTGGAGGTGGAGTTACAAATGGCCGCAACCTCGTGGTCAGCGCCATTTTGTTTGCGGCTTGTGGAGGAGATGGACGCCCCAGTGGGACGGTTCCAGGCTCGCTGCTGAACAGGTAAGTTTACTAACCTGTCAGCGTGGTCGCACCGATCATGTGCGACCACGTGCAGTCGCAACCCAGGGGCCGTGACATATGAACTAATTCATACGAGAAATTACATCTGAAACAAATCAAAGAAAAAGAGGGCTAACATACAAATGATATCTATGCCAATGCCAATACGCAAAAAAACATCAACTGCCACACCAATCCCAAAAAATATGTGCCATACTCCGAATCATTCTCACTCAGCACCAGAGACGGAACAACCAGAAATTGTTGCAATAAAGCCACCAGAGGAAACAGATCCCATTATCCGCACCCACAACCCTTTCATCTGTCTCAGTTTGACAAACAACCAACTCCACAACATTCTGTCCAACTGCAACAACCTGAAATTAGCAGCAAAAAACAGAGAAAACTAACATAAACCAAGACCAAGCAAGACCTAGGAGCAAAAAAAGGTACAAAGTGATGTCCATCCCGACATCTACCCTTTCTCCAGTCACTTCCTCCTCTCCACCATTTGAATCCAATAGACCGCCAAATGGGGCAGGAAGAAAGCAGTGAAGGAACCAATGGCCATGTTTTCTGGGGCACAATTTCATCATGGCTCATTTTCAGATGCAGTCCATTGTTCAAGCTGCCATCATTCCACAATTGGTCAGATTATGAAGCACTACCAACACAAAACCAACACCACATGAGTTCTGAGACTAATGAAGCAGGGGCTGCATGGAATTCTCAAAAGCATGGTCCTAAGCCATTTTTTTTTACCGTGTCTCTCTCTCCACAGGCAAGCAGAAAACAAAGCCTCAAGATGTTGAAGTTGTCTGCAAAATGTTCCCAAGCTGCTTTCTTACATGCTGAATCAAAGAGAAACATACAATTTTGTACTGCTGTCTTGACAACCACGCGTACCAACAGTCATGACCCCTCTCTCTAAAGTGAATCCATGTTGTAACAACAGCAATCATTTCTAAAGGGCAAGGGGTCGCTAAATCCACTGATTACTATATTAAATGTCTAATAGCAGATAAAAACCTACAATATGGAAATAGGACATAAACAACTCAATCATGCCACATATGCAGACAACTAGCCACATATCGGCAATCATGTATATATAGATAGATAAAGTACATTGTACTGTTTAAAAATGGAAAAATATAGTGTAAAAACATAGTAAACGGAGGGCGGGGCCTGACCAGCATGGCCAACAGACATGTATGCAGAGAGCTCCTCTCACAAACCAAGCTTAAACTAAGCAAAACAGGATGCAACCTCAAAAACAGCAACCAAACAGTCGGTACACTGTACCTATGCGATGGGGGTCACCCACAGACTACTCCGGAGACTCGCCCGCCGAACTGGAGCCAAAAGATGCGTCTAAGGCCTACACCTATGGAGGGGCACACGGGGGGTGAGGAAACGGCCGATCCGCCAACCTGGGGCCGCCGGGCTAATACAAGTGACCCGTTCCCTCCCCACCCCCTCTGGACCGGTGGGGGTCATCCCGGTCCCTGCTCGGGAAACAGCAGCAGACCATCAAGCCACACCGCCACTTCCCGCTCCCGGGCCGCAACCAACATGGCCGATGGAGCAGGGAAACACGATGCAGCAACCTGGGAAACCAACTTTAACGCTGAATTCGATAGAATATGTGCAGCGTTCTGGTGCCGGATTGCAGCCCACGCAGAGCAGACACAACCGCATACCACCCCTACCTTGCAGCTCCAGACAGCAACCATCCCTTCTTCTGAGCGGGGCACTCATCTGGAGGCACCTCTCCTAAGCCAGCCAAACACCCGGGGAGACATCCGCAAACGGGAGAAACCCGGGGCCCACGACCCTCGAAAAGGGACCGATGGCAGGACGGCACGAGTGCCCCTTAAGGCTTCAGGCCAAAGGCGTGTAGCACGCAGACACCACGGGGCCGGGAACAGCTGGAAAAGACCAACACCAAGGTCAGCTAAAAGATCCCCTGCCACGGAAGGACTGTCTGGCGAAGCACCGCAGGCCCATACTCACACACGGGTCAGACAGAACCCCCCACGCAAACGGATGACCAGACTTCCCGGGGACGCCATGCTTTCCCACCCTGTGGAGTGGGTGGAAAACAAGCATCCACGCTCGAGCCCAGATCCACACGGAACCACATACAGCCCCAAACAACCGACCCGGAACTGGAGGTTTTCCTCGCAATATGACTCAATAACATAGCAATACACAGCCCTGGACTTGCACCCTCAAAGTGTCTTGATGCCACAAACGGGCACTGTAATCTCAGGGGACTTAGAAATGTTTTTGATAGCATATGAACCCTGTCCAGTATGTTCAGTACTCAAATGTTTTCCCTCATCTTTATATCTACCTACCCAATCCCCTGCTCCTAAAGGCAACAGCGTTACAGCACTAACCATAACAAACTCTCCAACCCAGCAGACATCTCACACTCCATACATATACAGTACACCTACAGTACACCTAAGCCTTGTTCCAACCTGATAACCACCACATATATGTTTACAATTCCGCACACAGGTTAGAAAAGAACCCTACCATAAGCCTGTTTATATCTTTAACTGTTTATCTACCTAACCTGCAACTTGTTTCCTTCTTTGCTATAAAATAGAAAATGGTGCATGTAATAACAGATACCCCTATTGTAAGCATGACAATACGCATGAGGAATGCCGTTGGGGTACCTCATGCCTGCCTGTAATAATTTTATGCACTGCAAAAATACAAAACAAAAAATAAAAAACATACTAAACGTATCTCATTAATAGGAAGCAGAAAACCAACATATTACTACAGGGAGTGCAGAATTATTAGGCAAGTTGTATTTTTGAGGATTAATTTTATTATTGAACAACAACCATGTTCTCAATGAACCCAAAAAACTCATTAATATCAAAGCTGAATATTTTTGGAAGTAGTTTTTAGTTTGTTTTTAGTTATAGCTATGTTAGGGGGATATCTGTGTGTGCAGGTGACTATTACTGTGCATAATTATTAGGCAACTTAACAAAAAACAAATATATACCCATTTCAATTATTTATTATTACCAGTGAAACCAATATAACATCTCAACATTCACAAATATACATTTCTGACATTCAAAAACAAAACAAAACAAATCAGTGACCAATATAGCCACCTTTCTTTGCAAGGACACTCAAAAGCCTGCCATCCATGGATTCTGTCAGTGTTTTGATCTGTTCACCATCAACATTGCGTGCAGCAGCAACCACAGCCTCCCAGACACTGTTCAGAGAGGTGTACTGTTTTCCCTCCTTGTAAATCTCACATTTGATGATGGACCACAGGTTCTCAATGGGGTTCAGATCAGGTGAACAAGGAGGCCATGTCATTAGATTTTCTTCTTTTATACCCTTTCTTGCCAGCCACGCTGTGGAGTACTTGGACGCGTGTGATGGAGCATTGTCCTGCATGAAAATCATGTTTTTCTTGAAGGATGCAGACTTCTTCCTGTACCACTGCTTGAAGAAGGTGTCTTCCAGGAACTGGCAGTAGGACTGGGAGTTGAGCTTGACTCCATCCTCAACCCGAAAAGGCCCCACAAGCTCATCTTTGATGATACCAGCCCAAACCAGTACTCCACCTCCACCTTGCTGGCGTCTGAGTCGGACTGGAGCTCTCTGCCCTTTACCAATCCAGCCACGGGCCCATCCATCTGGCCCATCAAGACTCACTCTCATTTCATCAGTCCATAAAACCTTAGAAAAATCAGTCTTGAGATATTTCTTGGCCCAGTCTTGACATTTCAGCTTGTGTGTCTTGTTCAGTGGTGGTCGTCTTTCAGCCTTTCTTACCTTGGCCATGTCTCTGAGTATTGCACACCTTGTGCTTTTGGGCACTCCAGTGATGTTGCAGCTCTGAAATATGGCCAAACTGGTGGCAAGTGGCATTGTGGCAGCTGCACGCTTGACTTTTCTCAGTTCATGGGCAGTTATTTGGCGCCTTGGTTTTTCCACACGCTTCTTGCGACCCTGTTGACTATTTTGAATGAAACGCTTGATTGTTCGATGATCACGCTTCAGAAGCTTTGCAATTTTAAGAGTGCTGCATCCCTCTGCAAGATATCTCACTATTTTTGACTTTTCTGAGCCTGTCAAGTCCTTCTTTTGACCCATTTTGCCAAAGGAAAGGAAGTTGCCTAATAATTATGCACACCTGATATAGGGTGTTGATGTCATTAGACCACACCCCTTCTCATTACAGAGATGCACATCACCTAATATGCTTAATTGGTAGTAGGCTTTCGAGCCTATACAGCTTGGAGTAAGACAACATGCATAAAGAGGATGATGTGGTCAAAATACTCATTTGCCTAATAATTCTGCACTCCCTGTAGTAGTCAAATACACTAAGACCATGGAAGTATCGCAGAAAAATTTGCTGGGCTGGCAATCTTCCAATGAAAATAGTAAATAGTAGATAATGTATTTAATTTAGTATTAGTGTATATAAAATATATATAAAGCAAGATATCAGATTTCAGTCAATATGTTTTACAGTAAACGATGACCCCCTTTATAACTGGTTAGGTAAATACTAGTGTCAGTCCTAACAAGTCTTGATTCCCAAAGTTGCCGTTTTACTCCATAATTAAAAGGACTCTCCAGTGCCAGGAAAACAAACCGTTTTCCTGGCACTGCAGGTCCCCTCTCCCTCCCACCCCCATCCGAAGTTGCTAGAGGGGTTAAAACCCCTTCAGTGACTTACCTGTATCCAGCGCTGATGTCCCTCGGCGCTGGTTCAGGGTCCGCCTACGCTCCTCCCCCGCCGACGTCATCCAGCAGGGGGATACCTATTGCGCATTTGCGGCCGGCGACGGGGGAGACCTAATGCGCATGCGCGGCAATGCCTGCTGAATATTGCTGAACTGAAACAGTTCTATAAAGAGGAATGGTCAAGAATTACTCCTGACTGTTGCGCACGTCTGATCTGCAACTACAGGAAACGTTTGGTTGAAGTTATTGCTGCCAAAGGAGGTTAAACCAGTTATTAAATCCAAGGGTTCACATACTTTTTCCACCTGCACTGTGAATGTTTTCATGGTGTGTTCAATAAAAACATGGCAACATTTCATTCTTTGTGTGTTATTAGTTTAAGCAGACTGTGATTGTCTATTGTTGTGACTTAGATGATGATCAGATCACATTTTATGACCAATTTGTGCAGAAATCCATATCATTCCAAAGGGTTCACATACTTCTTCTTGCAACTGTATATTAAAGGGTTGTTCTAACCTTTTCTAACACATTTTTTTTTTTAACTTAAAATAGGTCTCCTGAAAAAAGGGCAAAACTTGCCTGATATCCAGCCCCGGGCAAAGCTCCCAGCTCTGATCTCCACACCCCTGACTAATGATATCCCTGCCCTAGTATGGTCCAATCACAGGCGTCTCATGCTTGCACTCTGCGCCAGCATAGGGATGGAAGGAGGGTTTAAAAAAACAACTTTTAAAACCAATGCGTTTAGTGTGAATTTTGTACAGATGATTATTTGAACACTTGTACAATCAATCTTTAAGTTCCACTTTAAATATTCTGCATTTTTGGATGTAGCCAGAACTTTCAAAAGAGTCTTTGTTTTTTTTTGTTTTTTTTATTGTTTTGTTTTTTATTGTGCATAGATAAGAACACAAGCTGGTCTTGCCACAACAGCAGAGACAAGCCTATTCAAGGCACAGATTTACAGGACGTTAGTGTGGCATTCTGGAAATCAGCACATTTTGTGTTTTTTGAAAAAGAAAGAACAGCGAACAAACGATTATAGTAAGCCTGCAGTGGACCTAGCTTGTGGGCAAAGTTGTTAAGATTGTAGGTAAGCTTGGTAAAGACATGTTAGTAGAGAGATAGCAGCAGTAGCTAGCTAGCACCGCTGAGCTGACAGTGTAGTTCCTGTGAATAGGTCAAAGGTAGTAACTTATAAACTAAAACTAACAAACTGACAATAACATATTCAAGTATATACAAGCAGTATATTTGTGATGACTACTTTGTTGGTTCTATCAACCTGCTGTTTGTTTTGATCGAGGCATGCCCTTCATACTAAGGAGCAAGCATGGTGCCATACTAGTCTACACCTTGTTATTGGCCCTGACTCTTGAACTCTTGACTGGTTAGGAGGTGGGGGGAGGTAAGTGCAACTTTCCTATGGGGGGTACAATATTGTCAGGTTCTTGTTTTTTTTTTTTTAACAGTAAAGGCAGAAAAATGTGGTAAATACTAACAAATACAATTTTTTAAGCCAAGAAGTAAACATTTACCCCTTAGTTACAATGGCCTCGCTTTGATAATGTTTGATCACTTTTTCAAATGATTTTATATTTTTGGATACATTTTTAAAACGACATAATATTCTGAAAAATATAAAATTTTTATCATATTTAGATTTTTTTCATATATTGATGTGTTTTATATATTCAATTTTTTACAATATTTTTGAATATTTTGAAAAATATATATTTTATAAGTTTATCCAAAAATATTGAATTATTTAAAAAGCTTATCAAAAAACATTAAAACAAGGCAAATACGATAATGTCCAAAGGTTGACTCTTTCACGGCCAGGGTACGTAGATACCAATAGACTACTTAGATACCAATACCGGACCTAACATGATATTATTAACAGATGGATTAAATAATTTTTTTTTGTTTTTTTTTACATAGTAATTAATTCTTAAATCGTGTTTTAAAATAGTCACATGTAAGTATGGCAGTAACAACGTGACATTAATTTAAAATGACAGGTTATAGTGTATTATTCTCATATAAATACAATTGTGTTAAGTTGAGATATGACCGATGTCTTCTAAATGCTCAGCATTTAACATATCAGCATATATGATTGCATTAAATATATATACATGGCAACAAACATACATGACATACTCAGGTTACAATTTCCAAGCACCGATTAAATGCAATCAGCTGCTTGCTAGATCAGCAAAGACACAAAAGCCCTGGCAAGTCTAGACAATGATAAATATGTCATAAATCACCCGTTTCTACTTGTTGTACATTGAAGAACAACTTTCAAACACATTGAAAATCTTCTTCTGATGCAAAGATTACAGTAATTGAGTGTTCAAAGATTTTTCTGGGTTTACTGGAAAAAAAATACTGATAAATACTGTAATTCCTAGCAATGACAAAACAAATGGCTGTTTCACAATGACAAACAATATTTTGTTCATAGTCTTTAAACTTTAAATGTCCTCTACAATTCGTACAATATTTAATAATAATATTTTATTCATAATCTTTAAACTCTAAATGTCCTCTACAATTCGTATAATATTTTATTTTACAATTTACATTTATTAACATTATTTGGTAATAAGGATACAGGAAAAGCCACATTAATATCACAACAAATATAGAGAAATGCTAAGGACAGATATAGGAATTCAATGAACATTTGTGAATACATTGTGATCCTAGAGAATTGTTTCAATGAAGAAAGGAGTGAAGAAGAGATTAGGGGAAGAGTATAGGAGGGAAAGAGAAGGATTGACAAAACAGTAAAGATATAGTGAAGGGTTAAGGAGTGATGGATGGAAGGTTAAAGGGTCAATGTAACACCACCAGAGAATTTTCACAACTGAGGTAGAGAGAGGACAATAAGCTTAAAAAAATTTTGTGAAACATATTGAGGACCTTTTGTGGTGTTTGGTTCGGTACTAGTGTAAATTCATTCACAGAAAAGGTGTCCTCACCCTGGTTAAGTCCCTGGGTGCAATCTTTTGTATTCGATGCAGTCAATTTAAAACTGTGAAAAATAGAACAAAATCAACACATTTTGTAAAGTATAAACCATAACGTTTATTATTTCATTTACAACGCAACTAAATACCACTTAGACCAAAAACGTTCCTGCAAAAATGTCCAACAATTACAACATCCCATAAAGTGCAAACATACAGTTATTTCACATTCCCTGTTTCATATAAATATGTTGCACAAATGTTTGTTTGGTCTAAGTGGTATATAATTTATTTTTTAATGAAATAATAAACGCAATGTTTTATAATTGATCATATGCCCCTAAGGGTCAGATTTTCTATTTTTCTCTGTATTCATGTACTGAACTAACATTTTATATCTGGATTCTGGGTAACGTGATGATGGAAGTATGAGTCAACTGGAAGACTTCTGGACCTTCGAGATCTACACACTATCACAATGCTAAGGGAATTCAGGTCAAAGGGTCATCTGAGCCTTTTACAGTAATGAGATGCATTGATTTTAACTGGTTAGATGCAATGGTTTCATACATGTATAAGACTTCAAAGATTGTGCCAGATCTATATAAGTGGAACAATGACATTGGAAGGGTCAGAGTGGTGTTAATTACGACATGTTTTAATTATGGGTAGTGAAGGGAGGTCTTACAAAGAAAATGTGGTGACGTGCAGGTGTAAGTCTGGATTACTACAGTAGATATCTCTTTATAAAACTATATAAAAATATTATTTATATGAAAGCAATAAAGAGAGATTGCCAATAAACTGTAATATGATATCTAACATATTATGACTTCCGTGTATACTTGTGTATAGGTCGATCTTGTGTATAAGTTGAGAGCAGTTTTTTGACCAGCAATTGTGAAATATGCTATGACTCATGGATAAGTTGAGGGTAAAACTTTGGGCTATGAAATTCTGTGATTTTTATAATTTTGTCAGAGTTTACCTAGGTAAAGATCCTGGAACAATCAAACATGTCAGCTAAAAACTGGATTAAAAAACGAGCAATTGTGAACAGGAACATTTCATTTATTAACTGTAACGAATCCCTTAAACCAAGCATGTCAAACTCAAAGTCTAGCACAGGCCACATAAACAAGGTTTAAGTTTCTGTGGGTAACCAAAAAAAAACACCTTAAATTTTCATAGAAACGTAGGTTTATTTTGAAAAGTACAGTATAAAAAAAACTCCTTCTACTAAACCACAGCACCCCCTCTACTAAATCCCAGGCCCCCGTCTACTAAAACAGCAATATTTTCATAGCAGTACTAAGGGTGACAGGGACACTGCAGCCAGACCACTTAAAGCGGCACTGTCATGGCCGAATCCCATGTTTTCTTTTAACCCCCCCCTCCATAAAATCTTCATTTTTCAGCCCCAAAAAAGGCCAAATAAAAACCATAATACCCGTCAAACTTGTAAAAAAATTAAATAAAAAACCTGAGAGCAAAAAAAAAATTAAGACGAAAAAGAAAAAAACAGACGCTAAAAAAATTAATCCATCTTCACCCGACGAGGGCACGGCGCAGACTGAGCTCCACAGGGCGGGGAAAGGCTTATAAATCCTTCCCACACCCTGTAATTTGACTCAGAGCACTCTGATTGGTTGGCTTGGAGTTCAACCAATCAGAGTGCTAGTCATTTTACACAGCGTGGGAAAGTTCTTTGGAATTTTCCCACGCTGTGTAAAATGACACAGAGCACTCTGATTGGTTGGATTTCAAGCCATCCAATCAGAGTGTTATGAGTCATTTTACACAGCACGGGAAAGTTCTTTGGAATTTTCCCACGCTGTGTAAAATGACACAGAGCACTCTGATTGGTTGGATTTCAAGACAACCAATCAGAGTGCTGTGACAGGTAAATGTAGAGACTTACCTGTCAGTCTCTTCATTTACCTGTCAGAGCACTCTGATTGGATGTCTTAAAGCAACCAGCAAAAATCAGCACGGTTTTATGAAGCACAGGTCATGTCAAACTAACGTGATTGTGTTCTACGAAGAAATAAGTAGAAGTATAGATCAGGGTGTTGCAGTGGATGTGATCTATTTGGATTTTGCCAAGGCATTTGATACAGTTCCACACAATAGATTAGTGTTCAAACTCAAGGAAATCGGTCTAGATGAAAATGCTTGTTCTTGGGTAGAACATTGGCTTAAAACAGAGTACAAAGAGTTGTCATTAATGGTAAATTTTCAAGCTGGACAGAGGTGGCAAGTGGTGTCCCTCAGGGGTCTATTCTGGGACCCCTTCTATTTAACATGTTTATAAATGATCTTGAAGACCGCATTGAAAGTCATGTTTCAGTGTTTGCAGATGACACAAAACTTTGTAAAACAATACAATGTGAGCAAGATATTACTTTGCTGCAGAGGGATTTAGATAGACTGGGGACTGGGCACTCAAATGGCAGATGAAATTTAATGTTGAAAAATGCAAAGTTATGCACTTCGGCGTAAAGAATACACAAGCAACGTATACCCTTAATGGAAGCGAATTAGGGATAACAACACATGAAAAGGACTTGGGAATTGTTATAGACAACAAACTATGCAACAATGTGCAATGTCAATCAGCAGTGGCCAAGGCCAGTAAGGTATTGTCATGCATGAAAAAGGGCATTCATTCTCGGGACAAGAATATAATTTTGCCTCTTTATAAATCACTGGTAAGACCCCATATTGAATATGCTGTGCAATTTTGGGCACCTGTTCTAAAGAAGGATATTATGGCACTAGAAAAAGTGCAGAGGCGGGCTACAAAATTAATAAAAGGAATGGAACATATCAGCTATGAAGAAAGGTTAACAAATTTAAACCTATTTAGTTTAGAAAAACGTCGCCTGAGAGGGGATATGATAACATTATACAAATATATTCGGGGCCAATACAAACCATTGTGTGGAAATCTATTCACAAACCGGACTTTACATAGGACACGAGGTCATGCGTTTAGACTGGAAGAAAGAAGATTTCGTCTAAGGCAAAGGCAAAGGAAAGGTTTTTTTAATAAGGATGTGGAATTCTCTGCCTGAAGAAGTGGTTTTATCAGAGTCCATACAGATGTTTAAACAGCTACTAGATGCATACGTGCAAAAACAGAATATTCAAGGATATAATCTTTCAATGTAGGGTAATAACTGCTTGATCCAAGGATTAATCTGACTGCCATTCTGGGGTCAAGAAGGAATTTTTTCCTAGCTTGTTGCAAACGTGTGCTTCAAACTGGGTTTTCCTGCCTTCTTTTGGATCAACGGCAAAAAACAAATGTGAGGAAGGCTGAACTTGATGGACTCGAGTCTCTTTTCAGCTATGTAACTATGTAACCACTCTGAGCCTAATTACAGGACATGGGAAGGCTTTATAAGCCTTTCCCCGCCCTGCGGAGCTCAGTCTGCGCTGTGCCCTCCATGGGTGTCGATTGATTTTTTTTTAGCGTCTGTTTTTTTCTTTTTGGTCTGATTTGTTTTTTTTGGGCGCTCGTGTTTTTCATTTTATTTTTTACAAGTTCGATCGGTGTTATGGTTTTTATTTAGCCTTTATTTGGGTTTTATTTGGACTTTTTGGAGGCTGAAAAATGAAGATTTTAGAAAAAAAAGACATCAAATGGTAAGTTTTATTTTAATTTTTTTACAGGTACTTAGTTCTTTTATTTCCCCCTTACTGTTTTTAGGGTTAGGGGGTAGGTAGGGGTTTATTAAGTTTTTTTTTAAAATTCTTTATTTTTGCTATGACAAAGATAACAGCATTACAGTGTTCTCAGTGCATATAAAAGCGTGTGGTACATTGTTCCACCTTACAGTAGTTGTACAATGCTTTGTCAAAATTTTCCGTTTGATACAAATAGTGAAAAGTTAACAAGGGCATTAAAACATAATAAATCAGGTCTTTACATTTGATATCTGTTAGTAGAGTATTGGTGTGGTCAGCATAGTTTTTAGCAAAAAGATGCTGCTGATTGTTGTGAGGGTGGATATCTGTACCCCAGCCGGTGTGTTGTCCTCATGGGTAGATGGACATTGTATATAACGTGTATTGAAAGGAGGGCCCTGGTCCCCGTTCTTGTCGGGTCCAAACCCAGTGGCATCGCCACCAATTTTCCCATATTGATTTTGTATCCCGAAACATAAGCGTAGTCATCTAAAAGCAACAGAAGTTGGGGGACATCGTGATCAGGACGTCGTCCGCGTATGTTGAGACTTTGTACTCGTCCTCTCCGACCCGAATCCCCGCTATGCCTGCCTCCCCACGAATGCGTTGTAGTAGGGGCTCTAATGCGATGATGAACAGCAGGGGGGACAAGAGGCATCCCTGCCTGGTACCGTTGTGGGGTCGGAAGAGGGTGGGGGTGCCCCCGGCACCATAGTCTGCGCTCTGGGGTTTGTGTATAGAGCCTCTGACATTTGCAGGTGTTTCAGTAGGGTGAAGAGGTAGTGCCACAGTATTCTATCGAACGCCTTCTCTGCATCCAATGACAGGATCAGAGAAGGTGTCTTGGCTCTGTTCGCCCACCAGATAATATCTGCACCCCTCCTCGTGTTCTCGTATAGTTGTCTCGTGGGAACAAAACCGACCTGATCGGCATGTATCAAGGTCGTCAACAGGGGGTTTAACCGAGTCGCCAGTATCTTTGCGAACACCTTGACGTCGAAGTTGATTAAAGAGATGGGAAGGAAATTGGCTGCGGCGGTCGGGTCCCTCCCCGGTTTTGGGATGAGTGTTATGTCCGCCGTAAGCATGTCAGGGTTTGGCGGCCTACCCTCCATCCATTCTGCGTTTACCTGCACGAGCCGGGGAGTCAGTGCCTCCCGTAAGGCTTTGTAGTAGGAGCCCCCGAAGCCGTCTGGTCCCGGGGCTTTATTCCCTTTCATTTCTGTGATCGCCCTGTCGATTTCCTCTTCCGTTATGGGCAGTCCCAGCGGAGACATGACTTCGGGGGTGAGTTTAGGCATATTTGTTTTAGTAACAAAATCCCTCACCGCCTGGTCGTATGACCCATTCTTCCCGTTTAGCTCCGGGGAGTGATTGTAAATCATGGAGAGAAACTCAGTGAAGATCTGGTTGATCTCCACAGGGTCGTGTGTTACCCGCCCTCCCCCGTCTTGTTGCGGAATTTTTATTTAGGGGTTAGAGCCCTAGCCAACAGGGTGTCCATTTTGTTTGACCGTTCGTAGTAAAGGCGTCTTTTACGGACCAACTCCCTACCGAGATCTTCGATGGCCATGTTTCTTATCTTGTGTCGTAAGTCCCTGAGCGCTCTGAGACCCAGATTCGTGGGCGCCTGTTTGTGTTTGGTTTCTGCCCGTCGCAGCTCTTTCTGGAGTTCGAAGAGGGTCTCCGCTCTCAGTTTCTTACGTCTAGTTGCTATTTTAATTAGGGTCCCCCTAATCACCGCCTAATGGGCGGCCCATAACGTTGAATGGGACACGTCAGGCGTGTCGTTTATAGCGAAAGAAGCGGTCAGTTCATCCTGTACTTGCTTCAGTACCTCGGGGTCCTTGAGTAGCGTGTCCCTGAGCCTCCATTTCCATGCAGGGCTGGGGCCCGGCAGTCGTATTATGAGTTCAACGTCCGCGTGGTCGGACCATGTTATAAGATTTATTCGTGCGGACTGGATCTATGGGATCCCTCCCTGATTGACTAGGTGAGCCGCTGAGTGGAATGTGTAGTCCCTAAGCCCGGGGTGTTGCAATCTCCAGGGGTCTAATAGTGTCATTCGTTGGATGAAGTTGGCCAGTAATTTGTCTTGTCTCCCTCCCTCCCGTGCCCCAGTACCCCCCTGCTTGGCGCTGCGATCTATTGCCGGGCAAGGTGTGGAATTATAGTCTCCTCCCAGGACCATTATCCCAGGTGGCAGTGAGTGCAGTCGATTACAGAGTTGGTCCCAGAAGTCTGGGTCCGGCTGGTTGGGCGCGTATAAATTTGTCAGATGGTAGGTGGCGTTGTAAATCGTACCCGTGAGGATGATGTACCTGCCCACGTTGTCCGTCAACACCTTCTGTGTTACAAACGGGCATCTTTTGTGTATTAGGATGTCCACCCCATTTTTCTTTGTCATTCCCCGAGAGGAGTATGTTCTGGTGTATACGTGGTCTGTTAGTTAGATATGGGCTGAGCGCACGAGATGCGTTTCCTGTATAAACTCTATATCAGTGTTTTGCCGTTTGAGTTCCCTCATCAATAATCGTCTCTTAGTTGGTGTGTTGAGGCCATTGGCGTTGAGGGAGGTGAGTTTGAGCGTAGCCATATTGTGTGTCCCCGTCTTGAGGAACCAAGTCCCCTTCCTACCATCTGTTCAAGTCGGGGTCTGTTCTGGCCCGCCGCGCACGCCCCCCAAACCCCCAGTGCTGGGGGGGCACGTCCGCGTGCCCCAGGTAGCGTAGGCCCCCAGCTGCCAGCGGACGAGGGACAGGAGGACTTGTGGGTGGGGGGGGAAGGAGTGTGGGGGTCGGGAACGCCGGCGTCCCCGGGGAGGGGGAGTAGGGGGGTGGTTCGGGGCTAGGGGTGGGGTCGGTCTCCTGCCTGGTGGGGTCGTGTGGGGTATGTGGGTTATCGGGTCAGGACCTGGTCTTATTGGTGCCGGGTCTGTGTGGGGGTAGCCGTTCCCTCCGCTAGTGAGAGCCGCTACGCGGAGTGGGAGCGAAATCGTCTAGTCGCCTTGCCCCCCGAATCCGACCCTTGTATCGTATGTGTAGACTTATATCCCTGAGATCATGGTGTCTGTGGGTAGGTTTTCGACTTATGTATGCTGATGCTCTTGTGACCTGAATGCAACTCTGAACAGTGAACAAAAACAAAGGTTTCAACAAATACGAGACATTTCCAGGAACAAGTGAGGGTAGAGTCCGAGCCCTGGGTCCCCTCCCTGCCGCAGAAGCCCCCCCCTTCTCTTCCCGTGATCTTCCTCCTCCCCAGGTTAACCTGCTCATGTTATGTAGTTTCCTCGTATCCCTCCATTGTGTTCCCCTTCCTCCGACCCCCTTCTCCTGTTGAGGAAGGAGATGTAACAGAGTCTCCCTTTCTGTGGTTTTCTTTTTCCCTTTCCTCTCCCCTATTTTTTTTTTTTGTTTGTCGTTTTTCCTGTGTTTTTTTCCTCTGTTTTTTTTTCCCTCTCCTTCCTTAGCCCTCCCTTTCCCGTTCCGTCTGTTTGTTTTCCTTGTTTTTCTCCTTTCTTGATTTTCCCTCCCCTCTCCCCCCCTCCTCCCCTTTCCTCCCCTCCTCCCCTTTCCTTTGTTTGCCTCTGTTTACGTTTTTGTTCTATTTCAGTTTTCCCCCTTTTTCCTTGTGTTTGTGAATTTATTTTTATTTATTTTTTGTCTGTTAATTGTCTGCTTCACCCTTTATCCCCCCCCCATGTTCTACCCCGGTCGTTTCGGAGTGTGTGCCCCCGGCTTCCTTTTTCCTCTAGCTAGTGCTATCTAAGTGTCTCCCCGTTCCACCTCCCGCCCCCCCCTCCCCTTCTTGCACTTGCCTAACCACCCCGCTGTCTTATCCAGTCCCTGCTCTCTCAAAAACCCATCCCGCCCTCCATGTTTTCTCCGTACTGCCCGCCGTTCTATTGACGTCCCCGTTCCCCGTCAACCTCTCTCTCCCCCTGTGGTTGTCTCGCATTCTTCTCCAACATAAGTCCTTGCTGTGTACAGTCTTTACTGTCATCCATGTAGAAGCAGATTAAATAAAAGCCGTTCCTCCTTTATGTGAAGTCCAGGGTGTCGCTGGCATGCGGTGCTTGTTGGCCGCGCCGGTGCGGCATCCTACGCAGCTTCTCTGTGGCGATCCGGCTCTTCCCTGGGTATATGCCCCAGTGTCCGGGCTCCCTTGTCGGGGAGGCGAAAGTCGGAGGGCACCTCAATGCCGAGGTCTCTCAGGAACGCTCTGGGATCCGCTGATGGTAGGAGCACCGCCGGCCTGGGGCCTTTAAAGACCATCATCTTGAACAGGTGCCCCCTTGCAAACTTCAGGCCCCGGGCGCTCACAAGGTCGGCTATGGGCTTCCACTCTCTCCTCCGCGCCAGGGTGGCCGGAGCAATATCCTGGTAGAGATGTATGGCCATGCCGTCAAACTTATACGTGTGGGTTCTGGTGCTTTTTATAATGGCTTCTTTTGTGGCAAAATAGTGCCACCGCATGATCACATCTCTAGGGGGACCATCCGGGGGGCCCTGAGCGCCCTGTGTACAGTGTCCAGCGTCCACAGGTGGTCGGGGATGTCAGGCAGGCCTGCCTCAGCAGTACTGGTTGTAAATCTGCGTCTGTGACATTTTCCGTGAGGCCTTTGATGCGAAGGTAGTTTCTCCGTGATCTGTTCGAGGCGTCCTCCACCTCCGTTTCTAACTCCACCATTCTGGTGAGCAAAGTGTTTGTGGTTGTGGCGGCTTCGTTATGAGCCGCAACCACGTGGCCCAGCCTCAGCTTTACCTGGGGCAGTGTAAGGTCATGTGTACAGGGGTAAGTCTCCGTTTACTAAGCGTTTTGGGTCGGTCGGGGCGCGGAGTTCGGAGCCTAAGCTGGCATATTTGTCGGCGTCAAGCCACGCCCCCGGTTTATTAAGTTTTTATTTGAGTGGGTAGTGACTAGGGGCTTGGGGAACCCTAGTCACTTTGGGGGGTGGGGACATTTCATTTAGGGCCCCCACCCACCTGTGAGGAAGTGCCCTTCGCCACTTGTACCTAGAGAGGACTAATGGCTAGCCTCTTGCCTCATGATTATGGCCCCTCTCATCAGCCCATGCTGTAACTTTAACCCCATGGCGATTTGACTGTGGTTGTGGAATCTGAGCACTGTTCGGATATATTGAGCGCTCAGATCCAAGCTATCTGGGGATAGGTTGAATGTGGGGGTTCTGTACAGTATGATAGGAGTTATGTATTTTTGTGTATTTTTGCTGTTGGTGTGAATAGGGATATTTTCTGTACCTGAAGATAGTTGGCTTACCACACCCAGTTAAAGGACCACTATAGTGCCAGGAAAACATACTCGTTTTCCTGGCACTATAGTGCCCTGGGGGTGCCCCCACCCTCAGGGACCCCCTCCCGCCCGGCTCTGGAAGGGGAAAGGGGTTTAAACTTACCTTTTTCCAGCGCTTGGCGGAGAGCTCTCCTCCTTCTCTCCTCCTCCAATCCGCCCCGTCGGCTGAATGCGCACGCGCGCATTTACAATGCTTTCCTATGGACGCTGGCGTGCTCTCACTGTGAAAATCACAGTGAGAAGCACGCAAGCGCCTCTAGTGGCTGTCAATGAGACAGCGACTAGAGGATTAGGGGGAAGGCTTAACCCATTCATAAACATAGCAGTTTCTCTGTTGAATCCCACCTGCCTACGGGGGGAGGGGCCGGGGGGAGGACAATAGGTTCCCCCCCTCATTATCCTTTAGGGCCCCCACCTGCCACTCAGGGGTGGGGGCTGGGTGGGGAGGACAATAGGAACCCCCCTTATTGTTATTTATGGCCCCCACCCACAACTCAGGAGTGGGGGTTTGGGGGAGGACAATATGTCCACCCCACATTCTCATTTAGGGCCCCCACCCGCCACTCAGGGGTTGGGTCTGGGGGGGAGGACAATAGGTCGTCCCACCTTATTGTTATTTATGGCCCCCACCCACTGCTCAAGGGTGGGTGCCAGAGGGGAGGACAATAGGCCCCCCCACATTCACATTTAGGGCCCCCCCCGCCGCTCAGGGGTGGGGACCAGGGGTGAAGACAATAGGTCCCCCCCTCATTGTTTTTATGGCCCCCACCTGCCTACGGGGGGAGGGGCAGGGGGGAGGCAATAGGTTTCCCCCCCTCATTATACTTTAGGGCTCCCACCCGCTGCTCTGGGGTGGGGGCCGGGGGGAGGACAATAGGTTTCCCCCCCTCATTAGCCTTTAGGGCCCCCACCTGCCGCTCAGGGGTGGGGGCCGGGCGGGGAGGACAATAGGTTCCCCCCCCACCCCATTATCCTTTAGGGCCCCCACCCGCCGCTCAGGGGTTGGGGCCGGGGGGGAGGACAATAGGTCGCCCTACCTCATTGTTATTTATGGCCCCCACCCGCTGCTCAAGGGTGGGTGCCGGGGGGGAGGACAATAGCCCACCCCCCACATTCACATTTAGGGCCCCCACCCGCCGCTCAGGGGACTAGGGATTTTTTTTTTGAACAGTGAGCAGTTAGGGAGTTATCTGCACGTGGTCTGTAGAAGGGACCTATATCTTATCAGATTTTTAATATTATACTTTGAATCCCATATATTTAATAGATAAGTATATATAAAAATAAAACAAATTGTAGAAACTCAAACCACTGTATTTCCCTCTAATCTAAAATTGAGTGTCTCCATCTTGGTTTCCTGTGGGTCATTGTTGGAGAACAAAAGGTTAGCAGAGGTTATCTGTTATATTCAATGTTTTATTAGATGGTGTAATTTCCAGACAAATTATAGTTCCACTTTAAGAAATTAAAGAATTTACAGTTTTCATACTCCGTTGTTAATATTTCCAAATCACATTGCAATAAACCAAACATATAAACAGATATGTGAAACAGAACAGTGATTAACTCTGGAATGACCTTTGTAAAAAAAACTACCAGTTAACAAAAGCACAACTGTTTCTTTGTTACATAATGCACATTGCACAGTAAATATTTCACGGAATCACTGCTGGCTATCTTCTTTTTTTTTTTTTTACTTCATTATATAACAAGTTTACTGAAAATATAGTGAATGTATAGTAACCACGTGTATTTATCATTGTATGTTGCTTTGTGCAAAGCTAATTAATTGTGTAACGTTTGCTGTTCTCTGAGACTGTCTTGTCTGTTTATCGTGGTTTTCACACGTTTTCTTTTCTTTGTAAATAGATGTTTTTAAATGCATCGGCTTACTCAGACAATTTGTTGTATGTATGCAAAAATATTTTTTGCATCTATTTCGTGGAAGACAGGAGGAAGTCTTTGGCGATACCATTGAAAGCTTCACCTTGTACAGGGAAGTTTTTTTGTCTGCTTGTACCTTTCTTTTGGCACTAACTGCACTTTTTGGTTTGTGTACACATAAACTGTGTTTTTCTTGCAAATTTGTTGTATTTATCAGCTTTGAAACACGCATGATATGTCTGTCCCTGCTTCAAAGAGCCCTCCATTTTAGAGAAAACAAACTAAGTCAATAAAAGTGCACTACATTTGCTTGATGTCACTTTCTAGTGTATAACATATGATCTAAATATTGAAATATTATGCTAGCAAAATTATTTATTTATTACTATTTATTTAGTTATTTTATTATTTTCACCTCCGATTTATACCATTATATCATTAGCATAAAGGTAAAGACAACAAATATGACATCCAAACATAACTGTGCCTGGTGGCTGAATACCTCAATGGTAAATTAAACATTACAATAGCACATTAATATGGCATGTTTTTAAATAGAAATCTCATTACAGTGCTGGGTTTACCGCTGTAGGTGATTTAATGATTCAGGGTACAGTACTGTACCCCACCCACACTCTTTAAAGGATTAGACTTAGGGCGTTTACAGTAACCGCAGAATTAGAGTTATGGTTAGGTGTACTTAGGTTTAAAGGGAAACTATAGTCACCAAAACAATTTTATGCTTAATAAAACTGTATTTTTGTGTGTAGATCATAGCTCTAAAGTGTCTCTGCTCAATCATCTGCCATCAGGAGTTAAATCACTTTTGTTTTAGTTCATGCAGACATACTTCCCCTGGCTGTGACTCACCCAGTCTTCAAGAAGAGAAAATGGTTTTATTTTTAATCAGATATTATCTACTGCTCTGTAAATTGAACTTTAATCACATAAAGGAGGCAACTGCAATGTCTAGCAAGGTATAAACAGTGCAGGAGATATGAAATTCTAAATTAAATAGACTGTGAAATAAAGGAAGTGTAAACATGAAATCTCTCTATACAGGAAGTGTTTAGGAAGGTTGTGTAAGTCACATGCAGGGAGGTGTGGCTAGGGCTGCATTAACAAAGTGATTTAACTGCTAAATGGCAGAGAATTGAGCAGTGAGAATTCAGGGACATGACCAGAATTGCTCATTAAAGGGGCACTCCACTGCCCAAATACAAAATAAATCAACATCACTGTTTAGTAGACATACGCCCAGTAAAACCTTGAATGCCATTAATTATGCTTTTTTTTTCCTTTGGGGTATATCTAAAAACAGCTTGCAAAACATGCAGTTCTATTGTCTGCAGTCTTTGCAAACCATCCTCTTCTAACCCTGTCTTGACTATATGTAGCTGTCCAATCACAGACATCCTAATGCCGCTTAATGAGAAGTTTTTGCAAGGCAGGTGCTCTGGGCAATTGCTGCCTCTTGAGTTTATCTCCACTGAGCTAACCAAACCAAGAAGTAACAATTGGTCCCCTGTGTTGTTGTTTTTTTTGCTAAAACCGGTGAAAATATATTTTAACCCCTTAAGGACACAGCTTCAGAAGCTTGACTTACACTTAATGACACAAGCAATTTTTGCATTTTCTTGCTGTTTGCGTTCAACTGCAATTTGCATCTCTCTCATTTATTGCACCGACACATATTATATACTATTTTTTAAAGGACAGAAAGGGCTTTAATTTTATATAACATATATATATATATATAAATGCTTATTTATTATAAAAAAAAATACAGAAAAATGTAAACAAAATGAAAAATATATAAATGTGTATTGGTGTATATAATATCAAATTGTATATTAATTGATTCATATTTGTTTTTTAATTGGTATATATGGATATATTATGAGCGTTTTTATATTTTTATTGTATAATAAAATCTGATTTGCAGGGGACGGAGCCTAACTGCCGAGCCAGCCGGATGCACCTTGGTCGAGCTCCTGGGGAAAAAGGCCTAAAACATCAACTAACTACGATATTAATCGGAAAACCGATAACTGCAATACTCACAGCACTTGTAGGAACTCCCACACATGTCATCCTATCAGAGTTTGACCGGCGTTGGGCGATTCTGGATTGCGGGAAGATGGAGGCCTACTACACAAGGGAGGGAGGGAGGCGGCCGATCCCTCTGCTCTCAGGCTCCTATACCTCCGCAGGGTCCGTCAGAGCACAGCTAAATCCCCCCCGCCGGTGATGGAAATCCCGGCACCCATCAGCCGGGCTGTGAGGTCTGGAGGCACGCCTGATCAGCGACATAAGACGGATAGTTCATGTAAAATGGCGGTACAGAGCACCCCTGACAATGGACGACGCCTGCCCGACCTCCAGCTCAGACTAGACAAGCTACTTGTGAAAACTTTTGGCGAAAACTGGAGAACAGAATGCACCCACCTGCCTCACAACTGCTGAGCCATCTACCCAAAAAGCAGCCCCAACAAGGGAGAAAAAAAACAAAAGTCCCAACTGCAAGGCAGGCCTCAAAATGGCGACGGACCAAGCGGCGCACCCTACATCAGCACAAGAAGCCAAACATCTACGAGAAACACCGCCAGGGGCATAAAGCACGACTGGAGAGCATGGCCATACAAGGGGTCCAGAGGATCGCAACACCTCACTCCACTCCAGCTACAGATACTGCATGGAAGCCAGACTCTTCTAACAATGTCTGGACACGGAGACCCACAAGGCCCTGCCATGCTCCAAAACTGCGGGGTACCCCTGACAGGCATCGGCTGAGCGGGGAGCCGGAGCACATACCCCAGACATGGACGCATTACAGAGACTCACAAGCAGAAGACACCGGGTAGAGGTTTCACCACACCTACCAGAGAACAGTACTAAGCTTATGTTTCTGATACCTCATTCTGTGGTATATGTGCATTTTAGTCTCCCACTCTGTAGTTTGGAATAGAATATCATTACTTCTTGGCATAATGCCCCCATTTTGAGCCTATATAACCAGTGCCTCTCTCTAAGGGCATAGCTGATTTAAAGTTGTAGCCTGTTAACTCACACCACGTCAGCAATTACAAGCGTGCTATAGTTTACAGTTAAAGTACAACCGCTGGCTATTACCAGAACCTTTTTATTCTTTGTTCTCCATATTTGTTCAGACATAGCAATCTTACATTAAGCGATGCAACTAACATGTAGACATCGTAGAAACACTGTTTTACCTTGTTTAACCTACTAAGATTTTCTTGCATATGACAGCCTATAGTTTGTTCATACTTAGACAGCTGTACCTGACAGGCATCTTACTATACATAGAATCAAACAGGTATAATATGTGTATCATGCTAACCACTTACATGTTAAGTCGTTCTTTACATTTACATTTACTTTTCTCAACTCATAACCCATTATAGTCACAACTAGCCTTCATGTCATAATATATAAAAATGTGCATTGTATTCCCATGCCATGCCTCAGTTTACCAATGTTAACTGTTAAATAGTGAGCACATGCTGTTGGGGCATGTCAAACGCATTTGTAACCGTTTTTTCTCTATGCACTCAAAAATAAAGAATTCAAAAAAAAAAATCTGATTTGCATTATACATGGGAGTGCAGGTATTTCTTGATATATGATTTCTATGTAAGCCACCTTAGTGGGTGGTTATTATACCCTTTTGCAACCAGTCGGTGTTTACAGGCTGGACATAAATGGATTACCCTCTACATGCTTTACTCTGATTTTTTTTTAACTCACATAGAATTAGTCTGACCGCCCTATTATCAGAACCTGTCAGCATGTCTATCTATCCTGATAATTTTATACTTGATACTGACTTGGACATGTACTGTCTTGCTTGTTTATTTTATTTAAATTCTTTATTTTTGCCTCACTCCCCTCAGGAGTATACAACAGATGATATGCCTGGAACAGGCCCGGACTGGCCATCGGGCAAACTGGGCAAAAGCGAGCGCCGGCCCCGCTGTGTTCTATGAAGAGCCGGAGGGGAGATCAAGGATCTCCCTCACCGGCCCACATGCTCCAAAATGCGGCCGCCGGCGGGGGGAGAAAGGGAGGGAGACAGCCAAGCTGGAGAGAGGACCCTGCAGAGCGATAACTTGCAGCTCCGCCGGGTTTCTCTCGCGAGATCCGGACCGTTGCCATGGCAACCAGCCGGGTCTCGCGAGAGTGAACTCTAGCCCCAAAGGGCTAGAATTCACTTACCACGAGGACCACCAGGGATGGATGGAGGCAGCACGACCCTCCTCCCCCTTCCAGGCTACAGGTATGAAGGGAGTGGGGGTATAATGTATTTATTTTTATAATAATAATAAAAAAATCAATATTGTCATTTAACTTCCTCCCCCCCAATACACAATCCTTGCAAACACACACATCACCCTCACCCAGCACCCTAACACACTCACACATCACCCAGCACCCTAACACTCACCCAGCACCCTAACACATACACAGCACCCTAACACTTACTCAGCACCCTAACGCTCACCCAGCACCCTAACACATACACAGCACCCTAACACTCACCCAGCACCCTAACACACACAGCACCCTAACACTCACCCAGCACCCTAACACATACACAGCAACCTAACAGTCACACAGCACCCTAACACATAACCAGCACCCTAACACATACCCAGCACCCTAACACTCACACAGCACCCTAACACATACACAGCACCCTAACACATACCCAGCACCCTAACACATACACAGCACCCTAACACTCACACAGCACCCTAACACACACACAGCACCCTAACACTCACCCAGCACCCTAACACTCACCCAGCACCCTAACACTCACCCAGCACCCTAACACACACACAGCACCCTAACGCTCACACAGCACCCTAACACCCAGCATCCTAACCTCACCCAGCACCCTAACACTCACCCAGCAGCACCCTAACACTCACCCAGCACCCTAACACTCACACAGCACCCTAACACTCACCCAGCACCCTAACACATACACAGCACCCTAACAGTCACACAGCACCCTAACACATACCCAGCACCCTAACACATACCCAGCACCCTAACACTCACACAGCACCCTAACACATACACAGCACCCTAACACTCACACAGCACCCTAACACTCACCCAGCACCCTAACGCTCACCCAGCACCCTAACGCTCACCCAGCATCCTAACACTCACCCAGCACCCTAACACATACACAGCACCCTAACACTCACCCAGCACCCTAACACATACACAGCACCCTAACACTCACCCAGCACTCTAACACACACACATCACCCTAACACACACACACATCACCCTAACACACACACATCACCCTCACTCACACAGCATCCTCACACACACAGTACCCTTACACAGCACCCTAACACACACACATCACCCTCGCACAGCACCCACACACACAGCACCCTCACACACAGCGCCCTCACACACACAGCACCCTCCCACACACACAGCACCCTCCCACACACACAGCACCCCCACACACACACTATACTCCTCACAAATGCACACTACACCCCACACACACAGCAGCCCCCAAACACGCTGCACCACTCACACACACACTCACTAGATCTCCTATACGCACTCTTGACAGGGCCGTTTTTAACACGGGGCAAAAGGGGCAGCTGCCCCGGGCCCAGTCAGTCTTAGGGGGCCCAAAGTAGCTGCCCCTTTAGCCCTCCGGCCGCCATGGTGCGTGCGGCCCGCGTGGAACTAGTACTACCACCGCAGGTCGCGCGATGTGAAGGTTCATCCACCCGCCAATGCTCTAAGGGCCACCCTAAAGCAATGGATTTTAAGGGGCCCGGCCGCTTTGAGAGCACGACCGGTGCCCCTGTGATGATCCCGCGCGGGAGGAGGAGAAGAAAAGGAGGGAGTCAGAGTGGGAGCTCTGACTCCCATCAGCCTGAGCCAGCCTCCTGCACTACAAAGGTAGAAAACACATAAAAAAGTGCATGTCTGTATGTATCTGTATGTATATATGTGTCTGTCTGTATGTATATCTGTTTGTATGTGTGTATCTGTGTATGTGTATCTGTTTGTATGTGTGTGTGTATCTGTTTGTATGTGTGTGTGTGTGTGTTTCTGTATCTGCATGTGTCTCTCTGTGACCCTGTGTGTCCATATGTGTGTCTTTGTATATATGTGTATCTGTGTGTCTCTGTGTCTGTTTGTATATGTGTATGTTTATATGTCTATATGTTTATATGTGTATCTGTGTGTATGTTTGTATGTGTGTCTGCATGTCTTTGTGTCTGCATATGTGTCTGTGTTTGTATCTGTGTGAGTGTCATTCTGTATGAATGTGTAGCTGCATGTGTGTCTCTGTATCTGTATATGTGTCAGTGTCTGTATCTGTGTGTTTCTGCATGTGGGTCCATGTATGTATCTGTATGTTATTGTGTGTATCTGAATGTATGTCAGTTTCTGTTCATCTGCATGTTTGTCAGTAAGTGTATCTGTGCATCGGTGTATAAAGGTGTGTCAGTGTGTATCTGCATGTGTGTCTGTGTATGCACTTGTGTGTCTGTGTATCTCTCTATGTATGCCTGTACCTGTGTATGTGTGCATCTCTATGTATGTCAGTGTTTGCATCTGTATGTGTCTCAGTGTGTGTATTTTGTCTCAGTAAGAAATGAGAGGGCTAAGTGTGTGTGTGTTTTTTTTGTGTGTGTGTGGGCGTTGATGGCGTGATGGCATGCTAGGAAGGGGAAGGGCTAGGTCAAGGGGCCCAAATCAAATACCTGCCCAGGGTCCAATCAGTATTAAAGACGGCCCTGACCCTTGAGTCATTCAAACACACACTAGATCCCCTACACACAGACTCTGCACCAGCTACACACACACTACATTTCTGACCTACACACTCTGGATCCCCTATGCACACACTAGATTCCATTTAAGCAAACTCATAGTGTCTCCATAAATGGGATTCAGTGAGTATCCCAATTATGGAAACCCCTGAGACCAGTTTCAAGCAAACACAACGCAAGCATGTTATTAAATTTGCTTGCGCTGTGAAGAACAAATACAGGGCCCTTTTCTCATGCCCTGGAAGAGCATTGAACCAACATGCTCACTTCCATTGGGGATGACAAAACACACCCTATCTGGCCCCGCCCCCACCCACTTTTCAGTGGGCCGCTGTGAATAAAAAATGCCCGGGCCGAATTTTTTCCCCAGTCCAGCCCTGGCCTGGAACAAAGTTATACCATAAAACAAGCTTGACATTTAGACAATGTGTATCACTATGGAGTGGGGGGAGGATTTTTATATATTTATGGGCATGCTGGCCTAACAGGTAGCGTCCACTGTAGTGTACAACATTTCTCAAGGTACAGATTAGCACCCTCTTATAACATATCTATGGCATATGTGTATTGTGCTATAAAAAGTGGGGAGGGTGGGGTGGGGGACTTCTCAAGTAACGTGCCCCCCTTTGTGTAGGTTTGTCAGGATAGCGTCTAGGTCGGGGTGTATCAGCTCCCCGTTGAGGTAAAAGCTACATTACAGAGGGGAGAAGGATAGTTAGGTATAAGTGGGAACGCAGCAGCAGGTAACAATAATAACCATCAAAAATAACGTACGAGAATTATAATACTGTTAGTACGCAGTTCGTCTGTATGATCTTGCTGTCCTTCTGGCTTGTTGGTGGAGGCATCTCCTGCTGGCGAACTGTGTGTCGTGTGCCAGTCAAGTGACCAGGAGTGTCTTGCTTGTTTTCATAATACTAAAAATGTGCAGTGTATAGGAACACCATGCAATTCTTTCATTATATGTTCGTTTTTGCAGGTGATATCGCTGTTGTTGTGTTACATGTTGGCTTGTATTTCTCTACCCAACAAAAATGAATATAAAAAAATATAAAAAAATAGCATTAAAAAAAAATCACCCCTGCATAGAATATCACAAAGTAATACTTTTATTGGTTAAGTGCTAATTCACAAACAGCATATGTAAAGAGAAAATACATTTGAAAAAAACAACATTCTGTACTATGCAAAATTATCGTGGCTGTTTCTTTTTAATATATGCCCAGTGCTAACTCAATTGGACAGAGCAGAACCTAATGTTTGCATTTTATATAAAAAGTCCTCCAGTCACAATTCACACCTGCTGACATTCAGCACTACAAACACTACAACATAGGAAAGAAAAAGAGAAATATAAATACAAATTTTCACAGTTATTTTAAACAATAAACACCTGCTGATAGTTAATATTTAGACTCATTAGCTTCCCAACCAAGGATGCTGCCCATCACCTTTTGCCCTGTGAGGGCAGCCATTTTTACTACCTTTGGATCACCCCTTATCTGAAAAAGCATCCATAATTTACACATGCTTACTGACACACATGCTGAAAAAGCATCCACAATTTGTAGGTCTGCAACTGTCGCAGAGTGCATTTTTGAGATGCCCAGTGCTTACACTGGATTTCAAGATATGTTAAAGGAACACTCCAAGTACCATACCCACTATAACTCACATATTATAAGGGATGTGATATAATTACACCAATATATACAGTGCTAGTATAACAGGTCTTTGCTATCCTGTTATTAATAAGACTGAACAAAGGACAAAATATAACCCATAACCCTGGAACATTCCCCATAGAGATGCATAAGGAGATGCTGACTGGCCCACTGCAAGGTTTTGCTGTGCACGTGCAATAGCCTCCAAATGCATTCCTAAGGGGGAAGCATTGGATTGGCTAAGATCATCAAAATTGATTATCTCAGCCACGATGGCAGGACCAGCTGCGGCGACACCGGACTGACATGGGAGAAAAGTTGAGCAAAATAACCTTTTCACTACTCTGACATGGGGCCAGGGACCTTAACAGCCACACCGGTACTATCGTGTCAGGAATACAAGTCTGTATTCCTGACAATATGGTGTTACTTGAAAATTGAGTTTTTCAGCTTTGGATAAATAGCAGAAGCAGAGACGTGCAAAAGGTTGAGTATAATGGACTTGAGTCTTTTTTAACAATATAACTTTATATCGATATTATATTCCTAATTCTCCATTAATATTAAAGACCCTGGGTGGGTTGAGCTTGCATGTGAACAAAGCAATTAAACCATTTCACATCTTTATCATAACTCAGTAATTGCACTGCCTAATTTGAATATATACTTGGTGGCTGTTGAGATGGGGACACAATCCAAGAAAGTTAAAGCCATTCGGGTGCTTGGCATGGGAACCCTGGCAAGGGGTGGTTGAGAGGGTAAAGCTCACCTGGTTACTAGTATACAAAGTTTTCAGCCTTACACTAGTCTTCTGTGGACTGTAATAGCAGGAGGTTGGGATGTTGGGATATCTGTCAGGTAGTGGACACTGGATATTTGAAAAGCCTTTGCTTGGTCAGCATTATGCATGGGCTCTTGTCCCACATACTCTGTCTTCTCCAGGCATGAACTTGCCCACTGGGACATTTCCCGGTGGAATCCAGTAACTGGTGGCGAGTAGTCTGACACATTTCTGAACATGGGGGATAAACTTCACTTTGACTTAGAGCTTTATATGTTAATGTTCTTCTCCTGCCTTTCCTTTACCTGCTGCAGAACAACATCATAAAATATCACTGGGTTTCCTTACAAACCCTGTTAACAGACTCTTAAGATTTTTTTTTTTACTCTGGCCCTATTCCTGCTGATCCTATGTCCATTTTGATTTAGCATATTTTTCTTTTTTATTTCACATGCCGTCCTTTGCCGGAAGACAATTTGAGCAATGCACATATTTAGCTCTATAATCAACTTCTTTTCTGCAAGATCATTATAAATGGTGTATAAATTCAGCAGTGTGTGTGTATATTCACCTTTCTGTGTGTGTGTATTCAGCAGTCTGTGAATGTATTCAGCAGTTTGTGTGTATGTATTATATGTGCGATCGCACATGGCGCCATGGCAAGAGGGGCCGACACAGCTTGCAGTCACTCACAGCAGACTTAATATTAGGTGAAATTACGTGATCGTGGGTCGCAGCCGGGCAGCAGCTGCAAGTAGCAACATCATCAATACCAGCTATCATCACACGTACATGAGCCAAGAAGTTCCAGCCGTTGCATTAGGGGTGAGTCAATTAAATGTTTGACCAAATATAGCGGGTTAATTTTTAAATATTATATTGTATGGCCCATGAATGATATCATAAATATCCAAATGGTCCTTGGCAGAAAAAAGGTTCCCCACCCGTGACTGAAAAGAAAAATCCACAATTTCAGCTAAAATGGCCAATAACAGTTGTACATGTTTTTCCAAATTAGCCATTTTGGCCTAAATTTCACAATTTAAAAAAAAAAAGTTTTTATTTCCTGTAATTGTGTGTCTAGTGAATAACTATCATAATTTAGCACTACAATTATAATGCTATACAAATGTATTTTGTATCCAGTTGAACAAGTGCTGAGAATTCACAAGAAGTGCTTAATTTCATGCTACATGATCTTGCACACAATATTTACTATTTTTCATATCACTTTACATTGTTTTTTTTTTTTTTATTCTTTATTTTTCACATGCACAAGATATTTTACATGCTGGAAAATGCCATATTAGCTGAAACAAGTGTAATAATAACACTCATCGTTGGTCAAAGATATGGCTGTTTGTAGGCTGCACATTTTTAATAATTATGTATGGATGTTGTCTAGCGTGCCATTACAGTGGTGACATAGTGTGTGTGGTGGGAAGTGAGTGGTCTGAGTAATGTCGTGCAAGTTCCTCCTGCTGCTAGTGTATGCCTTGTCTAGTGGTATATTGTGTAACCAGCAGTACGCCTGTCTAACATGTGGAGACTTTTTGAGCACCTTATGTGGAATGCGTCCTTGAGGGGGGGGGGGGTCGAGAGGTCTGCGGTCTGCCAAGTGGGTTAGTGTCCCCTGTGACCCTGGGGGAGGGGGATGCGCGCGTGGGGACGAAGGAGTGAGCAGGTTCCTTATGGCCTTGTCTCTGTCGGTGAGCTATGTGGGTGCGGAAGTTAGGGAAGCGGAGGGGTTGCTTAGTGAATATCATTCTCGGGTTTGTGAAAATAATTGTGTCACGAGGTCGGTCCCCTTAAAGCCTATCCTGGTGAGTCTAGGGCAGCCATAAAAACATATAAGGAAGCATATCAGAAGGTTTAAAAATAATAATAAGAGAAAAGCCAGTGATCAAAACTATGAAAACGAAAAATACATAAAAACCATCAAGGTTCTTTCTGGGTGTTTTTGCGGAAGGCCACATCAAAGCCGATGTTACAGGCTTGCTTAGGCGCCAGTAGGTCTCCCATGAGCCTCCGTAGAAGGTGTGGGATTTCCTCAGCGGGTATGTCCTCCGGGATCCCGCGTATCTTTAGATTATTGCGGCACCTGTCGTCTTCTATTGCCTCGAAGCGTTGGTCAGTGTTGGCCTGCTTTTGTTTTAGAGCTTGCAATTTCTGCCTGAGCGCTGATATTTCCTGTGCTTGCCACTTGGAGGTGACTTCGACCACTTCAACACGACCCACTAGGCCCATGAGGTCCGCGCGTAGCTGAGCGACATCCGCCTGGAGAGTTTTCTGTAAGTCTCCTAGGAGAGTCTTCAGCAGCGTCGCCATCACTGGTTCTGCAGCCTCCGGACTTGGTGCCTGCTGTTGAGGCCTCACTAGAGGTAGGGTGGTAATGGCTTCCTCTGGGTAGAAATCCCTGAGGAGTCAGAGAATTCCTCGAGGCCGGCGGCCATCTTGGGGCCGTATGCACCTTGTGCCTGGTTGAAGAGGTCTCTTATGTTGGCCCCCTGTTTGGGTCAGTCCGGTTTTTGTTTCTTGGTTTTCCTTCCCATTGTCGGTTTGGGTTGTTTGAGCATTGTTATCAGCAGTTTGGTGGCTGAAAATCGTTAGTTTTCTCTGGATAGACACGGAGCCCATCTACCCTGCGTCCGTTAGGATCGGCTGCCAAGCTCCGCCCCCACTTTACATTTTTAACTAGGACATAAACAATAAACTGTAGTTCATCTTGACAGAATGAGGAACATATTCAGCAAAAGTTCTACCAGCCCTAAAAATAGATTATCTTTTTTTTTTTACTTCCTTTATAAACAAGATCAGTTTTGGTAAGACAGACAAGGTCAGTTTGGACAAACAAAGACAAATATACCTCAAGACCAATCGGAAAGAAGTTTATGACTAGTGGTCAATGCCAGCATGTCAGATTGTAAAAGCAAACATTTACGTCTACCTTTACAAAGAATGGGAGGGCTTAACCTTTTAGATAAGGGCTGCAGAACAGAGTTCTACTTCACAGTGACTCCCAACCAACAGGGTTCTACTTCACAGCGACTCCCAACCAACAGGGTTCTATGAAACTGCTGTGTTTACAGCAGGCAGGGTTAACCCTAGATGGACCTGGCACCCAGACCACTTCATTAAGCTGAAGTGGTCTGGGTGCCTATAGTGGTCCTTTAAGGGACACGAAACAGACCCTGTCAGTACTGCCTCTAAATAAATACCTCGGTGATCTCTACTATGCAGTTTAGATGTGGAGGCCCTCTATTGTTCCATCCCCCACAATTTGGGCATAAAACATCTTGAATACTTTCTATCAAAGAGAGGAAAGCATCTAGACAAACACAATCGATTTGTCACTTAAATTTGTGTTAATGTATAACTACTTCATCTTTGATGGAAGATACTACCACCAGGTGCAGGTGCGTGCTCTCATATGCAGACGTGGTCACCCATGGAGTTCCCAACAAGGGACTTGAACCGGGGAACTTCGCAGTCCTGGTCCTGCTTCCTTCCTCTGAGCCACAGCAGCTTTTGTATTTCTATGTCATTCTGGTCCTGTTCATCCTGGCATGTCTATTTCTCTGGGGGCTGTACCTTGACTTTGGCTGTGCTTCACCTGACCCTGATCAGACATTAGCAGGGTATTTAAACTCAGCCTCGCCCTGTGATCAGCATCAAGTCTTTGATCCTGTTGTGTGCTTTGTACAAGTGTTCCTGTTGTTTGAGCTGCTACTTGTTATTGACCCCGGCTTCTGACTACGTTTACTCTGGCATCTCTTGACTTCGGCTACTCCTCGTTGTTCCTGTCTTCTGGCATCCTTTGACCTCGGCTATCCTTTGATGATCCTGCTGTTTGAGTCCTTGCCTGTCCTGCGACTTGGTACTTCATCCTGCACAGCCCCCGTGCACAGACCCACAGGCCGGGTGAATTCTTACCTGACCACCTTGGCCTGTGGCTATCTGCAAGGGTGAGCAACATATCTGCGCTACAGACTTCCAACAGCTGCAGCTCTCAGCCAATGAATGAGAAGCAGGATCAACTTCTACATCTTTTTTTTTTTTTTTTTTAATTCTTTATTTTTCGCTCTGCCAGTCAAGCATGGTTACAATAGTGCAAACAGAGGTGGATACATGACCGTACAAGTTTTGTTGCTTTGTAGTACAGAATACAGGGTAACATAGTTAGTACAGGCATCGGTCACAAACTGTGCACCTTGGGTGCGTCTCCGCCAGAGTTTTTCGTTTGTGTTGGTAAGCAGATAAAGAGAGATGAAAAGAAATAAAAGAAAGAAAGAAGTAACTATGTACAATGGTAGAATTATTGAGGAGTGTGCTGTGCCATGAACTCTCAGGATGGCTGTGATGAGTGTGTTGCGTTGTCTTGGCCTAGGCGTATGTGTGAGGTATCCTGAGCTTGCCCAGGTAGGTCAGGCATTGTGCCCTCCCCGTCTCAACTTCTACATCTTTGCAGCAGCCAGAAGTCACCAGCTAAGAGGATAACCCATTTTATAACAGTTTGCCCCATTATGGGGAAGGATGACAGGGTATTTCCACTACAGTGGGCTTTAGCGGTTATGACGGTTAGAGTAACCCTTTAATTACTTCCATTCCCAAATAGGCTGTTAAAAGGGAACAGATGAACATCTTGTGTTTCATTTTTCTGTTTACTCTTGTTTTTCCTAATGTTTTAAAAAATTATGGATAATTTCCTGTCAGATTTGAGGAATTTGGGGACTGTTCTAATATTTAAATTGTTTACACTTGTAGCACTTGCATTCTGGCTTATAAGAGGTTATCGAAGGGGTTTTTTTTTGTTTTGTTTTTTTAACAGGAATGAAGCAGTTTCCTGTCCTTGGAATTCCAACTCATTTCCTTTCTATAGCATCCATGCAGTTGCTGGATAATTATTTACACACTGTTCTATGGTAGATAGGCTTCACACAAAATTAAAAACAAAGCTAGTCTTAATGGATAAATGAATCCCCTCGCATCCATAGTACTTAAAGACACACCCCAGACCCCTAAAACATTTCGACTTGTGTAGAGTTTTCTTTAACAAAAAGGTGCAGATTTCAATAGAAAATGGCACTTTTGTAAATTAACCTTATTACACCCCTGGCTGTCAATCCGACAACAGGTCCTGTTACTTCCTGGTTGTTTAGCTCAGAGGAGCTAAATTCTACCACCTACCTTGCAAAGATTTCTTATTGACATACCTCTCAAGTGTCCCTATTTAGAAGGAACACAAATCCTTGGGCCCAAATCCCTTTGTCCCTCTTTCCTATAATAATGTCCCTCTTTTCAAGGAGCTCCATATTGTTTTAAATATTTTTTATTGACGTTTCAGTATAGATGCGGATATCGGTCATAGTACTGCTATAACAAGTAATCGCCTTCGCAGAGCCTTGCTTATCAGAACTGCAGATAACGTGAGTGCGAGCTTAATGCACTTTGTTTAGAATCACATGTGATTGCCTGCGCAGAGGCGTACAGGTCAAGGTAATCAGGCAATGGTAGGTCTTAAATGTGGGTAGGCTTTGCATAGCTAAATACATTAAAAAAAAAGTTCAATAGGCTTAGTAATGTAATGTTCAGGTGTTATTATCTAGAACGTATAGCTGTGCTTATTCAAAGCGTCTGCTGATGGATGTAAAGTGTGCATAACAAGCAGAGCATCTGCATTTAAAATGAGATGTAATAATATATAGTACTGTACGCTGTAGCCAGGCTATTGCGGAAGCGCTAATAGTCTTCCTATACAACGTGTTCATTTTTGCATTAGATATTAGATTAGACACTTGTAGTTATTCATCCCACTGACTGAGATCTCCTACTCTCATGCTAGTTTATAATCGCATGTGGTTGCCTGCACAGGGCATTATAAGTCCGAGTAATCTAGCAATGTCAGGTGTTAAGTGTGCATGGGTTTTGCAAGGTTAAATATATCCTTGGTAGTAACTGAGCTTGGTAATGCAGTGTGCAGGTATTATGGTCGAGTATATATAGCTAGTGTGTAGGCAAAGTAATATATAATGCAGCAATCAGGCGATTTAGTAAGCAGTATTAAACAACCCTAACAGCGTGTTCGCTTCTACATTAAATTAAGAAATTGATTAATTAGTCATCACACTGATGGAGGCCTCATGCTCTCATGCAAAAGATGATTTGCCATTAGGTAGGTGGTAGTACCTACGACTAAGTCCCACTGGTGCAGTGTTACAAACAGCGCATTCATTTTTGGGCAGAGGTATGGATAGAAACATAGAATGTGACGGCAGATAAGAACCATTCGGCCCATCTAGTCTGCCCAATTTTCTAAATACTTTCATTAGTCCCTAGCCTTATCTTATAGTTAGGATAGCCTTATGCCTATCCCATGCATGCTTAAACTCCTTTACTGTGTTAACCTCTACCACTTCAGCTGGAAGGCTATTCCATGCATCCACTACCCTCTCAGTAAAGTAATACTTCCTGATATTATTTTTAAACCTTTGTCCCTCTAATTTAAGACTATGTCCTCTTGTTGTGGTAGTTTTTCTTCTTTTAAATATAGTCTCCTCCTTTACTGTGTTGATTCCCTTTATATATTTAAATGTTTCTATCATATCCCCCCTGTCTCGTCTTTCCTCCAAGCTATACATGTTAAGATCCTTTAACCTTTCCTGGTAAGTTTTATCCCGCAATCCATGAACCAGTTTAGTAGCCCTTCTCTGAACCCTCTCTAAGGTATCAATATCCTTCTGAAGATACGGTCTCCAGTACTGTGTACAATACTCCAAGTGAGGTCTCACCAGTGTTCTGTACAATGGCATGAGCACTTCCCTCTTTCTACTGCTAATACCTCTCCCTATACAACCAAGCATTCTGCTAGCATTTCCTGCTGCTCTATTACATTGTCTGCCTACCTTTAAGTCATCAGAAATAATCACCCCTAAATCCCTTTCCTCATATGTTGAGGTTAGGACTCTATCAAATATTCTGTACTCTGCCCTTGGGTTTTTACGTCCAAGATGCATTATCTTGCACTTATCCACATTAAATGTCAGTTGCCACAATTCTGACCATTTTTCTAGTTTACCTAAATCATTTGTCATTTGGCTTATCCCTCCTGGAACATCAACCCATCTTAGTATCATCAGCAAAGTACAGTCATAATATAATGTATCAATCTGGTGTAAACAATTTCTAAATGCGCAGTAAAGAAGTAAGGACATGTAGAAAATAAAAATATTAACAATATGTCGTCCTGTATGATAATCTGAGGGAGGCCTCACATGTCTCTGCTGCAGCACAGTCCTCAGGTTGCCGAGTCCCTGATCGTTCTCCCCACGCTGGCCCCAGTCCACCGGCCAGGTCCTATGCGGCACCATGGGCACTCAGGGGCAGTGATTGTCCGTTGGACCCCACCACAAAGTCTGCGGCTCTACCGCCCCCTGCACCTCCCCAGCACCACGTTGTTCCCTGTGGAGCAAGCACTCCCGTGTCTCTCCCTGTGCCGGCCTCACGCTTAAGGCTGGTACACCGCCCCTACGGCCACCGTTCCGCCGGCAGGGCAGAGCACTCCCACCTCACAGGGCTCACAGTGGGGACATGATTCTCCGGGGACTCCCATACCCAGAGACTGGGGTACTCACTGCTCTGGCCGGCGTGGAGGCAATGCGGAGCGTCCGTCTAGTGCCCAGCGCCGTCTGGGCCTGCACGAGCCGTCCATGTCAGTCCCCCATGGTAAATTCCGCTGTGGCCCTCCTGATGTGTTATGCTGTGCTGGAGCGTCTCCATATAGATGTAGGTGACCTTCCTTGTGTCGGCTTCAGATCTGTCTCGCCAAAGCTGTTGGCGGGTTTTTTTCTCAGGTTGTCAGCATCTGCTGGTTCATGATCTAAGTGCCTCCCCACTGTAACTCTCATTTTCCTTCGTGTCAGTGTCAACTTTCGCTGGCTTGCTGTTTCTCATACAGCCTTTTGCCAGTGTAGGCAGTCGGCGTGCACCCCACACGGGAGTCCCCTCGTAGCGTGAGTCGCAGCCATGCGGCCGGGATAACCCCCGCCGAGTGAGCTCACATCAGGTGGCTTCATCTGTGCTGCGTCCCCCACCCAGGTGTCTCAGGGCTGTGCCTCTCTGTGGCATTGTGCTCTTTATGAAAATTAAATAGATAGCCCTTGTTAATTTTTCTCTCTGTGTGCCGTTATCCAGAAATGGTTGTGAACCACTGCTGTAGATCTCACTTTTCTCTTTGTCAATGAGTGCAACTACTTATAAATGATCCACTTCAATATAGCTAAACTACAATCAATATCATGTTTGGCTTTTAGCAGTAAAGAGTTACTGTATATATCTGTATCTATATACTGTATATATCAATGGACAACGTTTTGTTTTACATTCTGAAGTCAATGGTAATGGTTGTGGATTTTCACTAAATCTGTTTACAAAACTAGCCAAAAATTAACATTGAAGAGGACAGAGTTCAATATTCAGCTGTACAATTTCTCTTGCAGACTTTGTAAACAGGACAGAATCAACATAACAAAATATGTGATGGCATTTCAATGTTCTAAGCATTGTGTCTGCAGAATAGTTGCTATTAAAGCAGCAATTCCACGTAATTGTGCAAATTTATACATAATGAAATGGTTGGACTACTTTTCCTTATGATTAGCCTCCAGTTTGGCAGGTTGACAAAAGGTGACAAAGGGTGCAGCCTTTGTCAACTTTGTCATTGGATATGAAAGCCAATACTTACAGCGTCGCATCACTTTAAAAGTGGCGCATCACAGATCCTCAATGTTGCCTCTCTTAATCTTAACAGAGGTCAGAGTAAGCACTGGGCATGCGCATGCAGGGAAGGACTGTATTTCAGGGTGACACTATCTTAAGATAAAAAGAATACCTAGAGGGATTGGCATGTCAAAAAATAGAGTAAGTTGAACCAATTCCAGTGGTCTTAAAAGTTTTTTTTTGGGGGGAGGGCAAGAAGAAGGGGATCCCTCAGCTGGCTTCCACTAAACTTTGGATGGGATTCTGGTTGTTGTTCTAATAATGGCCTAACTGACTCAGGAGCAGCAAAGAATTGCATAGACATTTCCTTTGTCATTAGAATGGTATTCCTATTTTAGAAAGAGAGACACCCTTGGCCATTGAGAGCATACAGTTGTGCTTAAAAGTTTGTATACCCTGGCAGAAATTGTAACATTTTGGCATTGATTTTGAAAATATGACTGATCATGCAATAAATTGTCTTTTATTGAAGGGTAGCGATCATATGAAGCCATTTATTATCACATAGTTGTTTGGCTCCTTTTAAAATCATAATGATAACAGAAATCACCCAAACGACCCTGATCAAAAGTTTACATACCCTTGAATGTTTGGCCTTTTTACAGACACACAAGGTGACACACACAGGTCAAAATGGCAATTAACCTCTTAACCCCTTAGCGACCGAGGACGTTCAGGACCGTCATCGGCATTTTTGCCTTGAGGACCGATGACGGTCCTGAACCGTCCTAACGGTCTGGGGGTACTTACCTGATCGCCGTCGTTCCCCCGGTGGCGATCAGCGTGGCTCCGGTTGTGGGGAGACTGCCTGCAGCCCAGACAGTCTCCCCACACTGATTTAGGACCCCTGTGGCCATGTGATCGCTTAACACAGCGATCACATGGTCACAATAGGTGTCCATAGTGCTGCCTGCAGGGGGACTGTCTGTGCTGACAGGCAGTCTCCCTGCTAGTGTAAAAAAAATAAATAAAAATAAAGTTAGTGTTAATAAAAAAAAATTTAAAAATTATATATGTGTATAAATATGATATATAGACATATATTATATATATATAATATATGTCTATCTATCATATATATAATGTCATACTAAGTGTATTTTTATATTAATATGTACTTATATTAATATAAAAATACACTTATAATTAAATTACGCACGTGTATATATATAATATATATAATAACTATATATATATTGTATATATATATATATTATTATAAAATATAAATAATAAGTAATTTAAATTAAATAAAAAAAATTTAAAATAAGAATAAAAAAATAAAAAAAAATTATATATCTATATGAAATTTTATTCTAACTGTATTTTAAAATTAATATATATATATTTATATCAAAATACACTTAGAATGAATTTGTATATATATCTATGTATATAAAAATAAATAAAAATAATAAGAAATATACATATGTCATATACAAAATTACATAAATAATTATATAAATATACACGTAGACTTTAAATATATAAATATGCATATATATTTAAATTCTACGTGCGTATTTATGTAATATTTTTACATAATTCAGTAATTTTATTGATTGCAATTTGAGGGACCTGCCTGCCAACCCAGGCCGAAATTCCAGAGAATTTAATTTGCTAGCACTATATTTTACCCTGTAACGTTCTATGACACCCTAAAACCTGTACATGGGGGGTACTGTTTTACTCGGGAGACTTCGCTGAACACAAATATTAGTGATTCAAAACAGTAAAACATATCACAGCGATGATATTGTCAGTGAAAGTGACTTTTTGCATTTTTCACACACAAACAGCACTTTTACTGATGATATAATTGTTGTGATACGTTTTCCAGTTTTTAAACACTAATATTTGTGTTCAGCGATGTCTCCCGAGTAAAACAGTAACCCCCATGTACAGGTTTTATAGCATTTTTGAAAGTTACAAGGTCAAATATATGGGTCAAATATTTTACATTGAAAATGGCCAGGTTGGTTACGTTGCCTTTGAGAGCGTATGGTAGCCCAGGAATGAGAATTACCCCATGATGGCATACCATTTGCAAAAGAAGACAACCCAAGCTATTGCAAATGGGGTATGTCCAGTCTTTTTTAGTAACCACTTAGTCACAAACACTGGCCAAAATTAGCGTTCAATTTAGTTTTTTTACTTTTTTCACACACAAACAAATATGAATGCTTACTTTGGCCAGTGTTTTTCGACTAAGTGGCTACTAAAAAAGACTGGACATACCCCATATTGAATACCCTGGGTTGTCTACTTTAAAAAAAATATGTACATGTGGGGTGTTATTCAGAGATTTATGACAGATAATGGTGTTACAATGTCACTATTGATAAATTTTAAAAATGTATGTTTTGAAACCGCAATATCCTACTTGTACCTATAGCCCTATAACATGCAAAAAAAGCATGTAAACACGGGGTATTTTTAAACTCAGGACAACATTTTGAATCTATTTAGCAGTTTTTTTCATTCGCTTTTGTAGATGAGTAAAAGATTTTTCAAGTAAAAGTCAAAAAACATGTATTTTTTTCAATTTTTCATCAGATTTTTGTATTTTTTTTTAATTAAAATACATGAGATTATATAAATAATGGTATGTAAAGAAAGCCCCTTTTGTCCTGAAAAAAACAATATAAAATTTGTATGGGAACAGTAAATGAGAGAGCGGAAAATTCCAGCCAAACACAAACCCCACAAAAGTGTAAAAATATGCCTGGTCGCAAATGTACAACATCGCAAAAACAGTCCAGTCCTTAAGGGGTTAAGGACTGAGCTAAATGTACACACTCTGATCAAAACAAAACATAAACAAAAACTTTAATTTGTGCTATATGCCTGATTCACCTCTTTTTTTTTTTCTTTTTTTTTTATATTATGTGCACCCACACTTATTATATATCATTTTATTCAGGGGAAATAGGGCTTCCATTTAACATCAAATATTTAGGTATGAAAATAATTTAATAAAAATACACATATTTGTATCCAGCGATGTCTCATGTGTAAAACAGTACCCCCTATGTACAGGTTTTATGGTGTTTTGGGAAGTTACAGGGTCAAATATGGCATGTTAAATTTTTTCACATTGAAATTCACCAGATTGGGTATGTTGCGTTTGAGACCGTATGGTAGCCCAGGATTGAGAATTACCATACCATTTGCCATAGTTGACAACCCAAGGTATTGCAAATGGGGTATGTCCAGTCTTTTTTAGTACCCACTCGGTCACAAACACTGGCCAAAGTCAGTGTTAATATTTGTTTTGTGTGTGAAAAATGCAAAAAACTAATTTGAACGACAATTTTGGCCAGTGTTTCTGACTGTGACGAGACCAATCTCGCCACTGTGCATTGGAGGAGCCTGGTTGCCTGCCTGCTGCCTTTTGACTATGGACCGGCATTTAAATACTTTAAGACAGTAAAATACAAAAAAATACACAAGGTTACATTTATTACATAAAATACAGACATGTAACATATCCCCAGATAGCTTAGGTATTAGCGCACATTATTACTGAATGGCGCTCAGACCACACACAAACAGTTCAATCGCCATGGAGCCAAAGTCTTTTATTACACGAATAGGCTCCATGGCATAGCTATCTGGGTTAAATGAGTTCATTCTGTAAATCCGAGAATCTACCGAACGCCAGGGCAGAAATACATGAATAGACCTTTCTGCATAGGAAAATAAAGTATTTAAATGCCGGTCCATAGTCAAAAGGCGGCAGGCAACCAGGCTCCTCCAATGCACAGTGGCGAGATTGGTCTCGTCACAGTGACTAAGTGGCTACTAAAAAAGACTGGACATAACACATTTGCAATACCTTGGGTTGCCATTCCTGGGCTACCATACGGTCTCAAATGTAACGTAACCAATCTGGTGAATTTCAATGGGAAAAAACTGAAACACAAGCCTTATATTTGACTCTGTAACTTTTGAAAACACCATAAAACCTGTACATGAGAGGTACTGTTATACTCGGGAGACTTTGCTGAACATATATATTAGTGTTTCAAAACAGTAAAACGTATCTCAACAATTATATTGTCCGTGTAAGTGCCATTTGTGTGTGAAAAATGCAAAAAATTTCACTTTTACTGACGATATCATCGTTGTGATACATTTTACTGTTTTGAAACTCTAATATTTGTTTTCAACGAAGTCTTCCGAGTAAAACAGTACTCCACCCACCCCCCCATGTTGTACAGGTTTTATGGTGTCTTGGAAAGTTACAGAGTTAAATATAGTGCTAGCAAATTTAAATGCCCTGGACTTTCGGCCTGGGTTGTCAGGCAGGTCCCGCAAATTATAATTAATAAAATGACCTAATTATGTAAAATTATTACATAGAATTATTATATATATATATATATATATATATATATATATATACGTGTGTGTATATGAATATATATGTGTGTGTATGTGTGTATATATATATATATATATATATATATGTGTATGTATGTATGTATATATATATGTGTAATACTTATTTTAATTGGAACTCAACTGCAGAATTTTCTAATTGCAGTAACTATTAGTTTCACCTCCTGTTATACTGATGTGGAGGAGAGGTTACTGTAGCTTTAAATACTCAAGCAGGATGTTAATTGTGAGTAAAGAATAAGCCAATGAAGTTCTGCACAAGCCAAATAGTTCCAATTTAGGAATAATGCAGAAAAATATGCAGAGTTAGTTTTAGCTTAATTCAGATGGAATAATTGCAAGCAAGATTATTAATGAGGAAAGACAGAATTGCTGCTAGGAATAATTTGATTAATGGAGGAAGAATTTAGCCTTTAAAAGCAGTTCCTTATGTATAAGAGAGAATAACTTGAGAGAATGCCACAGTAATGAGCCTTCAGATACAGTCTATTATCAGTAACAGAGAGTAGCTTGATTGTAGAAACAATTACTTAACTTAAGAGGCAGTTCTGGAACTGTAGGGGTTAACTACATCCAATGGAAGTGGAGAGGGGTAACAGTCCGTTTAACAAGACGAGGTCAAGGAGTGGAGAAGGTAGAAGTCCGTTTAGCAAGCCGAGGTCAAGGAGTGGAGAAGGTAGAAGTCCGTTTTAGCAAGCCGAGGTCTAGGAGTGGAGAAGGAAGTAGCCGTCCCAGAACGATACTCGATACAGGCAGGATCAAGGTAGAGCAGCTGATAAGTTTGCAGGCACCTGTGCAAATAATCCAGCCCTTTGAATCTGGCGCGGTCTTCCTAAGTAGCGTGTAAGGACCGCGTCAGGAAAAAAGGGGCAGGGCTAAGCGCCGTGAACCCGGAAGTGGGTTCCTACGGCGAAATGCATGTCAGGCTATACCTGACAATAGGTTTTTTAAAAATTATTTATATATATATATATATATATATATATATATATATATATATATATATATATATATAGTGATATAAACGTATATAGATATATATACTATTTTGTTCTATGTGTATTTTGATATCAATATATATATATATATATATATATATATATATTAATTTTAAAATACAGTTAGAATGAAATTACACATATATATTTTATTTATTATTATTTTTTTCCCAACATATTTACATATATATTTTATAACATATACTGTATAAATATATATATATATATATATATACTTAGACCATATATATAATAAATATATATATGATCTAAGTATATATTTTATTTTAAACTGTTTTTAAATATTTTATTTTCCATTTTACAGGCTTGTAATTACAGATACTCCCCCTGCTGGCACTGCTCTGGATGGCTATGCCGTCCATGTGATCGTGAGGTCCTCGCTATCACATGGCCCAGGAGGGCCGGAACATGAGCAGGGTGACAGTTTATGTGTGTATGTATATGTGTGTGTGTGTGTGTGTGTGTGTGTATATATATATATATATATATATATATATATATATATATATATATATATATATATATATATATATATATATATATATATATATACGCGGCACGTGCTTGTGCTTTAGGGTGCACACCCTAATGCAATAGGCTGCGCATGCCTATGACAAGGGAACAATTGAGAAACACACAAAGGGGATATAGAGGGGGGGACACAAGCAGAGGGTGAAGATGGGCAAAGATACATTAGTGGGGGTATGGAGAAAGATAAGAAAGTGGGATTGATGGAAAGATGAAATGCACTTTATATCACTTACTTGCCATATAGACATTCAAAACAAAAACTCACACATATTCAATACCTGAAAAATCTACCCTGTATTTACAGGCACTTCAATACAAAAATGAAAACTTGCTATCAAGTTCTAGACGTGAACTGCATATACACAGAGACACACCACTGCACCCCAACATTCACACAACGATATGCTACACTACACAAACACTGGAATCACAAATACAGATAATTCACACAAATGCATTCCTGCATTCAATCCAAACAAATACAGTCCTGCATTAACACATACTTTCAATTACTTCCTTCCTTGGGCTATCGCAGAGGGATACTTCCCCCACCCATGTAGCTGGCAATACCTATGATTTTATTTTTTCTCATGTATGCATTTATTTTTTCTCTCTCAGATCACCACCTCTTATCATTTGCTTTTGAGAGCCCCCTCACGCAACAACCTCAGCAGAACCACCTCAACTCAGAAGGAATTGGAATTCTGTTGACCTCCAACAGCTGTCAGCTGATATCCATTCTCAACTCTCATCCATCCCTATCTTTTCCTGCCCCTCACTGGCTATCTCCTCATATAACACTACCCTCCCCTTTGCTCTGGATGCTGCAGCCCTGCTCCAAACATACAACTCAAGGAGGACACGTCTCTTACCGTGGCACACTTAATCAACATGCAATTTGCAGAGATGTTCCCATTCTGTTGAACGCTGCTGAGGACGTCTCACACCCAGTCAGACTTTCTCCATTAAAATTAATCTTGCATTCATACAGCTTAGCCCTTGCCAAACAGTCATACTTTTCCTCTCTCATTAGTTCATGCTCCCGCAATCCCAGGCATCTCTATGATGCCTTTACCTCTCTTCTTCACTCTGCTGTGGCCACCCCCAAAACTAACCTTACAGCTGATTGCTTTGCATGCTACTTTACCAACAAAATTGAGCAACTTAGGAGAGAATTCTTCCTACCTTGCCCATCTTTCTCAACCACACCTAGATCATACCTTTTCTACCCTTCAGACTTTCTCCCCGGGTACTGAACAACAGGTGGCTGCACTTCTCCTTTACTCACGCCCCATCACTCGCCCACTTGATCCTGTCATGTCTCACCTTATCAGATGTCTCAATCCTTGTCTTGTGCCTTCCTTAACACACATCTTCAACCACTCTCTTTCTTCTGGCATTGTCCCTGCTGCCCTTAAACATGCTGCTGTAGTATCCATCTTAAAAAAGGTATCTCTTTACACGTCCTCCTCTTCTAACTATCGTCCCATATCCCTGCTCCCCTTTTCCTCAAAGCTTCTGTAAATATTTGTCTTTACCCAAATGGCTTGCTTCCTCAATTTCAACTCTCTCCTTGACCCTCTTCAGTATGGCTTCTACCCCCTCCACTCTACTGAGACTTATTAAAGTTACTAACGATCTAATTGCAGCTAAATCCAAAGGCCACTACTCCATACTAACTCTTCTTGTCCTCTCTGCTGCCTTTGACACTGTTGATCATGTTCTCCTTCTCCAGACTCTTCAATCACTTGGTCTCTGAGAGAGACAATGTCCTCCTTGTACTCTTTGATACCTCCTCCCTTCATCTTGTCTTGGTTGGCATCCACCCAAGGCTCTGTTGTTAGTCCCCTTCTATTTTATCTTTATACTGCCTCTCTTGGCAAACTTATTGCCTCATTTGAATTCCACTACCGCTGATGACACCTATATATATCTCTCCTACAAAGACCTCTCCCCCGCCGTCTTGCTGCAACGTGTCACTGATTGCTTTTCTTCTATCTCTGATTGGATGTCCTCCCTCTTTCTGAAAGGCAATCTCTCTAAAACTGAGCTTATTGTCTTTCCTCCTCATGATACTGATCCTCCTCTTTTGCTCTTCCTTCAAGTTGATGGTGCCTCACATCCAATCTGTTGCCAAATCCTGTTGATTCCACCTTAAAAGCATTGCCTGCGTCTGCCCCTTTCTTATGCAAGATGCTAATAAGGAGCTTTTTCGTGCTCTAGCAATTTCTTGCATTGACTGTTGTAATTCTCTCCTAATTGGTCTTACCAGAAGTCATACAGTCCCGCTAAAGTCTGTAGTGAATGCTACTGCCAGACTGATTTTCCTCTCCTGTTGCTCCGCTCATACCTCACCCTTCTGTCAGTTCTTACATTGGCTTCCTGTATCATATAGGAGTCAGTTCAAAGTACTAATCCATACCAATAAAGCACTGAACAACTCTAGCCCGTTACATCTTGTAGCAGAATGGGTTAGCTATACAAGATTTATTCCCCTTTGTTTGGCTGTTCGTACTCCCCCCCTCCCGTTCTGTTCCCGAACGAAAGATGTGTGGTCCCCTTTTTATACCCCCTCGAACACCAATCACCCTTGGCTGTTAACCACAAATGAGCAATTAGCTTAAGTGCTTTCCCTGGGTGGCTGCCATTTGTATATCCCAACACATGTGCTCTAGGGAATGGCGGCCATTTTGTCTCCCGAACACAGGTAGCGGTACATGGTCGTCAAATGTTTTGAACTCTGTGCCGGCTACTCGATCCCACGAATTCCGTGGGGAAACTGTAACGCTACCTTTGTTATGGGCAAATGCAAATATTACAAGTTTTAGAATGAAATGTATTTCTTAAACTGTGTACCTTGTCTATAAGAGATATTGCAAACTGACAAGGTGTTAGAATGGAACATATTGTTTTTCATACAATGTTTCTTTAATAAATGACCTCTTACCTATATTTAGTGAATAAGATGTTCAGACTTTAGGAAGCCATCTTGTCCCAAGTTAGTGGAAATTTCCTAAATCTGGGAATTTCCAATGACGTGTGCACTTACGTTTTAGTTATGGCCTCGTATTGTTGCCAAGTTAATGGAGGTCCTAAAATGAACATCTAAGATATAAATATGTGTACCTTTTTAAATGTTAAGACACAGATAGGAGAGATTTGGAGAGACGTCCCATCTTATATAGACAGAGAGGCTGACTTGATGACATGTTCAGGAGGGTATGTTTATCTATTAAGATATTGCAAGCATCTAGTTTAATCTTATAAACTCTGCTATAAATTATTGTAATGGATTTTATATGTCTAGATTTATATATATATATATATATATATATATATATATATATATATATATATTTTTTTTTTATTTTTTTTTAATTCTTTATTTATTTGTGCTTGGTATAACATGTCGACAGAACATTTTGAGAAATGTTGTAGTTTGGTTTCAATCAGATCCTGATTTCAGATTTTAAGCACGTTTTTATTTAGCATATAGGTTTGGTGGCATGCCCGGGGTTGGTAGTGTTCTGGCTGGTCTGTTAGGGTGTGTTATATTCCCCAGGGATACTCCAGGTGTGCGGGTAGTAAATTTGTGATACAGGCTAGTACAGGTGTGTGCTTCTGGATGCGTGTGTGTACTCGCTAGTGGAGCTTTGTGGATTTCCGTTAGGTTAGTTTGGCAAGTGTGTAAGGTGCTCCGGTTTGCGATGTACCCTGTGCGGCATCTTGTTTGTCCCCTTTGACCTTGGGGATGACGGGGGTGGGCGGAGTGGCGTTAATCCACGGTAAGTGCCTGTTACCTATCGTGTGTGGCTGTCTAGCTCTCTCATAGGTGTGGGTACCTCAATATTGTATGTACAAAAGAGTGTAACAGGATAAACCAACAAACATGTCAAAGAAAAATTAAGCAAGGAAAAAATTTAAGCGTGGGAGCATCAAGGCTCACATACGGTTCAACATGAAACCGGGGAGTTGCAGTGGTACCGTTCATATGGGAAAATAGTCACGGGAGTGTGTGGTCAGGAGGATTACCCCTTCTCTCACGAGGACCGGGTCCTCATTTTGGCAGTCACCGCTATGTCGTGAGTATTGCCCCTGGTTTCAGTCTATATTTATATTTTTATATAATATCTAAAAAGACAAAACTTTATTGCTTCCAAGACAATCCTTATTTTATATTGTATTCTCAATTATTTATATATTTAAAAAAAAAAAGGATCTCTTACTGACTATATAAAATTATGGCTACGAAATCTGTATGGTTGGCCCTGCTAAGTTCTATGCTTTAAGACATAATAGTGGTAAATAGGGGAACCAGCTGCGTTTACACCCTTCAGCTTCTAGACAAGTTGGAAAAATGGCGTTCGGAAGAGAGAAACTACCGACTATGGGGAGCATTTGCTCCCTAAAAGCCAGGGGGAGCATTCGTTGATGTTCGCACAGGAACCCCCTGAAAATAGACTGCCCGTTGCCTCGGTCAGAACTTTACCCAAATGGTTATTCCATTCTACCGAAGGAATCTGAGCGCTATTTGGACAACTTGGACACTCAGATCCTGGTTATTCGTGGATATGACATTTGTGGGGTTCCTGTATATTTTGGATATATTTTTGGGGTAGTTTGTATATTTTTGTTTTGTTTCATGTAACTGAGAGATAATTGAGTTAGCTTTTTTTTTTACTGGAGGGGTTTGTACTATTTTCGATGTACTCTCTCCTCCAGCTTTGCTTCACTCCAACCTTGATTGACTGCTATTCTCCTGTCCTACTATGTTTTATACTCCATCTTCTCTATACTGTAAGCTTGTTAGAGCAGGATCTCTAAATCTCCCCTTCTTAATATATTATAAAGCACAACAGAATATGTTGTCACTATGTAACTATCAATAATAATAATTTCAACAAAATAATCCATAGTTTTATATAGAGTCACTATCCTCTAGTGGCAATAAATATGCCCAGTCCCAAGGTAGTTGCGTCAGCAAGAAATGTAACATCTCTGTGGGTGAGTGAGTGATTGTGAGTGTGGGTGGGTGAGTGGGAGTGAGAGAGTGATTGTTAGTGTGGGTGAGAGAGTGATTGTGAGTGTGGGTGGTTGAGTGAGTGGGAGTGAGAGAGAGAAATAAATAGAGATAGATAGAAATAAAAAAGATAGAAATAAAAAAGATAGAAATAGATAGAAAAAGATAGATAGAAATAGATAGAAAGCAATAGATAAAAAAGATAGATAGAGATAGATAGAAATAGATATATAGAAAAAGATAGACAGAAATAGATAGAAAGCAATAGAAATAGATAGAAAAAGATAGATAGAAATAGGTAGATAGAAAGAGATAGAAATAGATAGAAATCTAGAAATAGATAGAAAAAGATAGTTAGATAAAAATAGATAGAAAAGGTAGATAGAAATAGATTGATAGAGATAGATAGAAAAAGATGGCTAGATAGAAATAGGTAGATAGAAAAAGATAGATATAAATAGATATAAATAGATAGAAGTAGGTAGAGATAGATAGAAATAGGTAGATAGATAGAAATAGATAGAAATAGGTAGATAGAGAGAAATGGATAGCTATATGGATAGATAGAAATAGATAGATCGAAAAAGATAGCTGGATAGAACTAGATAGAAAAAGATAGATAAAAATAGATAGATATAAATAGATAGATAAAGAAATAGATAGATAGATATAGATAGAAAAAGATAGATAGAAATAGATAGAAATGTCTAGAAAAAGATAGATAGATAGAAATAGATAAAAATATCTAGAAAAACGATAGATAGAAATATATAGATAGAAATAGATAGTAACAGGTAGATAGATATAGATTGATAGAAAAAGATAGATAGAAATATGGATAGATGGGTAGAAAAAGATAGAAATAGAAAGAAATAGGTAGATAGCTAGAAATGGATAGGTAGCTATAAATAGCTATAAATAGGTAGATAGATATAGATAGAAAAAGATAGACAGACAGATAGATAGAAAAAGATAGATAGATAGATATAGATAGAAAAAGATCGATATAAATAGATAGAAAAGATAGATAGAAATATCTAGAAAAAGATAGAGATAGAAATAGATAGATATAAATAGAAAGATAGAAATAGATAAAAAATATCTAGAAAAAATTGATAGAAAAAGATAGATGGATAGAAAAAGATAGAAATAGATAAATATAGATATAGGTAGATAGATAGCTAGAAATAGGTAGATAGCTAAAAATAGATAGATATAGATAGAAATGGATAGATGGAGTGTGTGTGTATGTTTAACAATATTTATTTACAGTGTGTGTTTATACAAACATTATATATAGAGATGTCTCTATATATAGTGTTTGTATACACTAACTTTGGGCTGGAGGGCTGCTGTAGGAGGGGGGCAGGCATAGACAGCGAGCTGAGCTGTCAGTCAGCTGTCAGTAGAGAACTCAGTTTTTTTCATAGAGCGGCATTCAATGCTGCTCCATGAAGAACCTGATTGGTGCAGCACGAAAACCGCGCATGTGCACCAGAGCACGATGACGCTTCTCAAAGAAAAGTGTCTGATTGGGCCCTGTGATTTTGTCATTTTGTCGAAAAAAGGGTGTGTGGCCTGGCAAGGGGCTCGGCGCTGGAACGGAGGTAAGTTTTAAATTAAAAAAAAGGTCTCGATTGTTTTATTTTTTTTTAGGGGCAAGTTCATATAAAAACAAGAAAGAAGGCTAGGGGACCTGTTTTTCTTGCTTTTATATGTTGACTATAGTGATCCTTTAAAGGAACACTATTGGATCAGGAACACAAACAAGTTTCCTGTAGTGTTAAAAATACAATTTAGGTGGTTTGCCCCCCTTAGAAAGGGTTAAAACATATTATTTCTAGCTCTCTGTGGGTCTGCAGAGCCCCGCCCACGATTCATCTCTTTGGCTGACATTATCAGAATTGGTGATCTCAGCCAATCCAAATCTTTCCACAGGGATTAGCTGAGATTGTCAAGGAGGCAGAGTGGGGCCAAATGCCACCCTAGCCAATCAGCATGTCCTCATAGAGACGCATTAAATCAATGCTTCTCTATGAGGAAGTTAAGTGTCTCCATGCAGAGGGTGGAGACACTGAATGTCAGTGCTGCTGCACCAGGAGCCACCTCCAGTGGCCATCTAAGGAGTGGCCATTGGAGGTGTCCAAAAACTGTAATGTAAACACTACAATTTCTCTGAAAAGACAGTGTTTACTGCAAAAAGCCTGCAGGGACCTACTATACTCACCAGAGCAATTACAGTATTCTGTAGTTCTTCTGGTGACTATAGTGTCCCTTTAAAATGTGAGATAACCGCTTGATTGTTGAAGAAAAACAGCCTACCATTTTGGAGTCGACAGGATCTGTGCAAGGATTTTTGGCTAAACAGGTGAAGATGTATAATTTGTCAAGTAATTTGATTAAATAAAATTGGACTTTTGAAGGGTACCAGCCAGGCAGTGTCCTTGGATACTGCACCACTCTGCTATGGTAGTGTCAGCCCTGAGTCAAGCAGATTTGTATCCCATTTTTATTGCCAAATTGGAACTTAAAATATATTTGCCTTCTTTGGGATCAGCGGAAGAATATATATATATATATGTTTTCACTTGACAGTTCGATTTGTTTGGGGTTTTTTTCCATTTGGGGAGTTCCATATTTATAATAATTATTTCCTATTATTATTTGATTTGTTCCAGTAAAATAACGACACGATAAAAAAAAAAAAAAAGTGCTGTGATTTTTTTAAATTTTATTTATTTGTATATAGAATCACTGGTTTTGTTTATGAGCATATCCAGTTCACTGAGCATGTACAACAGGTAATTAAAAAAATCCTCTTTTCAGCATTTCTCAATTACATGGATGAAATAAATATGATTCTCAGTCTGGTCATATCTATCAGATACGATTTAAAGAAATTATACCTGAATATGAAACTACACATCGTGTATCCACTTCTCCTGGTCATTTCTCCCTAAATTTGAATTCTGATCCAGGCTCTGAGCACATTGAGTAACAAGGAGCATCCTGCAGCCAGTCATTCCCTCTCAGGGGCAGGGAGGCAGTGGTTACCGTAAATGGCTGGATGACCTAAATGAGAAGCACACTGCGTGCACACAGTGGGAGCCAATCGGGGCCGCGTTCACACACACAGCGGGTGAAGGAGAAGGGGGCTGGGTGGAGAGAGGGGAGTCTTTTTTGGAAGTCACGTGCTCATCCTCTCCAATCTGAGCGGAGGCTCCGCGATCCTGGGCGACATCAGCCATTTGTATGTCGTTTGCCGAGGGAGGTTCGTAACGGGCAGGCCTCGGGATGCTGCGGCTCTCGGGGGATCCTAGGAGCTGTGTGACCTCGGTGACTCGTTCTGTGTGCACACCTCGCTGGGCGGCGGAGGTAAGCGCTGGGGTTCCACATGGAACTTTCTGCTCTGTGTGTTCCATGCCACTTGTTACATTGTGTTCCATCTGGTGACGGTGTGTGGAGGGATCGCTGAGTTCATCACATCCTCATGTTTTCACTTCTGCCTGGGTCATGGTGTGGTTATATTGTCCGGCTGATTTTGTGTATTGTTGTCGTTGCTGGAGTTGTGCTGAGTTACTGTGGCTGAGCATCACGGTAAATGTAGTTCTAAAGCATCTGGAGTGCAATCTCCGTGAATATTATATGACGTATGACTCCCCACCCCTTCCATAATAGGCATTTTGTGTGTCCATCTTACTAGCTGGGATTGCTGTGTTTAATAGCTGTTAAATATATATAGCAGTGTTGGTGTGTCCACTATCCTCTAATGGTTTTTGTATCTTAAAGTTGTGCCTTCTTTACTGCCGACTTTTTTTTGTTGTTGTGGAGTATTGCTGATAAATTACTCTTACTGGCAGTACTTATTGAGGCCTTTTTGTGTGTGCATTTTTATATTGTGCCCCTTATTGACTACAGTTGTTGGGGTTTTTTTGTGTGTGTGTACACAATGGTATATTTGTCCTTGTGACAGAGCTGCTGTACTCCGACTGACTACTTCTGCCAAAGTCGCCAAAGAAACCTTTCTCCAAACACCAGTCCAGACTTAGAGAAGTAACACACTTTTTATTGTGACAAGGGTAGAATATTCATAGGGACATTACTAACATAGTAAATAATGGGTCCATTCCATGGTGCCTCTGTGTCTGAGACATAATTATATTAACTCAGATTATTTTGTTAACTACCAGACAACAGGGTGCCTATATGAACCCCAAAATATAACTTTCCCCACGTGTACAAGCTACAAGTCCTACATCCCTAAACAGGCCTCTACCAATAGTAAACTATCAAAAATCCCTCGGATTGGAGATATGTAGCCTGAGAAATTGTCAAGTAAAGTTTCAATGGAACATGCCTAACATCCTAGCATATAAACTCATTGATCAGGGCCCTTAACCCTTCTGTTCCTGTGCGTCTAACTTGTCTGGTTACAATTACATGTCTGTTAGTCCACCCATTGTACTGAATTTGCTGGCGCTATATAATAATCTCAAACACGTTCCTGGCTGTTGTCAACCAAGTGCCGATCATTAAGAGGTTGTTCAGTGGCAGGGGGCTCCCCCTAATTTAGAGCAGTTTTTGTTTGTTCTCCACCTCCTTTGGCTCTCCGCCAATTAGCGCTCTACTAGGTGTCCTGGTGTAGGAGTGGTGGTTGCTGAAAGGTGTACTGGGAAGCCGCCAGACCTCTAGCCAGGTGGGAGTTCCAGGCAGTGTGTGGGTATCTCCCACTGGTGCAATTCTGGACTTTCTCAGCCAACATAAACTGCCCTTTTCTGCCTGGAGGGCAGATGGACATACGGGGGTGGAGGCAAGGGTTTGAAGTAGCTCTTCTGGGGAGGAGTTGTGTAGAGTCCTATACCAGTTGTTAGTGTGATTGGAGCAGACTCTGTCACAGTCCGTTTATAGGTTCACTTGGGTTTTGTGTGCCGTCGGGTTCTCTCTCCTTTTAACCTTCTTGGTTAGTTGTATGTAGGCTGTCTCTCTTGTTAACGGGGGACAAGGATTCAATTATTTCTTTATATTTATATTTTTGTCCATATATTTGTGTATTGGGTAAACACGTGCATTGTAAACACTGTAGATGCAAATAAATTATAATATGTGTACTTTACAAAGAACTCATTTAATATGTTTCAAGTCAGGGTGAATAAATACTTATCCAGTTATTAAACCTAAATCCAATAGACAAGAGACTCAGCAAAACTACAGATTTAATTTATGGGGGGAAAAAAAAAAAACAGAATTCGCAAAACATGTTGTCATAGCATCCATCATACTACATAGTTGACCGGTTTACATCAGATATAATTCTGATTTGTATTGTTTTCTTATTTAAAAAAAAAAAAAAAATTAAAATCAAATCTGGAACCTATATTATCCTCCTTCAAATGTTTGGTTCCTTTTTCACTTCCAGTTATGATCATTAATTTTTGTGTGGATCCCAATGTAATCTTTTGCATTGACTGTACTATAAACACCATTCCTGCGTATTAATATAAAATAAATACAGCTTTCTTGATTAACATAAAGGGGCCATATTAGAGATCCCCAGGCTGTCAAATTACCTTAAAGGACCACTCTAGGCACCCAGACCACTTCAGCTTAATGAAGTGGTCTGGGTGCCAGGTCCTTCTAGGCTTAACCCATTTTTTCATAATTATAGCAGTTTCAGAGAAACTGCTATAATTATGAATGGGTTAAGCCTTCCCCCTAATCCTCTAGTGGCTGTCTCATTGACAGCCACTAGAGGCGCTTGCGTGCTTCTCACTGTGATTTTCACAGTGAGAGCACGCAAGCGTCCATAGGAAAGCATTGTAAATGCTTTCCTATGCGACGGGCTGAATGCGCGCGCAGCTCTTGCCGCGCATGCGCATTCAGCCGGCGGGGCGGATCGGAGGCGGAGAGGAGGAGGAGAGCTCTCCGCCCAGCGCTGGAAAAAGGTAAGTTATTACCTCTTTCCCCATTCCAGAGCCGGGCGGGAGGGGGTCCCTGAGGGTGGGGGCACCCTCAGGGCACTATAGTGCCAGGAAAACGAGTATGTTTTCCTGGCACTATAGTGGTCCTTTAAGGGTTTGAATTATACAACCACGGGGGATCTACCTATTGACCACCCCCAATCAACAGAAAGTTTAAAATCCCTGGATACAGATGAGCCATACGTATTTGTTTTGCACCTGCATGTTGTCCTTTTTGTAAATGTTAAATGCTTTGACATTCTTTAAAGGACCACTATAGTGCCAGGAAAACATACTTGTTTTCCTGGCACCATAGTGCCCTGAGGGTGCCCCCACTCTCAGGGTCCCCCTCCTGCCGGGCTGGATGGAGAGGAAGGGGTTAAACTTACCTCTTTTTCCAGGGCCGGGCGGGGAGCTCTCCTCCCTCTTCTCCTCTTCTTCGGCTGAATGCGCATGCGCGGCAGGAGCTGCACGCGCTTTCAGCCAGTCCATAGGAAAGCATTCTGAATGCTTTCCTATGGACGCTGGCGTCTTCTCACTGTGATTTTCACAGTGAGAAGCACGCAAGCGCCTCTAGCGGCTGTCAAGAGACAGCCACCGGAGGCTGGATTAACCCTATTATAAACATAGCAGTTTCTCTGAAACTGCTGTGTGTGTGTGTGTGTGTGTGTGTATATGTGTATGTATATGTGTGTGTGTGTGTGTGTATATGTGTATATATATATATGTATGTATGTGTTGGGGGTTAACCCTAGCTGGACCTGGCACCCAGACCACTTCATTAAGCTGAAGAGGGCTGGGTGCCTATAGTGGTCCTTTAACACCTTTTGTGCTATGGGTTATTTTGTAGCTTAAGGGCATGCATTTATTTTTTCTTTCACTTTATTTTCTGTCTCTTAACATTTCCTTCTTATTGCTTCAGTTCGCCAACATGCATTATACACACCTTTTTAAAAGACAACTTAAAAATAAAATGTATCCTTTTGCAATTTGTAGGTAACTGGTGCAAGCTAAAGAAAAGATTTTAATGTTTTGAGAGTTTATGGATTATGCAGTATCGCACAATTGAATTAGAACTGCTCAATAAAACTGAAAGTATCCATACAGTGACTTCAGTCAGTTTATACACAGCCTGGGGTATTGTTAAGTGCACTGGCTGAAGCTTTTCTTGGCTAGCGATGCAGGACAAAATGCTTGGTCTGCTGCTGTTTCCTGCACATGTACAATAGGGACAAAATTAACACAGGCAGACTGGAACGCCCATGTTTTATCTATCTAATCAGTATCTCATTCAGCAGTAAAACGGTATTTTAGAATGTTGTCACCCAACCCAAACTTTTAAAACTATCTGAATTTACACACCATGTCTATTTTTGAACAATAGACACACACTGTATTTATCTTTACAGCTTTTCTTATTTTATTTTTTTAAATATATTTCTTACAATAAGTAAATGTTATAAAAACAAATGATTCATGCATTGAGTTGCTACATTCAATTTCAAAAGAAAGATTAACTGTACAATTATTTCTAAGGTTGAGTAGATAAAGTTTAAGATTAGTCTAAAAATGCCCTTTCTCCAGATACAATATTTATCCTTCAGATAACTGTACAAGTAGTATTAAAGGACCACTATAGTCACCCAGACCACTTCAGCTCTATGAAGTGGTCTGGGTGCCACACATTCTTGCACACACTCACATTATTTGTAATTATTCCTGGGGTCCAGTGGGGATCTTCTGTCTGGAGATCTCCTTCCTGCTCCTCTCTGCTCCCTCGCGCACCGTTTAGTGATGCCGGGCGCCGGAATATGACATCATATCCCGGCGCCCGGCATCACTACAGATGGCGCACGCAAGGGAGCAGGAACACGGAGCTCCTTCGCTGCCGCCAGGAACCTCTCCTCCCCGGCCGGGTAAATTGTAGCAGAGTAGGCACCTGCAATGTGGAGAAAGCAGGTGCCTACTCTGCTTGCAACACTAGGCAATTAGGCATGTGCTTGCCGGGCCGCAAAGCAGTCCAATGTGGACCGCATGCGGCCAGCGGCACGACAGTTTGACATGCTTGCTGTACAGTGTACACTGTTACTTACAGTGTAAAAACATATATAACACAAAAGTTTCAGTTTGGAGATACCTGTGGGGGAGAGAAAAAGCTACTCAGATCTTCCTCCCATCTAAGTATTGTTTTAATTTTCTCTTCCTGGTTTTCCCCCAAGTATTGTATTCTTAATAGCTGATTCTTTTTATTTTTTATTTTTTTTAAAAATTGGGGTGCATAGTCCATATAAAAACTGATCTATAGGCGAATCATCAATTAGTTGTACCTTGCGTAAAAAAATTTCTTTTCTTAAATATGAGAATTTCTTTACCCTGCAGTCCATACACTTCTTGTAGCCTTTGAAAACTATCTAACTCTGAGTTTGAGGTCATATTTGCTACTCTGATTATACCTGCTGTAATCCAACCAGTTGAATTTAAATCTTGTGTAAAGATCTTCAAACTTTCAAGTGGGGCCTCAGGGGAAATCTGATTTTGTGTAAAGAATTGTTTTTTTTTTTTTTTATCGGATCAATAGATTTGAAAACCTGATAAATTAGAGGATGTTCTATTCTCAATTCTTTAAAAATTCTCCTGTCTTTCCAAAATAGATTAAATGGGTCTATAGATCCAGATTTTTTTTTACAAATTTTTATTTTTTTTCATAGATGTACCAGGATTTCTTTTTGGAGTTGATTTTTCCCAATTCTAAATAGTGAGAGAATGGAGCAAATAAAAAAAATAAAAAAAAATAAAAAATTTTAAGTGGACATTTTATCAAATTTTTTTTTTTACCAATACCTCAGACATAATTTGTTTGGTATGTTTCTATTGATCTGTGCAGAGTTTCCCCAATATAATGGACACAACCAGTCATATTGGGTAGAAGATGAACGTATTAAGGCCAAGTTGCCTGCTTATATACAGACCCCCAGCATGGGGTCTGCATACAATATAACCGTAACCCCACCCGGGCGTCTCTGTGTCTGGGAGATAAGTGCGTGTACTTTTACTTAAACTAATTATCTCTCGGGGGAAGGAGCAAACTACTGAACCGAGCGGTCGCAACTCCAGTGAGCTCCGAGAAATAAAAGCATTTTTACGGACAAATTCCACAACTATCACCCCCCAAACACAAAAGAAACAGGCTGATTACCCCAACAAGCAAGGCAGCAATGAGCAAGAAGAATAAAAAACTTAAATCGGACATGCCACGACCAGGCGCAAGTATTGGGGACCTATGGCGGAGAGCACATGGTGCCCAAGAGCCTCACATGGCGGATTACGCAGACTATGTGGATGACCTCACTAACTCGGATGACCTAGCTGGTAAGGCCACAAAGAAGAGGTGGCCTTACCCGCTACACGAACGCTGACACAGTCGGATACTGCTCCGGTCACAAAGGCCGAGATGAGGGAGCTGCTGGCGGAGCTCCAACGGGGCATCCAGACCGACATGGCGGATATGAGGAAAGACATCCCAGGGCCTGTCGGACCGTATGGGTATCGTGGAGCGAGATTCCAAGAGCCACACAGCAACTTATCACGCTGCAGCGCGACGTGGTCTCCCTGCAACAACAGCACCTGCAGGTGGAACAAAAAATGGCGGCGATGGAAGATGCACGGCGTGCCCAAAACCTCAAGATCAGGGGAATAGCGGACTCCATCTCAGACGCCGAGGTGCCTCACCTCATACGACGTCTGGTAAGCACGATTATCCCCGCGAAGCAGACCAAAGGAATAAGCATAGACGGCGCATTCCGAATACCCAAACCCTCGACAGCCCCAGTGACGGCACCCAGGGATATGATAGTTAAGTTTCAAAAACGTCAAGACAAAATGGCAATAATGGCTGCCACCAGGGGAAACACACCGTATGCCTTTTGAGGACATGTCCCTCACGTTCTATACGGACCTGTCACGGGGAACAATGACATGGCGCGCAGCCATCACAGACAACTCACCACCTTACTCCGCGCACACAGCATAAAATACCAGTGGCGCCCACCCCACAAACTACATGTGCTTCATGGAGACGAAACTTACCTAATAGCCGACCTACCTGGGGCCTCCCACAAGACGCCTTGCAGGAGCCTAACAAACCCGCCAACGCCCATACATGGTACCCGGCCACCTCCGAGACATTTGTCCCGAGAAGATCCACCCAAACAGCACTATCAACGAGCCAACCATGAAACCACATGAGGACTTGAGGTTCTTCACCTCTCACTTATTGCTGTACCTTGGACTGTACGAACTGTTGCATGCACTGTTCATAGACTGGACTACCCCCTGCAGCACACCGGGGACACCAAGTGAAGGCCTGGACGCAGAGCAAGCTACCTGACGTTCTCATAATACTATAACTAGTTGAACGCCCAGAGACACAAACGCCTCTTTTCATATTTTTTGTTTTTAGCATTAGAGTTGCCTATCCCATTCATTTAGTTGTACTAACAGCTGAGCATTCCGACCGCACCATAGATTGGTCCCAACACCCTGAGCATATCATGCCGTTAACCTAAGGGGCACTGCTTAACCTAAACGTATAGAATTTTACCATGCCAGTGATGTAGCATAGTATTGGCTAAACCAAAAGTCATGCCTATCTTGTATCCTGGGTGCACAGTATATTCATATGCCCTATTACAATCTTACGACCCACTACCATAGCATAGTATGTCTACCTTACTATGAACCAGATTACGTAAACGCTACCCACGCTTGCACAAAAGCCAAAATTAGCAGGTATTAATATGCTCGAATATTACTTTATCAAAATGCTCATCTAGGTGTAAGAATGTTATATAATCATCCATAGTGAATGCCCACAGCCTGTTACTTAGCATGGGACTCACACGACAACACACCCTCCCTATGTTTTTGACCTTTTAGTTTAAAATAGCTTTTTGGTATGTATTTTCTTAAAAGGTATGATGCCATGGCTGCCCTCTCACATATAGTGCATACCGTCACCCTAAGTCCGCAACAGTATGCACAAAGTACATACACATAGCGTTATCAATTTTTATTTCCCTTAGTATACTGCTTAACTGTATTTGGCAGTGGACTCAAAGGCAGGGAGCTTCATCCGGTTATATCTCAATGTGCTCTGCAGCCAAGAGAGTAACAATTGAGGTGTCACGGCACAGCCACTGTTTTTCACACGTTACCTACACTGTATAAATCATGCCTGATAACGGGCAGGACCCTAATCCACTGTCATCTGTTACACGTAATGTGAAGCTGCGATCACTGGCTTGATGACTCGTCAATCTCCTCACTGTTTTTTGAGACCCTCACGTCGCACTACATCCGTGTCACATCTACTTAACCTTAAGCGTGCCTAGTTTTGTTAAAAACATACTTATTGTAGCACGTTATTTAAACGTTGTTTTAGCCTGCTCATTTTATAAATATAAAAATTGTGCCGACTACACAGCCACAATGTGAAATGCTTTAAATCTGCTTGTAGATGCTATTGTGGCTCTACCGGCTTGCTGTAACCATCTGCACAAGAAAAATAAAGAATAAAAAAACAAAACAAAAAAAAAACTAATTATCTCTCCGGCACTAGAGGTACAATGTATTATAACAAAACACCCCAAAATACATATAAAACAAATAGGAACCCCCACAAGTATGATGGCCTGGATCTGAGCACCCATGTTTTCCACATAGTGCTCAGATCCATGTAGTATAGCCGTATCGCCACCGGGGTAAAATTTGACCAACAGCACACTTGGCAGCTGCCCAAAATAGTTCCATCAGAAAAAGGGGTTGCGGCCGGTCAGTTTTCGGGAGTTCCTATTCGCTTGTAACCCAAGGCTTCCCCTGGCTCGTAGAGAGCGAATGGCTTGTTTGGAGACGGAGCAGGCAGCGGTGTGAATTTTTATTTATTTATTTATTTATTTTTTTTTTGGGGGGGTTCACAAGGCAAAGTGTCAGAAGCATCTCACAATATAAGTACAGTAGTCCGCACACAGGGTTGGGCCCCTATAGTCCATAGAAAAAATTAAATGGAAGATATGGAAAGTTTGAAAAAGTGCACATTTATTGATATAAGAAAAAAAAAACATTAACAAATGGCATTAGATTGTCATGGCAGACCTCATAGGTACTTGAGGGTTTAAGCTGACATAGTATATCATACAAATGACATGTCTCCAAAAGCAGCATAGATATCGAGGCAAAATAAATATTTTTTTGCAGAAATATGACAGGTAAATGAAAGGAATAACAAATTGTCGCAATACCTGCTACTGCCAGAGAAGGGGGAGACCACCCACACCACTACCCGAAAGACATGTGATGTAAGTACCCCGGATGCCTACCTGGTACTTTATCAACATGATGGCTGTAGCAGGTCTCACAGTCTACACTTGCTAGCCTGATGTATAAAAGTTTTATTTTTTTTTTTCATTTTGGTTTTCTCCCTTTAAAATTAAAACAAATAGTGTGTTCCGTGACAAGTACACTTTACAGGAAATATTTGGAGCATTTCCAAACCTACCCATAAATCACACTTTCTCACAATTGTAAAGAATGACTGTAAGGGGGTAAGCATTATTAAAGAAGGGAGTTGGTTAAGAAGGATTAGGTCAGTAGCTATATTAGCCCAAGCCTTTTCATGTCTAAGAATTGCTGTAGGGGAGACGTGGGTCTCTCTTTAATTGCTGTTTAATTTATTGATAAAGTTTAAATGTGTATTTATGTCAACAGGGCATTGATTGGGGCACTAGGAGGAATGGGGACGCAGAGGGAAGCTTGCAGTTGAATCTAATAATTAATGGAGCCCCCCCATGGTCATTTTAAACTGTTTAGTAGTAACAGGGGCGTACCTAGAGCATTTGGCACCCGGGGCGGATCCTGTGCTTGGCATCCCCCTCCCCCTCCCGTTTTCCTGGCACTATAGTGGTCCTTTAAGCTGCAGTGGTTCTGGGGACTATAGTGTTTCTTTAATGTGAGGTAAATTAGAGCTTAGTGCCACGAATAATATACTAGATTGCCTACTTACAACCAGATGAGGATGATGATGGGCTCTAGCTGCAGTCTGGCTCCACGGGTCTGGTGTAGAACAGGATCTCTGGAGGCTGTTTGTAACTGTGGTCACAAAATCAATGTTCTGGGAGAACGGGAAGCAGCTCCATTTTTGGGGGGGCCCTTTACACAGCTCAAGGTCTGGGTCCCAGGGTCCACCAATGAGTTTGTTCACAGGGGGTGGAGTGTGTAAGGGATGTCCTGATATGTGTGTAAGGAATGCATTGTGTGAAATTGTGTTTGTATGTGTAAGGGCTGCAAGGTGTGTTTCTGTATATGTATGGGATGCATTGAATGTGTGTAAGGGGTGCATTGAGTGTGTGTAATGAATGCATTGTGTGTTTCTGTGTGTGTAAGGGATGGATTGTGTGTAACGGTTGCATTGCTTGTGTGT
>OW240916.1:256288505-256577839 GCA_933207985.1 Pelobates cultripes
AACAATGTTGGAGTTTGTCATATTTTCCACTATGTCACAGTTGGACTCAATGCCAGTGGGTGCAGTATAGATCTACATGCATATGCCCGCAATGGAGAAGCCTTGAGATGCAGTGGGGTTTATTCACTAAATGATGAATCTTGGAGAATTAAATTCAAGGCCAAAATTGTAGCATTGGTGGGACAAAACTTTCCAATTTATCTGATTTTCCATCTTCGCTATTTTTGCAAATTTATTTTAAAGTCACATGAACTCACAGAATCACTGTTGGTAACTTCTTTTACCAGGCCTACTCCTTTTGGGGCAGGTGTATCCGTGCTATTGGGGTGCAGGGAAACAACTTTACTTGGCCGTCTGAGGGGCCGGTAGGTGGAGAATGTGGCAGGGGCTACGACATGGCCTAGACTAACTTAGGCAGACGTGGTGTCTGTATGGTGTGTAATACAACTCCTTGTTGCTAAACTAAAACGTGCTGTGTGCAGTTTGAAGTTGGGGGTGGGGGGTTGGTTGGTGTACTGGAGCCAGCTTCCCGGGTTAAACCTGGTGTCTATAGTGGAAGCCCGTGCGCCCTCCAAACGAGAACTAAAACCAAAGTAGATAACAAAGACCTATTAAACTCGTTAGCCAGTTTAGACTGGAGGTGGTGGTTCATGATGCTGTCTTTCCCCATGCGTCCCCTGATCCGGGATAAATGGGACGGCATTGGCTGGATCCCAAGCTGTTGTAGTTGGTGGGGTTGTGAGGCCCAGTTTCGGCATTAGTGTCCATCTCTGCTATGTCCGTCACTCTGTGTTCGGTGTCTTGATGCTGTATTATGAGCACGTGTGCTGGTGATTAAGTAAACATTTAATCTGACAAAAAGGATTCACAGTGCTGAATACAAAATACAGAATTAAATGAAATACAGATAACAAATTGCAAAACAGTACATAAAATAAAATAGGAGAAAACACAAGAAATTCCTTACATATATTTACCCCATATAGAATTCTTGTGGGAGTCTTAGATGGTATAGATCTCCTAGAAGTTACTGTGAATAACTGACTTCCCTGGATAGGTTGTTTCTCAGTGGGCAGACCCCTGGGGGGGATCAGAGGAGTCTATTGCCCACTCTATGAAATTCCTTGTGTCCAGCTCTGGTGATGGCTATCTAGATGTTTTATGGTCTAGGCCTGGTGCAAGATCAAAGACCACAATAAATGTCATCCCAAGGTTTACAAAAAAAAACTACTCTTAACATATATAAACACACATCAAACACCAACTCATGCTTTTGGCATGACAGCATTAGTGTCCATCTCTGCTATGTCCGTCACTCTGTGTTCGGTGTCTTGATGCTGTATTATGAGCACGTGTGCTGGTCCCCAGCGGTATGTCACTCCTCTGGTTGCCAGTGAGGTTGTCAGTGGACGCAGGGATTTCTGCCATTGCAGAGTAGGGCGAGATAAGTCTGAGTAGAATGTGATGTCCATGCCCTCAAAGCTGTAGGGATTTTTTCCCTTTGATGGCGAAACATGCCGTCTAGCTGTATCCCCTTTGTTTGACTGGAGGGCAGCAAGGTTGCAAATAGCCTGCGAAGGAGATGGGGTAACTCTGCTGGGGTCACCATGTCTGAAATGCCTCGGATTTTAATATTTTTCCATCGGTGTTTGTCTTCCATGGCAGCTAGTTGGTGGGACAATGCAGTGTGGGCTGTGGTGAGTTCTGTCACCAGGGTTGCGTGTGTTTGAGTGAGTTTCTCCACGGTGCCAAGGTGGGCGGTAAACTCCCTGACATCATCCCTTACTTGGGAGATCTCTGCTGATAGTGTCTGGCGCAGCCCAGAGAGGAGGGAGGTAAGTATCTCTGTGGTCACCGGGTGGCCCGCTGTCGGCTGTACCTGCTTAGCCGGCTCTCGATATCCAAGAGATTCTAGATACTGCAGGGGGATGTCATCCGAGCAGTCTGAATATTCGTCGATGTTGGCCGCCATCTTAGGCCCCCACTCCCCCTGCTAATGGTGTTTTTTAAATAAATAAAAACCTTCCATCCCTTTGCCAGGTCAGATTTGGCCACTAAGGGATACTTGTGAAAACATATATGAGAGGGAGGACCGTAAGGGGGTTGAGGGATTAATATTTGGAGGTTTGTTTCTGGGTTATTGTTCTCAGTGACTTGTGTGTTGTGTTTTTATTTTTTCCTGACTCATTTTTGTCTCTGTGATTTCAGTATGCTTCATAATGCTGTAATCCTAGCCAGCAATATATACCAACTGGCCAAATGATCAATGAATAACAGTCCTCTGGCACTTCTACAGCCTTAGCTGGGCAAAATTACTCTATTTGTCATCTACTGAATAAATCTACATGAACTTTTTAGATTGTAAGCTTGTTTGGGCAGTGTCCACCTACTGTTCCCATATCATCCAAGTTCTGTTAGTAATAACTGTTTTGTTTCCCATCATACAGAACCACAGAATATGCTGGCGCTATAAAAACCGTTATTATAGGTTGAATGTGCTCTTAGACTAGTGCAGTTCTTCCTTGTGTCTATATCCCACCCATGCACTGTATTGTTGATGCTGTTTATAAATTGATATTTAGGAGAATAAAATGCATTTAAAGTAAACCTATACGGTAAAAAATAATCTTTGGCTAGATCAGGCCCAATTAAATTTAAAGGCCATATATTATAGATATACATTATGTATTTAATGCAAAATGCTGAGATTTACTTACCATTTCTCATTACTGGTCCCGCATTTTCTCATCTTCGTGGGAGTAATTCTTCATGTAACACCCACCTTGGATCCGTCCTCCGCTCCTCTTGCTGTCTTCTGTGTTTTGCCCTGCTTGATAACATGCCTCCCAACAGGGTACCCCATTCCTATTCTACGTAGTCAGCGTTGGTGGTGGCTAGGAAGTTACCATAGCAACAACTGTGCATGCGCTGTGGATGCTATACGTGGAGAGCAGTAGGAATGCCTGTGGGTGCTCTCTTCTGTTCTCTTTTAGCAATTTAACCCCTTAAGGACACATGACATGTCATGATTCCCTTTTATTACAGACGTTTGGTCCTTAATGGGTTAATTATTTGGCAGTGCCGAAGAATTGATTAAATGGCAAGAGAAAAAATCATGTGTCTGATCAGCCGCAGGTGTAACCAAGTCTAACGACTAGAAAGCTAAAAGAGAGAACTTGTCATCTGATTCGAAGGATTGGTGTTCGCCAAGTGGCCTGAACTCCACCCTTAAAGTATTGTGCAGGGGAGGCAAAAGAAGCCCAGACACACGGACGCCAGCCCTGTAATTCGGTGAGCATCTACCTCAAGGTCATAGTCGCAGTATTATAACCATGGTATTAAAGTCGTGTTGAGGGTGTGTTATCCTTTTTGTTGGACATATGGTTTTATACAGAAATATGCTTTATATGTTTTTAATTTATATTTCTTTAATAGTGCTCTTATCTAGAACACATTCAAACTTGGGCTAAAAGAGCATTGTTTGGTTACAAAGGAATATCTACACCCTGTTCCAAATTATGTAAATTATATTTTTCTCATTTACCTAAATAATTGATGTAACTAACAGTCAGCATAATTCTCTTGTTATCAACTATTAAGAGTACAATTCAAATTTTTTTTTGAACAAACCTCCTAATAACAGTATTTTTTTAAAACATAAACTTAAAGTGCACTGTTATAAATTACTACGCACAGTAAGTTTCAAAACACTTTATAGGTTGTAAAGAACTGAAAATTGTCATTTGTTGTGTTTGCAGCATATTTACTGAAATCAAAAGCTATTTCAATCAAACTTATAACATTTTTAACAGGTCACGTTCCATTTTAACATAGGACCCCTTATTTGATAGCAGCTTCACAAGTCTTGCATCAATTGAACTTGTGAGTTTTTGGACAGTTTCTGCTTGAATTTGTTTGCAAGATGTCAGAATAGCCTCCCAGAGCAGCGGTTTGGATGTAAACTGCCTCCCACCCTCCTAGATCTTTTGCTTGAGGATGCTCCAAAGGTTCTCAATAGGATTGAGGTCAGGGGATGATGGAGGCCACACCATGACTTTTTCTCTCCTTTTATCCCTATAGAAGCCATTGATGCAGAGGTATTCTTTGCAGCATGAGATGGTGCATTGTCATGCATGAAGATGATTTTATTACGGAAAGCATAGTTCTTCCTTCTGTACCAGGGAAGAAAGTGGTCAGTCAGAAACTCCACATACTTTGCAGAGGTCATCTTTACACCTTTGGGGACCCTAAAGGAGCCGACCAGCTCTCTTCCCATGATTCCGGCCCAAAACATGACTCCACCCCTGCCTTGCTGATGTCGCAGCCTTGTTGGAACAGGATGGCTGTCCACCAACCATCCACTACTCCATCCATCTGGCCCATCCAGGTTGCACGGCACTCATCAGTGAACAGAACTGTTTGAAAATTAGTCGTCATGTATTTTTCTGCCCAATGCAGCCGTTTCTGCTTGTGAGCATTGGTTAGTGGTGGCCGAATAGAAGGTTTATGCACAGTTGCAAGACTCTGGAGGTCTCTACACCTTGATGTCTGTGGGACTCCAGAGGCACCAGCAGCTTCAAATATCTGTTTGCTGCTATGTAATGTTATTTTAGCAGCTGCTCTCTTGATCCAATGCATGGATCTGGCAGAAATCTTCCTCAATGTGCCATTATCTGCACAAACCCGTCTGTGCTCTGAAGCAGCCACAGATCTCTTAATAGTGCAATGATCAAGTTTTCGTGAAATATCTAATGTTTTCATACCTCGTCCAAGGCATTGAACTATTTCACTCTTTTCTGACATTTCAGAAACTCACCCTGCTGGCAGATCCACAGACAGCTATAGGGGGCCTCATTTTCCGGGGGAGGGCTGCCTGGGCTGTCAGGCAGCACCGGACCTCCAGGGGCAGAAAGCCGTTACGGTGTTCTATGCCACCGCAACGGCTTTAAAGCCCATTTCATGTGGGATGTCATAGAACCCCGTAACGGCGTTAAGGGGTTAAACTGAAAAACTAAATATTAAATCTTTGTCACACTTAAATAGAATTTGCATAATAATTTGGAACAGGGTGTAATTGGGCACTATGCAAATGAGTGTCACTACTGTTCAGCATGTGTTCTGGTTATCTAAAAAAAAAAAAACGTGCCCAGAGCTACATTTTTACTTATGACTAAAATGTTAGTCATGCCAAGACTTAGATCATTGCAAATTTCTGTCTCTGTATGTATGAGGCGAATCACAGGTGTTTCTTGAACGGACCACTCTGTGCACTATAGCAATTTAATCAAAATGAAGTTATGATGTGGGGAGGTCCTAGGCACCAGTTTACCTCAAGGGGTTTAACAGTTAACAGATGTTTCAACCCAGCTCTGCCCCTTCAATTCTGTTACAGTCAAAGATTTTAAGTAGGAAGCCTCGTACTGGGTGTCACCGAGCATTCCTACTGACCTCTTTGCAGAATGTAGTTAAGATTTCTAGATCAGAGTGTTGCACTGGATGTGATCGGTTTGGATTTTGCTAAAGCATTTGATACAGTCCCTCAATGGATTGCAATTGAAGATTATGCTAGCTTTAGTGTACTAATAATCTTAATTTTAATAAGGACAGGAGGCGAGTATTTTGCATTAACTCTCTTTACTAAACTCCACAGCAGTAAAGAAAACGTAAAGAGTAACAAATAAATCACTGAGCAGCATAGTATATAAGGGTCATGCTGCCTGTACACTTCCTCTTTCTTAAAGCGACATCCAAGTCCAGATAGAGCTCGAACATCCAGAAACTCAATGAAACGGTAACTGCGGTCTCTGGCGAGCGGAACTTAAGGAGACTCCTGGTAACGAGATAGGAGGAGAGACCAAACGAAGCCGTCATCCCATCTTACGGAGTCGTGAGGTTAACGAACCAGCGACCAGTGGAAGTCCTGAAGAGGGTTACACTGAAAGGAGAGTATAAAATCGGTTAGGTACTGAACCGTAACTGTTCACGCCTGTGGGCTTTAACAGAATGGTGTAAATTAAACAGTACAGACAGATTGTAAGCTGGCCATAGGTTAAATATGTGTAGGTGTAAGCATGTTGTACAACTAAACTGTCTGTCTAGGTGGAAACACTGGGAATAGAGATGGAAGGGATACCGAATATGTCCAGGAGATAGTGGAACCACTAATATGAATCCCAAAATCCATCACCTTAAGATCCACTCCCCCGAGGAGTCAGGGTAGGGAACAAAAGGGAGGGAAAATACTCGCCTCCTGTCCTTATTAAAATTAAGATTATTAGTACACTAAAGCTAGCATAATCTTCAATTTTATAACATGACAGGAGGCTTCCTATTTTGCAATTTTAACGCTGAAGAAGTGACATCCCAGCAGAAGGGGGAGTGCGAAAATAAAATGTACGGAAAGTGGATTCCCTAGACCAGTCCGCCGTTCTGAGAATATCCGAGAGGGACGCCCCTGCCAGGAAGGCTGATGAAGCCGCCGCACCGCGAACGGAGTGGGCGCCGAAGGCGGGGTCTATACCTGCGAGGGAAAGGATCCAGCGGATCCATCGGGCCAAGGTGGTGACCGAGACTGGGGCGTGAGGGCGCACGTAGGAGACTAAGAGTTGGCCCGACGTAGAGGACCGGAGCGAGGAGGTAACCGAAACATACCTGCGGAGGGTGGACACGACGCAAAGCTGCGGGTCGTCGGGAAAAAATGGGTAAAAGACCGAGGTCGAACCCGACTTAGTGCGACGGGAAATGTGAAACGTGACCCCTTCAGGGGCCACTTCAAAAGCGTCCACGTCGAAGGCCCGAACGTCCGAAACCCGTCGGAAAGATACGAGACAGAGGAGGAAAGCGCACTTAGCGGATAGTTGGCGTAGGGAGAGGCGGTCATTCGGAAGCCAATCCCTGAAGAAGCGGAGAACCAGTCCCACATCCCATAGGTGAGGGTATCTGGGGGCCGGGGGACGGCGGAGCCGCATACCGCGGAGTAGACGGCAGACCAGAGGGTCTTTGCCGACCGGGAGATCCCCGACGGGGGTGTGAGCCGCCGAAATCGCGGAGCGCACGACGTTGACCGAACGGTAAGAGCGGCCAGATGAAAACAAGGAGGAGAGAAAATTAAGAATCATGGGAATAGGTGCTGTAAAGGGATCGGAGTCCCGTTCCATGCACCAAGTAGACCAGGAGGTCCAAGCTGAAAGGTAACAGCGTCTAGTTCCCGGGGCCCATGAGTCCCATAAGAGGTCCCTAGCAGCCTGCGATAGTCCGCTGACTCGCCAGGAACCCCGGAAAGAGACCAAGCCACCAGGGGTAGCCGGTCTTCCAGGAGTAGTGGGTGGAGATGCCCTTTGGGATCCGTGAGTAGGTCCGGGAAGGATGGTAGGAGAAGAGGGTCCCTGTAGGAGGAGGCCAGGAGGTCCGGGAACCATGGTTGGCTCTGCCACAAGGGCGCTATGACAACCAGTTTGATCTGTTGCGTCCGTATCTGGTGTAGTGTTCTCGCAATCATGGAGAATGGGGGAAAAGCGTAGGCTCCTGTCGACGGCCATTGTTGGAGAAATGCGTCTGTCGCCTTGCTCTCCGGGTCCGGGAGCCAGCTGAAGAACTCCGGGGTCTGGTGATTGTTGCGAGAGGCAAACAGATCCAGGTGAAAGGGACCCCTCCGGGCTGCAAGGGCCCTGAAGATTCTCGTGTTTAGCTTCCAGTCGCTGACGTCTCTCCAGTGGCGAGAGAACCAGTCGGCTGTGAGATTGATTTCTCCTGGCAAGTATTCTGCCTGTAGCGTGATGTTGCGAGGGAGGCAATAGTCGAAAATGCCTTTCGTGATATCCGACAGCAGGCGAGAGCGAGCGCCTCCCAGGCGGTTGATGTACTGGACTGCGGATACATTGTCCATGCGCAGGAGGATGCAGCAGTTGGATCTTTCCCGGGCCAAGCTGCGAATCGCAAAGGATCCTGCCAGGAGTTCGAGGCAATTGATGTGCATGGAGAGCTCCTGCGCCGTCCATGTTCCCCCCGTGGAGATGGTTCCGTTGGTGGCACCCCATCCCCACAGGCTGGCGTCTGATTCCAGTACGAAGTCTGGAGCGTCTCCGAATATGGCCCTGCCGTTCCAGGCTTGCATACTGTCCAGCCACCACGATAGTTCCTCGCGAACCTCCATCGTCACCGGGACGGGTTGGTCGTAAGTAGGCTTGCGGCGTAGGTATTTCGCCTTGAGACGTTGCATGGCCCTGTAGTGGAGGGGACCCGGAAATATGGCCTGAATGGAGGCAGAGAGGAGTCCTACAATCCTGGCCAGATTGCGTAGTGGAATGGAGTCGAGACGAAGAACCCTGCGAATCTCCTTGCGAATGGCTGTGATCTTTGAGGCTGGTAGCCTCAGAGTGCAAGTTGTCGAGTCGATCTCGAAGCCGAGGAATTGTATCGTCTGGGTAGGGGTCAGCTCCGATTTCTGTTGGTTTACCACGAAACCCAAAGACTCCAGTAGGGACACTGCCAGGTGAGTGTGTTGGCGTAGTCTGTGTTCGTCGGCGCAGAAGATGAGGAGATCGTCTAAGTAGATGATGCATCGAATGCCCCTTGATCTTAGGTGGGCCACCACTGGTTTTAGGAGTTTGGTGAAGCACCATGGGGCTGAGCTGAGCCCGAAAGGGAGGCAAGTGAATTGCCAAGGGCGTCCGTGCCAGAGGAAACGTAGGAGTGCTCGACAGTCCGGGTGTACCGGGACTGACAGATATGCGTCCTTTAGATCGAGCCTGGTGAACCAGTCGTTGCTTCGAAGAAGGTCTCGCAGGAGGTGGATGCCTTCCATCTTGAAGTGGCGGTAGACCACATATGCGTTGAGGGCGCGTAGATTGATGACGGGGCGGTATTCTCCCGACTTTTTCCGAACCAGGAAGATGTTGCTGAAGTAACCACCCCCGTCGCGGACCGGCTGGATAGCCCCTTTGTCTCGGAGCTCGCGTAGCTCCGCGTTGACGAGGTTGTGGTCGGAGGATGACATGTGGATGGGGGGAGGGGGCTGAACCTGAGAGGGGTTCCCCACTAGGTCTATGATATATCCCTGTACAGTTTGTAGGATCCATGTGTCTGAGCATAGGGCGGCCCAATTCTGGAAAGAAAGGGAAATACGGCCCGCAGTGCGGGTACATGGTAACAGTGGAGGAATGTGGGTCCTTACCTGCAGCAAAGCGGGAACGTCCGCGTCCGCGGGGTCCACGACCTCTATCCGAGCCTCTGGAAAAGGGTTGTTGCCGGTAGTCTCTTGTCGGGTAAAACGGTGTTGGTTGGGTGCGGGGGCCTGAAGGCCAAAATCGGCTGGCGGCACGGCCCCGTTGCCGGCCAGCCCTTCCAAAAACCCCTCTGGTAGGGTTGCTTCTGAACACTCTGCGCATTGAGGACTGCGCCTTGTTAAGGGAGGTGAACACGTTCACGTGTTTGTTGAGTTCCTTGAGGAACGGTTCGCCAAATAATTTCCCTTGTGCCTGGGGCCCTATCTCCTTTGTGCCAAGGTCTGCCAGTTTGCCGTTAATACGGTACAACGCTGCTTTTCTTCTCTCCGAAGAGAGCGTAACATTAGTGTTTCCGATGAAACAAAAACACCGTTGTGCCCACTCACGAACATCATGTGCCCATTCCCTGATGTCCTCAGCGGAGAAGGAATCGGCTTTGGTGTAGGCATCATCCGCCAAATACATAATGCGAGCCAGGGGGCCTACAGAATCCAGCAGGTTATCTTGGGCGCCCCATAGGCCTTTCTCCACCCCTCGGCGAGGGTCTCTACCACTGCGCATCATGAAGGTTGACATAACCTTGTCGAATTCCGGGGTCTGCGCGACCTTATCCGGCAGGGAAGGGCGTGGGCATTCGGACCTGAGTCGGCTGCGGACCTCTTTCTCCAGAGGTTTGCGGAGCCACAGGTGCATAAACCTAGAAAGGTGTTCAGGAGGCGACCAGTCACCCGACCTGGGGTGCCGAATGTTGCGGGGGTCGAACATCACTTGGCCTGAGGGGTCCAAGATGGTGTCTGAATCAAGAGGAGGTTCTGCGTCCGCAGTGTCCTCGACACCTCCTGTCTGGGCCGCACCCAGGAGAGTCTCTCGCATGAAAGCGGAGACAGATTTCTCGTCCGAACCCCATGCGTCGTAGTCCGAGTCAGAGGCGTCAGCTTGCCATTCATCCAGCACTGACATGGACTGGGCTTCTTGCTCTTCGTCAGAAGAGTACTCCTGACGCGGGGCCGGGGTGTGTAATTTGGCAGACTTGTGCTTGGCAGGTGCCTTACCCTTAGTTGGTTTGGGTGTGCAATCTTCGCCTTTGTCATGGCGCTTTTTAGGGCGGGAATCCTCCCGTGCCTGGTGGTCGGACAATTCAGATTCCGACTCGTGGCGTGGACGTCTGCGTTTAGGTACGTCAGGAGCCGAAGCTCGGGCCTTGGAGAATGCCTTCTCCACAGAGGCAGCGACAGCTGCGTTAATCATGGCCTGGAAGTCCACAGGGACATTCTGGGAATCTTCCATGGTAGGGTAGGCTATAAGTTATTGAAAGGCACAGTAATAAACAGGCACCCAGGTCTTGGTAGTAGGCGTAGGGTCAGATTTGGAAGTATTGTGGGAGCAAGCCCAGAATAACCCCAGCAGGGTATAGTAGTGACCTTATAAACTGGGGCTCACCCAGTTAGAGAGAACTGCAACAGCTAGTCTCCCAGTAAGCAGCGTCTTTATAGTGGGGGCTCACCCCGGTTGCACAGGGTTGGGACCCTTAAGTGCAGGTCACAGTAATAATAAACAGGCAGCAGCACTGACCTGACTGACCCAGCCACAGGATAGCTTGATAGAAGCAGATGAGGCACAGACTGAGTAGCAGGTTGAAAGCAGCAGATGGGGTGCTTGAGTAGGTAATCCTATAGTCACAGATGGTGTCAGACACAAAAGGTGAGGAAAACAGCAGTTTCAGAGGTACCAGCAAGCTAGCACAGCCACACTGAGTCCCTAATGAGATGCACGAGGCAAAACTAAGATGGCCGCGAGAATCTCGCGATGTCCGCGATCCAAAATGGCGGCCGCGAGGTAGGCCGCAAGCCGGGGACTAAATTTTGAGGCCGGCCGCGGATGGAAGCGGGCCGGTGCGAAAACGGCCGCGAATGAAACCGGCCGCAAGGAGGGAGCCCAGGAGGGCACTCCAGGGAAGGGGGGCAGTGGGGGAACCTGGGGGGACCAAGGGGAAGCCAAGGGAGGGTCCCAGGAGGTACAGAGGGGCAAATAGGGGCAGAAAAGACCCACAGAGAGCCCCTAGTCCCACAGCCCTGATGAAGATAGGAAATAGAAATAAAAGGATGTAAACAAAGTGAGAAAATATGTTTGAAATATATATATGGAACAAACAAGAAATGACAATAAATGTAGAAAGCTCCAGGGGAGCAAATATTCTGACCTGTCTGCGATGGAGCAGTAAAGAAAGAGGAAGTGTACAGGCAGCATGACCCTTATATATACTATGCTGCTCAGTGATTTATTTGTTACTCTTTACGTTTTCTTTACTGCTGTGGAGTTTAGTAAAGAGAGTTAATGCAAAATAGGAAGCCTCCTGTCATGTTATAAAATTCATGTTCTTGGATTATGAAGTGGCTGAAACCTAATGTACAAAGAGTAGATGTGAATGCAAAATTTTCGGGTTGGACAACGGTGTTAAGTGGAGTTCCTCGAGAGTCTTTCCAGAGTCCACTTCTCTTGAAGTTTTTTTTATCATCTTGCAACAGGCATTGAAAATCATGTGTCAAACTGCTTGTAGAAAGCACAATTCTAAGTAAGGTAAATACATTGTGAGCAGAAGAATTTGAAACATTTAGAGTACTGGGCAGCCAAATAGCAGATAACATTTAATGTAGATTAATACAGTTATGGATTTGGGCATGAGAAATGCACAAGGAATTTACACCCTAAATGGAATGTTCTTGGGGAAAAGGGTAAATGAGAAGAATTTTCCAATAGTTATAGACAACAAACAAAACAATGGACAGTGGTGGATGGGGTTTATGTAAAAATTAAGAAGCGGTGGACTTGCTATTTATTCCCTTACCTGCCTAACCATGGGCTTCAAGTGGTGGGGTGTTAAAACAAGAGGGGGTGGACATGCTAGAGGCTTCAAGTGGGGGTTGCTATTAATGACTTGCTATTGTCCATGCCCTTTAAAACTTAAAGCCATTTGTTGGTCTGCCACCTTCCAACAGTAAAAAAATAAAAATTCTAATAGCGCATCTGCGGTGTTATGTTGATCATTGTTATAAGATCTGGCCTTTTCTATCATTGATTATAGTGGTAGGTAATTATCAAAACAAAAAAATGCTATTCTGGTGCAATGTACAAAAAAAGACGCAATTCCCATGGAAACAAATAACATGTCTTGCACCATTGAGCACTTCGCTCCTGAATAGCTAATGATTTTCCTTTAGAAATCTGCATCAGAATGTAGAGTTGGAGGCAGTGTTTCAGTTGGAGGCAGTGTTTCAGTTGGTGTTTCAGTTGGAGGCAGTGTTTCAGTTGGAGGCAGTGTTTCAGTTGGAGGCAGTGTTTCAGTTGGAGGCAGTGTTTCAGTTGGAGGCAGTGTTTCAGTTGGAGGCAGTGTTTCAGTTGGAGGCAGTGTTTCAGTTGGAGGCAGTGTTTCAGTTGGCTTTCCAATACTATGCAGGATGTGTGTTGTGACCATGCCTGGACTATACTGAATTGTGATGTCAATTTAAAAATGTTTAATACACATTGAAAATATTAGCTTCCAAGTACCCAGAAATTATCAGTTGTTAGCTTACCGTGTTGATATACGTTTGATTATTTCAGCACCATTGGATTAATTAGTAAACACTGAATTGCAGACAGTAGAAAACCTGATGGTAACATATGGGTAAGATGAGAATTCTAAAACTATTTTTCATTATGGTTTTCAATCAAAATGAAAAACAATGCATTATTTAATGCGTAAATCTTTAACCCCTTAAGGATCGCGGACGGTTCAGGACCGTCATCGGCATTTTCCCATTGCTGACGGTCCTGAACCGTCCTAACGGTCCTAGTTACTTACCTGATCGCCGTTGTTCCCCCGCCGGCGATCAGTGTTGCTCCCGGTGCAGGGAGACTGCCTGCAGCCCAGACAGTCTCTCCACACTGGATTAGGACCCCTGTGGCCATGTGATCGCTCTGTTGAGCGATCACATGGTCACAATAGGTGTCCATGTGTCTGCCTGCAGGGGGACTGCCTGTGCTGACAGGCAGTCTCCCTGCTAGTGTAAAATCAATAAAAAAATAAATAAAGTTAATAATAAAAAATAATAATTTATCTAAGAATCCATTATTAACAAGAAATTTACCATTAGAGATCATCTAACATGCCATTCGAAGGGAGTGATCTATATTTTAAAATGTCCCTGCAATCTTCTATATGTAGGCCGTACAATTCGTAAATTGAATTTAAGAATAGCGGAACATATAAGAAACATCAAAAATGGAGTCGAAACCCATAGTGTTTCAAATCATTTTAAACATGTTCACCAACAAAATCCAGAAGGAATGTTTTTTTGTGCTTTAAAATTAGTAAAAAAAGATTGGAGAGGTGGTGATTATGTAAACAAATTAGGAAAGGAAGAGATGAAGTTCATATTCAATTTTGACACTATGATTCCAAACGGTCTGAACAATGATTTTGAATTATGCCACTTTATGCATTAGTTTTAGCCTATCTTGGTTTCATATTATTTTATGGAAGTTTTTAGGCATCTTTTTATACACTTATATACTATTTTTGTGTTTTTTTTACTATTGGGTATTATATGTATTTTATTCAGTTTTTACTGTGCATTTTTATAAATTTTCTAGAAATGACATTCTGCCCCTTTAAGATTGTGATAGCAATCTTCTAAAACTAATAGAATTAGTTTTTATTCCTTCTCATTAAATTTGATTTTTACTCTTTTCCATATTATCTGACTTTTTATATTATTTTTATTTAAAACATAGCACTTATAATTCTATATGTCACACTCTATTGGTGTAAATATAGGCAGAACGCCATTTTTTATGTTTGCATTTGGCCACCTGATGTGAGGCTGGGAGTGGAGCGCACGTGCGTTCCACCTGAGTGTGACCCGGAAGTAGAGAGAGACCCGGAAGTGAATTTGCTGCTTGAAGTTGGAACGCACGTGCGTTCCACTTGTGGTGCATTGCGGAGGTTGGCGCCGGGTTGGAGCGCACGGACGCTCCACCCGGAAGTTGGTGCTGAAGTTCCGGTGTGCGCACGGGGTTGGGGCGCACGTGCGTTCCACTTGCGGTGCGTCCCGGAAGTTGGTGCCGTAGGTGGAGCGCACGTTGCGTTCCACCAGACGGAATCAGGAAGTGCCATATAAAAGAAGACACAGCCGGCCGGCGGCATTTTCAAACAAAGAAAACTTTGGAAGAAACATTAGAGCCAACTGAGGAAGCCTGTTAATCAGGCGAAACGCGTTTTGGACACTCATTTTCAACTTTGATAGACTTTTTATTGGACTATATCTACACCCAATATATATTGGTTTAGTATATTGCCATTTTATTATTTTATCTACAAATAAACAAGAATTATTTTCCAAGATCCCTGGCATACTGAGTATCTTTATTGAAGACCATCAGGAGAAATAACAAGCAATCAACTAAAGAAGGGTTTGGACAACCCCCTAATGGTCCAAGAGAACATACTTTAAGAGTCATATGACGGTATGACTCCATCCTTGTGAGTGCTTTTATTCTCATTTTTATATGCTATATATTGTATAGACATACTACGCTATTTGCATATATTCTATTTTCCAGATTGTTCAAGGTATTCCACAGCTCCACCTATAACTCTGTATGTATTATATTATGTTTTTAGCGGTGTAAGGGATACCACTCTTTTAGGTGTTTTAGAGCTACTTATTTGTCTTTCACAGCGTGTATATTATTATTCTGTACTATTGTATTCACTTTATCCCTATTACACGACAGTGAAAACTTATTTACCAATATGGCTCTACATGAATGTAGAGATTATTCTACAAGCAACATAGACTTAATGTTTGTATGTAAAGACAATCCGACAAATGTAACAAATTACAAAGATGCCGATCAATGTAAATATAATTTGGAAAAAACATTAATTAAAGAAATGAAGACCAAATGGGAAGTAGCGACCCTAAAAAAATATGTAAGGGAGGGAATTACCCCTAGAGGTCTTAGATACTACAAAAATCCCACTTTCGACAGAGAAGATGAAGGTTTTATCACAGGTTGGAATAAAATGTTAGAAGGCTTCGCATTCAGCACTATAGGCTATATTGTATCTAGAAGAGAAGACACTCTATTACAACTAGATAAAGAAATTAAAGACTGGAAAGAAAAAATCAGCAATACCATGAATCCTGAGTTATATAACCAAATATTAAAAGACATCAATGAAAAAGTAGAAAAAATAGAGAGAGAAGTTATTGAGACAAAAAAGAAAAAATATCTCAGAGATGTAAATGACTATAAAGTAGAAGGTATTAATCCCTCAAGTAAATTCAAAACATACCCTAACCAAAGAGAGAAAGATACTTATAGAAAACAGGACAAAAAACACCATTCTAGAAGGCAAAATAGTCCACAACACAGACCAGAGCAAGATATAAGGCGACACAAAAATACAATAGAATATCACAATACACCGTCTAAACATTATCCAAGATATAATAAGTATCACGATATCTCAAGAAAGGAATATCAGAGATACGATAACTTTAATAAACACCCAAGGGGTAATACTAAGCCATACCACCCATCCCCAGTAAGACGACCTAAATACAGCAGCTACAGTCAAGCTGTACAGTCAAATATTCCTGAAAGAAATGACCGAAAATCAGTACCCACAACATATGTGTCAAATAGAACAGAGAGACAACCACACACCTCTAGGGTAGATATAGGTAATAAACCAGACATATTTAGAACAGAACATTCACCTTCTTTTTTATGGAAGGACCCAATCTCAGAGAGACTAAAACAATCCCGACATATCAAAATTTGGGAGTCCCCAGGCAAACGTCAGAGGTCATCAACTCAAGAAAGAGACATAGAAAGAGAGGAAAACACACACAGAGAAAAGAGGGGGAGAAAATAACAACAGAAGGAATTTTTAATTTAACTGATACACAATTACCCAAAGAACAAATGGAGATACTCCAAAAAGGTTTAAAATTCGCCCCCACAGTCGACATTAATAAATTTGATTTTTATATTGATATTAATAAATTTATTAGACAATTATGCTTAAAGAAATTCTTTTTTAATAAAGAGGACAGACCCAGTGAAAACACTTTGTCAGAATATATACATACGGACTTAAAAGCTAAATCCAACTTTTTTCCGAAACACTTAATATCAGATGAAATAAAAGCTTTTGAACTAATGGTAATGAAAGAAGTGAAACAAATAAAGCCGTTAAACAAATACCATCAAAATATGTCTAGAAAGGAAAGGGGAGCAATGAAAGACTTACAACAAAACAAAGAGATAGTAATTAAACCAGCTGATAAAGGTGGGGGGGTGGTGGTCATTCCAAAAAACAAATATCTTTTAGAAGCTGAGCGAATACTTGCAGATCGAGATACATATATAATACTAGACAAAAATCCAACTGAAATGGTGAAGACGAAGTTTGACAATTATATATCTAAAGGACTAGAGAATGGCATTCTGACTTCGCAGGAAGCTAAATACCTTACCACTCCCCACCCAATAATGCCCGTATATTACCATCTCCCTAAAATACATAAAAACAAAGCCAACCCCCCAGGACGACCTATAATATCGGGAGTCAACTCCGTTTCAGCAAAAATCTCGGAATATCTAGACCATCTCCTACAACCATTAGTTGTTCAAAATCCAGCTTATTTGAAGGACACGATTCATATTCTACAAATCTTAGAAACCACTTTATGGCAAGAAGGTAACCTGTTAGTCACATGTGATGTGACATCCCTATATAGTATCATACCACACGAGAAGGGTCTAGAAGCAGTAGAATATTTTTTAAAGAAACACAGTTTTAAGAATGAACAAATTTTATTCATTTTAGAAGGGATCAATCTAGTTTTAACCAATAACTTTTTCTGGTTCAATGAGACGTTCTATTTACAGATCAGAGGTACGGCGATGGGTACCAAGTTCGCCCCTAGCTATGCCAACCTCTTCATGGCATACTGGGAAGAACAGTTTATTTATCAAGGGCACCCATGGGGGGCGAGCTTGGTATCCTATCGCCGGTATATAGATGATATATTTTTTGTTTGGACAGCATCCCACACAGATCTACTATCTTTTATCAGTCATTTGAATAACAATCAGTGGAATATTATTTTAACAGCACAAACTAGCACCCAACAAATTAATTTTTTAGATTTGGAGATATTTATTACACATGGCACTATTACTACCAAGAATCATTTTAAAGATGTAGATGCCAACAGCTACATCAGAAGAGAGAGTTGTCACTACCTTCCTTGGTTAAGTAACGCTCCGAAAGGACAATTCCTACGTATAAGAAGGAATTGTACGAATGAACAAGACTTTTTAGAGCAAGCAAATAAGATTAAAGTACAATTTCTGGAAAAAGGTTATGACGATGTTTCCCTCCAATTAGCCATAAATGAGGTTCAAGAAATACAAAGAACAGACCTTCTAAAATATAAACAGAAAAAGAAAGATTTAATTAAGAAACAAGACATCCCCTTCATATGCAACTACCATGGCAACAGTAGGAAAATGCATAAAATTATAGGAAAACATTGGCATATACTAAAAGATGACCCTATTCTTAAAAATATATTACCAGAAAAACCAAAAGTCATCTTTAGAGGTGTAAAAAACTTGAGAAACACTTTAGTTAAAAGTAGTAATAAAGAACAAACAGTAGGACAAACCTTCCTTACAATAGGTAAAGGATTTTATGGATGCGGACAGTGTCTAGCATGTAAAAATACAAAGAATAAAAAAAGACACCTAACAGACCTAGAATCCATTATTAACAAGAAATTTACCATTAGAGATCATCTAACATGCCATTCGAAGGGAGTGATCTATATTTTAAAATGTCCCTGCAATCTTCTATATGTAGGCCGTACAATTCGTAAATTGAATTTAAGAATAGCGGAACATATAAGAAACATCAAAAATGGAGTCGAAACCCATAGTGTTTCAAATCATTTTAAACATGTTCACCAACAAAATCCAGAAGGAATGTTTTTTTGTGCTTTAAAATTAGTAAAAAAAGATTGGAGAGGTGGTGATTATGTAAACAAATTAGGAAAGGAAGAGATGAAGTTCATATTCAATTTTGACACTATGATTCCAAACGGTCTGAACAATGATTTTGAATTATGCCACTTTATGCATTAGTTTTAGCCTATCTTGGTTTCATATTATTTTATGGAAGTTTTTAGGCATCTTTTTATACACTTATATACTATTTTTGTGTTTTTTTTACTATTGGGTATTATATGTATTTTATTCAGTTTTTACTGTGCATTTTTATAAATTTTCTAGAAATGACATTCTGCCCCTTTAAGATTGTGATAGCAATCTTCTAAAACTAATAGAATTAGTTTTTATTCCTTCTCATTAAATTTGATTTTTACTCTTTTCCATATTATCTGACTTTTTATATTATTTTTATTTAAAACATAGCACTTATAATTCTATATGTCACACTCTATTGGTGTAAATATAGGCAGAACGCCATTTTTTATGTTTGCATTTGGCCACCTGATGTGAGGCTGGGAGTGGAGCGCACGTGCGTTCCACCTGAGTGTGACCCGGAAGTAGAGAGAGACCCGGAAGTGAATTTGCTGCTTGAAGTTGGAACGCACGTGCGTTCCACTTGTGGTGCATTGCGGAGGTTGGCGCCGGGTTGGAGCGCACGGACGCTCCACCCGGAAGTTGGTGCTGAAGTTCCGGTGTGCGCACGGGGTTGGGGCGCACGTGCGTTCCACTTGCGGTGCGTCCCGGAAGTTGGTGCCGTAGGTGGAGCGCACGTTGCGTTCCACCAGACGGAATCAGGAAGTGCCATATAAAAGAAGACACAGCCGGCCGGCGGCATTTTCAAACAAAGAAAACTTTGGAAGAAACATTAGAGCCAACTGAGGAAGCCTGTTAATCAGGCGAAACGCGTTTTGGACACTCATTTTCAACTTTGATAGACTTTTTATTGGACTATATCTACACCCAATATATATTGGTTTAGTATATTGCCATTTTATTATTTTATCTACAAATAAACAAGAATTATTTTCCAAGATCCCTGGCATACTGAGTATCTTTATTGAAGACCATCAGGAGAAATAACAAGCAATCAACAAAAGAAGGGTTTGGACAACCCCCTAATGGTCCAAGAGAACATACTTTAAGAGTCATATGACGGTATGACTCCATCCTTGTGAGTGCTTTTATTCTCATTTTTATATGCTACATATTGTATAGACATACTACGCTATTTGCATATATTCTATTTTCCAGATTGTTCAAGGTACTCCACAGCTCCACCTATAACTCTGTATGTATTATATTATGTTTTTAGCGGTGTAAGGGATACCACTCTTTTAGGTGTTTTAGAGCTACTTATTTGTCTTTCACAGCGTGTATATTATTATTCTGTACTAATTTATCTAAGTGTATATGTAGACGTATATATCTGTGTATATATGTATGTATGTGTATATATATATATATATATATATATATATATATATATATATATATATATATATATATATAGTCATACTAAGTGTATTTTTATATTAATATAAAAATACACTTATAATTAAATTACACACGTGTGTATGTGTATATATTATAAAATATAAATAATTTAAATTTAAAAATAATAAAAATTATATCTATATGAAATTTTATTCTAACTGTATTTTGAGATAGAGATAGATAGATATATATATATGTATATATATATATCTCTATCTCTCTATCTATCTCAAAATACACTTAGAATGAAATTGTATATATAAATATACGAAATATACATATGTCCATATACAAAATTACATAACTAATTATATAAATATACACGTAGACTTCAAATATATAAATATGCATATATATTTAAATTCTACGTGTGTTTTTATGTAATATTTTTACATAATTAAGTAATTTTATTGATTGCAATTTGAGGGACCTGCCTGCCAACCCAGGCCTAAAGTCCAGAGAATTTAATTTGCTAGCACTGTATTTTACCCTGTAACATTCTACGACACCCTAAAACCTGTACATGGGGGGTACTGTTTCATAACAGTAAAACATATCACAGCGATGATATTGTCAGTGAAAGTGAAGTTTTTTGCATTTTTCACACACAAACAGCACTTTTACTGATGATATTGTTGTGATACGTTTTCCAGTTTTTAAACACTAATATTTGTGTTCAGCGATGTCTCCCGAGTAAAACAGTACCCCCCATGTACAGGTTTTATAGCATTTTTGAAAGTTACAAGGTCAAATATAAAATTTTTACATTGAAAATGGCCAGGTTGGTTACGTTGCCTTTGAGAGCGTATGGTAGCCCAGGAATGAGAATTACCCCCATGATGGCATACCATTTGCAAAAGAAGACAACCCAAGGTATTGCAAATGTGGTATGTCCAGTCTTTTTTAGTAGCCACTTAGTCACAAACAGTGGCCAAAATTAGCGTTCAATTTAGTTTTTTACTTTTTTTTTTCACACACAAACAAATATGAATGCTAACTTTGGCCAGTGTTTTCGACTAAGTGGCTACTAAAAAAGACTGGGCATACCCCATATTGAATACCCTGGGTTGTGTACTTAAAAAAAACAAAATATGTACATGTGGGGTGTTATTACAGATTTACAGATTATAGTGTTACAATGTCACTATTGATAAATGTATGTTTTGAAACCGCAATATCCTACTTGTACCTATAGCCCTATAACTTGAAAAAAAGCATGTAAACACAACATTTTTAAACTCAGGACAAAATTTTGAATCTATTTAGCAGTTTTTTTTTCATTCGCTTTTGTAAATTAGTAAAAGATTTTTCGCGTAAAAGTAAAAAAAATGTATTTTTTTTCAATTGTTCATCATATTTTTTATTTATTTTTTTTAAATTAAATTACATGAGATTATATAAATAATGGTATGTAAAGAAAGCCCCTTTTGTCCTGAAAAATAATGGTATGTAAAGAAAGCCCCTTTTGTCCTGAAAAAAACAATTATATAATTTGTATGGGAACAGTAAATGAGAGAGTGGAAAATTACAGCTAAACACAAACACCACAAAAGTGTAAAAATATGCCTGGTCGCAAATGTACAACATCGCAAAAACAGTCCAGTCATCCAAACAAATGTAATATAACCTAGTTCTGAGACGTTTCACACCTTGATAAGCTTCAGAGATGCAATATTCCGTTTACAAAAAAAAACTTATGTGGTTTTTATGCTCAACCTAAGGTGGTTGCAAAAAAAGAGGTTCTGACTAATATTTGTGGTATGATTTTGTGGCATTTGCTTGCTTCTGAAAACGGTTGTTTCTTTTTCTTTCTTTTTTTTTCTTTTCTGAATGTTTTTAAACCAGTGGCTTCATCGCCACTTTTTACAATAAGATATCTACATGAATACAACACACTGTAGACCAGGGGTGCCCAAAAAGTAGATCCCCAGCTGTTGTAAAACTACAACTCCCATGACCATTTGTATGCCTTCAGAAAACCTTTTAGAATGGCAAAGCAGCATGGAAGCTGTAGTTTTAAAACATCTGGGGATTTACCTTTTGAACACCCATGCTGTAGACTGACCTTGAAGTAAGGTTGATTATCTACCCAATAACAACCACCTTGGCAACACTTGGCAGTTCTGACCCGGACGCCGGCTTCCTGGTTGGCCTTCCTTGCACCACTTTTGGTAGGAGGAGGAGAGCTCTCCGCCCAGCGCTGGAAAAAGGTAAGTTTTAACCCTCAGGGCACTATAGTGGTCCTTTAAGATCGGCACTGGAGGCAAACCATTCTCGAACAGTTTCATCCCAAAAGGTTAACACCTAAGGTAAGCACTTGCCTGGAGGCCTCCTTGCACCATAAGAAATCAATTTAGATGAAGTTGTTACGGTGGCTAAACTTTTCTTTTTAAAACAACTTGATCTTTTTTTTTTTTTAACAAAACATAAAAAAAAAAAAGGCTTTAGATCGGTATCTGCATTTATGCACTGTGCCGCTCACCAGTTTCTGTTCCAAATGACTCACCAGCTGTTCTATATTGCATGCATACCTGCGCACAGCCATTTACAGTGGCCAGATTTATAGTATTTCTGGTGTTGTGGAACATGGGATCAAAAGTGTACTGGTAGAAATGGTTTGTAAAGGAATTGTTCCAATGCTAGCTGTGTGTTCAGTAAAAAATGTAAATGTACAGGAACACAAACGTTAATTCCTGACACTAAAGTGTTTAAAAACATTATTTAGGTGGCATCCCCTCTTAAAAAGTTACTTAACTTATCTGTATGTAAGCGCTGCGCTGGTCCTCCGGCGTTTGGCTCTGACACTCCTTCTTGGCTGAGATCATAAGAATTGACTATCTCCGCAAATCCAATGTTTTCCTATGGAAAGCATCGGATTGGCTGTGATTGTCAACTCTAATCTCGGCCAAGGAGACGGGGGAGGTGCGGAGCCAAATGCCGCGCTGACCAATCAGCATTTCCTCATATAGATGCATTGAATCCATGCATCTCTATGAGGAATGTGCAGCACTGGAGGTGTCCCTAGGCAGCAATGTAAATCCTGCCCTTTTCTTTGACAGGAAACATTGAGATGCCTGCAGAGACCTACTATATGAAGCTATAGCTGTTCTGGTGACTATATAGTGTCCCTTTCATTTTTATTTATAAATTTGTTAAGGAAAGTAATTATTTGAAAGGGAATTACTTTGCAATAATTGGTATCAGTCTAAACTCCTGTGAAGGCCTTGTAGTGGAAGCAGTAAAGACATTCACCTTTCTTGACTGAATCTTTTTCCAAATTTTGTATTTTCCTCATGGCTTCTAAGCAGCTAAGAACACTGCCACGGACTCTCTGCTATGAACACCAACCTTTCTCTTTGTGCAATGTTAACAAAAGTTGTAATTCCCTATATGAAAGATACATGTAGTGAGTTACTGTGTAGGAAAAAAAATTTGCAGCGGCCCTGTTTTAAGCCAACCTCACAAACCTTTTTGCTAAAAAAGCTTTGTGTAAAGAGTGTGTCTCCTCTCTTTCATTTTGAAAAAAGTGCAGCTTTTAATAGCACTAAACACTTTAATATAATAACCTGGTTACACCCCCCTGGCTGTCAATCAGACAACTAACTGGTGGTGTTACTTCCTGATTGTTTGTTTCAATGGAGATAAGAGGCATCAATTACTCTGAGCACTTGCCTTGCAAAGATTGCTCAGTGAAATGTATTGGGATGTCTGTAATTGGACAGCCACAAAGTCTCGGCTGGGGGAAAATGGGAGGGCTTGCAAAGGCCGAAGGCAAGAAATCTTAAACTTTTGTATGCAGTTTTTTTTTTTTGTTTTTTTTTTTTTGTTTTTTTAGATATATTCGTAATGAAAAAACTGCATAATAAAACGAATGTAAGTTTTAATGTAGGATATATCTACTAAACGGTATCTCGTATTCATTTTGTATATGGGCAGAAGCATTTACCTTTAAGTTGGGCATTTACTGCTAGAACTGTTTAAAAACACCTACCGCATTTGTTTCTTTTATTTGAAAGTGTCATTACAGTAGTTATCGCTACAGTACATAGCTATACAATAGGGCTCCTATGATTCCTATGCAATGCCTGACTAGGTCTAGGTAGGTGCCTTGGCACTACAGATATTTAAACTATATTATTTGTGATGCTCAACCAGCCTGTGTTTGCTTTAATGCCAAGTCATTAACAAAGATTTATTCCATAACCGTTAAGCTACTGCCGTGTATGCTTTTAAAAAATAAAAAAAATAAAAAAATGTTTTTTTTTAAAAATGAATCTGCTTTTCATTTCCTGAGCAGTAGTAAATTGACTTTATTTTCTGGTATTTCCACTCCCATTCATAGTTTAGTTGTTACTATGAAACCATGTTGAAGCATGTCTATTGTAAGGTTTGATGTTGCAAAACACATTTGTTTGATTTATCCTGCTTTAATACTGATGAAGAACATTGCTATTTGCTGGGGTTTTCTGTAATCTGTTCTGTTCCCCTTCCCTTACTGTAAATGCATATTGCAACATGAAATGGCTCACTAAAGCCTATACTGTGCATCCCAATGATATTCGTATGCTGATGCTCTCTAATAGTGTTTTTTTGTTTGTTTGTTATATCCGTTGTCGGCATTGCATACAGCGCATATGTAAAGTAGATTAATTGAGTTGCTGTGTAAGAGGGTGGAGAATATGAGTATGCAGGAGCTGTGTTAAAAGGACACTGTAGGCACCCAGACCACTTCCGCTAATTAAAGTAGTCTGGGTGTTGTGACCCTTTTGCACTTAGTGCTGCAATGTAAAACATTGCAGTTCCAGAGAAACTACAATGTTTGCATTGCAGCTCTAAATCTGCCCTCTGTGGTAGTCTACCAGACAGCCACTTGTAGCGCTTCTGGAATCCAAATGAACTCTGGTCCGTTATCTGACGCTGGACATCCTCACGGAGCGCCAGTGTGCGGAGCTTGACCCAGCGCCGGGAAAATGTTTGTTTATATAATATACATATACACATACACACACACGAGATTTCTTAAAGAATCACTATAGTGTCCAGAAAACAAAGCTGTTTTCCTGACACTATAGTGCCCTGAGGGTGCCCCCACCCTTAGGTTCCCCCTCCCGTGGCGCTGAAGGGGTAAACCCCCTTCAGCAGCTTACCTTATTCCAGTGCCGGACTCCCTCGGTGCTGGTGACCTCTCCTCCCCCGTCTGACGTCAGGGGAGCCGAATGCGCGGCAAGTGCCGTGCGTGCATTCAAAGTGTCCATAGGAAAGAATTTCTCAATGCTTCCAGCGTCGCAGATGCGCCTCTAGTGGCTGTCCGGAAGACAGCCACTAGAGGCTGGCTTAACCACAAATGTAAAAAACCCTGAAACTGCTATGTTTGCATCTGAAGGGTTAAAACCTGAGGGACCTGGCACCCAGACCACTTCATTGAGCTGAAGTGGTCTGGGTGACTATAGTGTCCCTTTAAATTATATTCCAGGGGCATTCCCCCGATTGACCTGAGAGGGGACAAGTAAACAGTTCAGACTCCTCCTCTGTGCCTGAGAGATAATTGAGTGAGTAAGAACAACTCTTTAATTCAATTATCTATCAAGTACAGAAAATCTACAAATTTTGAAACATCATAAAACACATTTAAATATTTAAGATCCCCACAAAGTCACATCACCGAATAGCAGGGATCTGAGCGCACACTTTGTCAAAATATCCCTTAGATCCATTTGGTGGTTCGGGAATGCCATTCGAGTGAAGTTTTGACCGGTCGACCATGAGGTGAAGCCCCAAAATAGTTCCAGAGAAATTCAGGGGGTTCTCACACGGATGCCGACGAAGGCTCCCCCTGGCTGCTAGCATACTAATGTTCCCACTGTTCCATAGTTCAGGTCTCCCAAACACCGTTCTCCTACTGGTTCGGGAAGTTGTATGGGCAGCAGTATCAGTTTACCGGGTGTTCGCGGGGTGGAGTAGCCAAAATTAATTCCAGGTCGTCAACGACTATGTACAGCTGCCCACGTTCGAGAGACAAAATGGTCGCTGTTTGTTTGCACATGGACCACACATATATTTGAAGACGTGTATATTTATGAAATTACTTATGTAATTATGTATATGGATATATGTATATTTCATATTATTTTAATAATTTTTACTTTTATATATATATATATATACACACACACACACACACACACACACACACACACACACACACACACACACACTTTTTTACACTGATGCTATTTTTTTAACTTTTATTTTATGATTTTACACTTGCAGGGAGACTGCCGGTCAGCACAGACAGTCCCCCTGCAGGCAGATACACAGGCACCTATAGCGGCCATGTGATCAGCGATCACGTGGCCGTGGGGTCCTAATCTGTCACGGGGACACTGCCTGGTGTCCACAGATGGGGTTTTGGTAAACGAACAGGGGGTACGGACAGTCGAATAAAGAGAATGAAAAGTGTATGACAAGCGTTCATTCTGCACTATTATTGTTTTTCTTGTTTTATTATCCTGAGTTATTTAACCCCCCCCCCCCTTCTGCAGTCGTATGTACGGAATTCTGGGAAGAGTTTTGGTGTGCCTTAGGTGAGAAACGATTGAGGAGCACCGCTGTACTGTACAGTGGATAATGTAAATGTGTGAGATTGTTTTTGTTTTTTTCCATGTGTAAAAGCAGCTCAATTTCTCTATTTATAGGAACACTCCAGACCAACACAATTTAGAGACTGTCCCCTGCAGGAGCAGCAATTTTTTTAAACTGCTGATCGCCACCATGATAATACTCCACTATTTTAATCATGCTGCACTGCATTTAGCCACACATGCTTACTAGCCTCCCAATTGTTTCCCTTTGGGAAAGCTTTGGATTGGCTGATATCAGTGATTCCAGCCAAAGAGAACTGCAAGCGAAAAAAAGGTCAGTAAACTCATCCTTTTTGAACCTTGGCAGCAGGGGTCCAAGCACCTAAACGATTACTAGCACTGCAGTGTTTGTGATGATATATACACAGCAACTGCTTCATTAAGCTAAAGTTATTGTGGTGACTATAGTGTCCCTTTAAGTTTGCATCTTATTAACCCCTTGAGGACCAATGACGGTTCAGGACCGTCATCGGAAACATCCTCTTGAGGACTGATGATTGTCCTGAACCATCATAACGGTTTTGGGGTACTTACCTGATCGCCGTCGTTCCCCCGGCGGCGATCAGCGTTTCTCCCGGTCCTGGCGGACTGCCTGTCTGCCCAGGCAGTGTCCCCGTGGCAGATTAGGACCCCGCGGCCACGTGATCGCTGATCACATGGCCGCTATAGGTGCCTGTGTATCTGCCTGCAGGGGGACTGTCTGTGCTGACAGGCAGTCTTACTGCAAGTGTAAAATCATAAAATAAAGTTAAAAAAATAGCAATCAGTGTAAAAAAGTGTGTGTGTATATGTATATATATGTGTGTGTGTGTGTGTGTGTGTGTGTGTGTGTATGTGTGTATATGTATATATATATATATTAAAATATAAATAAAAGTAAAAATAATTAAAATATGAAATATACATATGTCCATATACATAATTACATAAGTAATTTCATAAATATACACGTCTTCAAATATATATGTGTGTGTGTGTGTGTGTATATATTTAAATTCTACGTGCATATTTATGTAATATTTTTTTACCTAATTACTGTATATACTCGAGTATAAGACGAGTTTTTTGGCACATTTTTTGTGCTGAAAACCCCCACTCGTCTTATACTCGAGTCAATGTCTGTATTATGGCAACTTACATTGCCATAATACAGACAAGGACTCATTAAAAGCCCGGTGGTCCTGTTGGGGGCTGGCAGAGAGCTGTAACTTACCTTTCCTGCAGCTCCTGTCAGTTCCCTTCTCTATCCTCTGGTCCGGTCAGCTCCCCTGTCAGCTCCACTGTAAGTCTCGCGAGAGCCGAGGGGTCAGAGCGTTCGCTCTGCGTGGCAGGGGAGCTGACTGGACCGGAGGAGAGAGCTGCAGGAAAGGTAAATAAACGCTTCCTGCCAGCCCCCTCCTACACAGTGCACACCACTGGACCACCAGGGAATGAGAGCCCCTGTCCCTGGCCAGGTATTAAACAGGGAGGGGGGATGAAAAAAAATAACATAAAAATTGAAATAATACAAAATAACATAAAAATATTAATATATAAAAAAATATTAAAATAATATAAAAAAAAAAAATAATAAAAATGCCCACACCCCACCAGGGCTCTGCATCACATATATACGCGCACACACACACACTGCACTCTTACACGCACACTGCACTAACTTTGGCCAGTGTTTGTGACTAGGTGGCTACTAGAAAAAGACTGGACCTACCCCATATTGAATACCCTGGGTTGTCTACTTTAAAAAAATATGTACATGTGAGGTGTGATTCGGGGATTTATGACAGATAAGTGTTACAATGTCACTATTGATAAATTTAAAAAATACATATATTGAAACAGCAATTTCCTACTTGTACTTATAGCCCTATAACTTGCAAAAAAGCATGTAAAACCCAGGACAAAATTTTGGATCTATTTAGCAATTTTTTCGTTAGCTTTTGTAGAGAAGTAAAATATTTTTGAAGTAAAAGTCCAAAAACAATTTTTTTTTTTTTTTTTTTTTTTAAGTGAAATAAGTGACATGATACAAATTATGGTATGTAAAGAAATCCCTTTTTGTCCTGAAAAAAAATATATAATTTGTATGGCAACCGTAAATGAGAGATCAGAAAATTACAGCTAAACACAAACACCACAAAAGTGTCAAAACCGCTCTGGTCCTTAACGTATAACATGGCCAAAACAGGCCGGTCCTTAAGGGGTTAATGCTGTGTTTGTCTTCTACATTCAAATCTCTGTAGTTTTGTATGGATGCAGGGAAAAGCTTATTTTCTGTGTGGCAGATTCCCGTCATCAGCTTGGTTTGCACTGATCTTTTTTTCGCTAAGCAGAGTGCTTACTTTGAGTATGCATATATATTTTTGTGAGAACAGGAGGCATGGCTAAGGGGAGAGGTTGCATGAATATTGTGCTAAATCCTATCAAATTCAGTTGTGTTAGTGCCCTGTGTTAAGAGGTTAAACACCATCCTAAAAAGTGCAATGCACAAAATTGAATCCATGACAATCTGTGTGTAAAACCACAGGTGCTAATTGTTGTCCATATATAAATAGAGTGCAGGATTTAGTGGACTTCTCTTTCATGGTGGAATATGCACTTCTGAGAAGGGAAGCAGAACAGAGAAGACTCAGGAAACCTCAGAAACTTTATTCTCAATAAATTCTCAAAAGTTCCACAACCATTGCTTTTAACGAGCCCTTGCTGTGAATATCCATGTTTTACCGATTCAGCCTGGTATCTCTCCAACCTTTTAAACGTCTAGTGGTTCGCAAAGACGACACAAACCTGCTTCATGATGCTTCCCAAGCATCACCACAATCTCCTTAAACAAGTATGAATCTCCAGTCAGTGTGCTCGACAAACTAAACATTCCATTGGAGTCTCTGTGGGCCCCTGGCTTCAGTGCAGAAAGAGCAGGAGAGAGTTTTTTTTAAGTGGAACCTTGGATTCAGCAGAGGAGATCTAATTGAGCAGTTTAGTCATCAGTTGCTTTGAAATGTTTAGGGTGAAGAAATGGATGTTTATGGTAAAAGGGTGATAGATGTTACTTTTTAAACTGTATACACTATAGTATTTCGCTGGTTTTGTGTCATTACTAATGCTCTGTCCATTTGGCAGAGGTCATGGATGCTTACTGCTGGAGTGTGGCTATAGTTTGACAGTGTATATTTGGTTGGAGGTAATGGTACCAGCTGCTAAAATAATATATTGATCACAAAATCCATGGTAACTGTAGCAGTTTGGAAAGAGATTGGCTTCCCAATGTTTTGTACTAAAATCTCTTATATAAACGGGACATTGACAAATTCATTAATTTTCATTGTGTCTGGTTGTCTACATGTGCTTTATAGCATTTTGATGAATGTGTTGCCCTTCATACCTCACATTATTTTTTTCACTGAAACAAATGGATATGGCCAGAGATGGCTTGAACTCTGGAAACTCTAATACAATGTTTCCATTGAATTGTAAAGGGAAATTATGATTCTAGTTAGTATCTGAAATAATAGTATTTGGTCTAAAAATCAAGCCAATGGCGTGTAAGTGCAATTAATCATGCAATACAAGGTGACCAACAGGATTCATATTTATTGACATTCTTGTCTTCTGTTCATCAGGTGCTGAAGGGAAGATGTTGATCTATTACCTTCTGGCTCAGTTTGCCTTCCATTTGAATGCAGGTAAATTATTGTGTTTACACTGAACATTAATTGTTGCTATGTGTATATATGTATGTGTGATAATCTATATTCTTCCCTATTTGCTTAGTGCAGCTGCCTGACTCGTTTGCATGCTAACCAGTATCAATGTTCTTTCTCCATCGACTGCCATCAGTTTATTGATCACAGCCTCAGACATTGAAATGTAATACATCTCACTTGCATATTGCGTAATGCGTCCGTGTGTACCTGTATAGAGCGCCCTGTGAGTTTTCCATTTATTTATTTTTTTTATATTTTTCCTCTTGTTGTCCGTCATAACCCAGTGCAGATCCAGGCTAAACTAATGTGAATATGTATAAAGTTGTATATCAGACATGCGTGTCTACAAAATATATCTTGCTCGAAGTGTTATTCCAACCAGAATCAATTGTTTTCATAAAACACTGATTTTGGTTGTGGTAACCAGTTTTGTGCTGGTCTAAACACACAAAAGGAAAGGTTCCTCCGCTCGCTCCTCCTTTGATGATGTCCCTCCACCTCACCGGAGGGGGGAGCTGTAAGTTGATAGTGGGCTAAGGAGAAGATACGGGTAGCACTGGTGGGTGGGGGGAGGGCGGATTTCTAGCATCAGATGACACATTTTTACAGAAAAAAAACTTGTTCCATCTGCAAGATTAATTATTTTTTATTAATTTTTTTTGAATCCTCTGCAAGTAATTTTACATGGCTTACTTATTGAGTTTAAGGTATGAATTTAAAAATGTCATTTTGGTGAGAGTTGTTTTTTTGCTGATTATTAACATGCTTTGCTTATCTTTGTTGTAATATACTGCGTTTAACTTGCCAAGGAAAACCCCATCTTAAAGTTCCAAGTTTCTTTTAAGCTGAACTTTATTTATTTTGTTACATAGAATTTCCAGGATTTTATCTCATAATGACGGGGGTTGTGTTTTCTGTAACTCCCGCTAGAGCGGATGTATTTGTTTCACGTTGATTTGGAAATATTTTCCCACTGGTGCCTTTCTTTACTAAATCCCTTTTTGAATACGGACAGCATGGTTCTTAGATATAGTAAATCTTTAAGAAATTCCTAGGAATGCTTGTTATGGATTAAACCATAACTGAGTCATGGGTTGCTAGATGTTACACAACTGTTGAACGACATCTGCATCCTGTAAGCTGACTAAGATACAGGTAGTTGCAGTTTGGATCTGTGTTTTGACATCCCTGATAGAAGGTTTCATGTTTCAGTAATGAGTTTGTATTTTATTTTTAGGGACATCCTCTCAAATCTTATAGTCTATACAAGGGTTTCCCAATTAATTTTTCCCGTGGAACCCTTTGACACAGTATACCAACATCGTGGAACTCCACAAAAAAATTTCCGACGTAGCACAAACCTTTTATTGAGTGGCTTTTTCATTATCATTTTTAAAGATTTTGCTCATAAACTGTTTAGTCTTCTGATACTCCTGAAGCTTTCATTTAAAAAAAAAAAAAAAAAAAAAGGCAATGTACTCTTTGTGCTCTGGGTGGTTTTGCTCAAAATGACGAAGTAATTTAGCAGGTGCTAACGAACTGTTTGGCAATATTTTCTTGAAGAGTAAATTGTGCTTGAGGAATATTTTTATTTGTGGCACTTGTGAATCCAAATGATAAGTAGCTTTCATCATATTTTCTTTTCTTCACATGAGCAGGAGATTGGTTAGCATTGTGTGCTTTTCTATTTTTCTTTGACTTGTCACTTGTCTCTGCTATTTGAGGAAAAGTAGATTCAACTATTTCGGACCTGGTTTCTTGATTTCTTGTTGTATCGTCTTTCTCAGTCTCTATAAGTGTCGAACAGGTAGTAGTATTTTTTTTTTTTTTTTTATCTTGATAGTTCCTTGTTTTAACCAGATATCCAAATTCATGGTTGTTGGTTTGTTAAAAAAAAAACCAAAAAAAAAACTTCTGTAACCTGAAAAAATACAGATCTCACTACCCGACTGCAATGGCTGCTGTTTCTTAAAAAGCTCTTAAAAAGAACATAATGTAAGCAGGATTTGGAGTCCGTCTTGGGGCAAAAAGAACACTGTACTACAGATTTTACTACGTCACTGCAAAGGATACTGATAAACAGTGGTTATGGTGCTTCGACTGTCACAAACAAAACCATCTGTTTTTAACCGTTATATTAGCCTTATGCTGAGGTAGCATTTCTGGATAATTTTCACAAGAATATCTGCACTTTTAGTTCTGTTTAATTTACTTTTGCTGTTCTATTTGCCTCCCTCCCCTACAGTCTATCTGTTTAACTGATAACTTAAAAATGATTTCTTTTTTGTTAGTGTTTGGTTATTGAACTAATTGTCCTGTTAATTTATTGTCCTGTTAATTTATGTATAACAGTTGTTACTTTCACATATTTGAACTCTCCCATGCCCTCCTATCTCTAAATAAATCTCACATTTCCTCTCCTCTGCTTTCTTTCCCTAATTGCCCTCTTTCACTTCTATATACCTGCAAATCTCTCTCCACCCATAATTGATGATTTTTTATCTAAACCCAGAATTTCTATTTCAGTCAGAGCCCAATAGACACATTTAAAGGTTGCCCAGGACTCCCAGCCGGCACGTCTTGCAGCACTAAAGCCTTATGCTGAGGTAGCATTTCTGGATAATTTTTCCGACCCTCCCTAGGGTACTCACTAGATTTCTAGACCGTTTAAATCACCTGGTTTCCAATCACACCAACCATGTCTATTATCTTCTCCTCACATGTAATACCTCCATTCCAACGACACAAACCAATTAACCCTTCACCCCTCCACACTCTCATATGGTCCTAGCTGCCTTTATAATTTCCTCACCTATAACAAAACACTACTTAATGTTCTCTGTACTGTTTTTCTGTTTCAGCCTCACTTCTCTCATTATTAAAATCTCTCCATCATTCTGCTTACCTGTCCTTACTGACACCATCTACATTGCTCCTGGTTTACTACCCTCCTCTCTTTGTTCATCACATACACTATACTCATACCTATCCACCCTTTCCCCTCCAACTCCTTGTAAAGCCTCAAAATACAGACATTCAACCAAAACATTTAAATCTTACTCCCACCTTCTTACTTTCTACACTTCTACTCCTGGCAGCTGGCGATGTCTATCCAAAGGTCCTGCCTCTACCCACCTACCTTGTGTCCACCCTAAAAGACCTCTCCAATCTTATATCCATCCCATGTAACTCCCTTTAAGCCCTCCTTCCATTCTGCCCTCTGGAATGCATGCTCTATGTGCAATATGCAGGTGATACTCAAAAAATTAGAATATCATGCAAAAGTTAATTTATGCAACGTAAAAGGGTAAACTAATATATGAAACGCATTACATGCAAAGCAAGGTCGTTCAAGCCGTGATTTGTCATAAGTGCAATGATTATGGCTTACAGCTCATGAAAACCCCAAATCCACAATCTCAGTAAATTTGAATATTACATGCAATCAATAAAACAAGGAGTGTATATAGAACAATATCGGACCTCTGAAAAGTAGAAGCATGCATATGGACTTAGAACTTGGTTTGGCACCCTTTTTTGCAGCAATTACTGCCTCAATGCGGCATGGCATGGAAGCTATCAGCCCGTGGCACTGCTGAGGTGTTATGGAAGACCAGGATGCTTCAATAGCAGCCTTCAGCTCTTCTGCATTGTTCGGTCTCATGTCTCTCATCTTTCTCTTGGCAATGCCCCATAGATTCTCTATGGGGTTCAGGTCAGGCGAGTTTGCTGGCCAATCAAGCACAGTAATTCCACGATCATTGAAACAGGCTTTGGTGCTTTTGGCAGTGTGGGCAGGTACCAAGTCCTGCTGGAAAATGCAGTCCACATCCTCATAAAGCTGGTCTGTGGAAGGGAAGCATGAAATGCTCCAAAATCTCCTGGTAGACGGCTGCATTGACCCTTGACTTAATGAAGCACAGTGGACCAACACCAGCAGATGACATGTCTCCCCATATCAACACAGACTGAAACTTCACACTGGACTTCAAGCATCTTGCAGTGTGTGCCTCTCCATTCTTCCTCCAGACACTGGGTCCTTGGTTTCTAAATGAGATGCAAAAGTTGCTCTCATCAGAAAAGAGGACTTTGGACCACTGAGCAACAGGTAAGACGCTTCTGATGTTTGTTGTTCAGGAGCGGTTTGACAAGAGGAATACGACATCTGAAGCCCATGTCCAGGATCCATCTGTGTGTGGTGGCTCTTGATGCACTGAATCCAGCCTCAGTCCACTCCTTGTGAAAGTACCCAACACTTTTGAATGGCCTTTTCCTGACAATCCTCTCCAGGCTGCGGTCATCCCTGCTGCTTGTGCACCTTTTTCTTCCACATAACTTTCTATTAATGTGCTTTGATACAGCACTTTGGGAGCATCCAGCTTCCTTCGCAATTACATTTTGAGGCTTTCCCTCCTTATGGAGGGTGTCAATGATGTTTTTTTGCACAACTGTCGGGTCAGCAGTCTTCCCCATGATTGTGATTCCTACTGAACCAGACTGAGAGACCATTTAAAGGCTCAGAAACCCTTTGCAGGTGTTATGGCTTACTTAGCTGATTAGAGTGGGACACTGTGAGCCTAGAATATTGCACCTTTTCACAATATTCTAATTTACTGAGATTGTGGATTTGGGGTTTTCGTGAGCTGTAAGCCATAATCATCGTACTTATGACAAATCATGGCTTGAACTATCTTGCTTTGCATCTAATGCGTCTATCTCATATATTAGTTGACCCTTTTACGTTGCATTACTGAAATAAATTAACTTTTGCACAATATTCTAATTTTTTGAGTATCACCTGTAACTAAATCTACTTCTATCCATGATGTATTCCTCTCACGCTCCCTTAACTTATTTGCATTAACAGAAACTTGGCTCTTTCCTTCTGACACAGCTACCCCTGCCTCATTATCCTATGGTGGTCTACCGTTTGCACACAACCCAAGACAGTCTGACAGTAAAGGTGGCGGTCTACGGTTTCTCCTTTCAACTCACTGCTCCTTCAAAGCTCTACCCACCCCCCCACCCACCCCTTCCCTCTCTATCGCTCTCTCCGCCTTTGAACTTCACTTGATTCGCTTATTCAAACCCTTCTCTGCTAACATTGCTGTTATTTATCTCTGCCTTGGTTCCCCTCTCCTCTTCCTTGACCACTTCGCTGCCTGACTACCCTACTTCCTCTCCTCTAAAATACCATCCCTAATTCTCGGAAACTTCAATATTCCCGTTAACCCACCCCTGACCTCAGCAGCCTCTAAACTACCTTAAATTACTTTCTCCACCTATGTCGCTGGCAATACCCTCAACCTAATTTTCTCTTATGCATGTACAGTGTCTAATATCTCCAACACTCCATTTCCTCTCTGACACCACCTCTTATCATTTGCTCTTGTGTACCCCTTCACCCAACAACCTAAGCCTAACCCCTCTCAACTCAGGAGGAACCTTAATTCTATTGACCTCCAGCAGATATCAGCTGATATTGATTCGCAACTCATCCATCCCTTCCCTCTCCTGTCCCTCACTGGCCATCTCCACATATCTCCACATATAACACTACCCTTACCTCTGCCTTGAACGCTGCAGCCCCGCTCCAAACATGCACCTCGAGGAGGACACGTCCCCAACCGTGGCACACTAAATCAACACGCTACCTGCAAAGATGCTCCCATTGTGATGACACTCCTGGAGGAAGTCTCGCACCCAGTCAGACTTTTCTATTATAGATTCATATTGTGTTCATACAGCTCAGCCCTTGCCAAACAGTCATACTTTTCCTATCTCATTAGTTCATGCTCCCACAATCCCAGGCGTCTGACACCTTTAACTCTCTTCTTTGCCCTGCTGTGGCCACCCCCCAAACTAACCTTACAGCCGATAACTTTGCATGCTACTTTACCAACCAAGATTGAACAGCTAAGGAAAGAATTCTCTCCACCCTGCCTTTCTTTTCTCAACCAGAGAAAGATCATTCCTTTCCTATCCTTCAGACTTGGAGGTGGCTGCACTTCTCCTTTCCTCTCGCCCCACCACTTGCCCGCTTGATCCTGTTCCGTCTCACCTCGTCAGATCTCTCTCCCCTTGTCTTGTGCCTTCCTTAACACACACCTTCAACTGCTCTCTCTCTCTTCTGGCATTGTCCCTGCTGACCTTAAACATGCTACTGTAGTACCAGTCCTGAAAAAAACATCCCTCGACCCATCCACCCGCTCTAACTAATGTCCCATATCCCTGCTCCTTTTTTCCTCAAAGCTTCTGGAAAGACTTGTCTTTACCCGTATGTCTCACTTCCTCAATTCCAACTCTCTCCTTGACACTCTTCAATCTGGCTTCTGCCTTCTCCACTCTACCGAGACTGCTCTTATCAAAGTTACTAATGACCTAATCACAGCTAAATCCAAAAGCCACTACTCCATACTAATTCTTCTTGACCTCTCTGCTGCCTTTGACACCGTTGATCATGCTATCCTCCTTCAAACTCTTCAATCACTCAGTCTCTTTGACACTGTCCTCTCTTGGTTTCCCCCCTTTCTCTCCCAACGCTCATTCAGGGTTTCCTTTTCTGATGATACCTCCTCTATTCATCCTGTCTCTATTGGAGACCCCCAAAGCTCTGTCCTTGGTCCCCTTCTATTTTCTCTTTATACTGCCTCACTTGGCATACTTATTGCCTCATTTAGATTCCATTACCACCTGTACGCTGATGACACCCAGCTATATCTCTCCTTCCCGGATCTCTCCCCTGCCATCCTGCAACGTGTCACTGCTTGCCTTTCCTCCATCTCTGACTGGATGTCCTCCTGTTTTCTAAAACTAAATCTCTCTAAAACTGAACTCCTTGTCTTTCCTCCTCCTAATACTGATCCTTTTCTTTCGCTCTTCCTTCATGTTAGGGATATCCACATAAGTCCATCCTTGCAAGCTTGCGGTCTTTGTGTCATATTTGATTCTGGCCTCACATCCAGTATGTTACTAAATCCTCTAGATTCCATCTTAAAAACATAGCCCGCACCAGCCCCTTTCTTGCGCAAGATGGTACCAAGGAGCTTGTCTATACTCTAGTACTTTACCGCCTGGATTATTGCAACCCTCTCCTCAAAACAGTATTGCCCCGCTACAGTCTGTAATGAATGCTTTCGCCCCACCTCCTATAGACTGTAAGCTCGTTTGAGCAAAGTCCTATTCAACCTATCGTTCCTCTAAGTTTTCTTGTAATTGTCCTATTAGCTAAATCCCCCTCTTATATTGTAAAGCTCTACGGAATCTGTTGGCGCTATATAAATGGCAATAAAAATTAATAACAGTTGAACAAATGACTTTAACACTAAAACAGAGAATCAGACATGTTTCTCTAGTTCTATAGCAACAGCGAATTAATTATATTTATTAAACCTATATAAATAGATTACCAGCTGCCTGTGAAAAGTAATGTACACATAATATAAAATAGGAAATGCCATATCCCTGCTCCTTTTTTCCTCAAAGCTTCTGGAAAGACTTGTCTTTACCCGTATGTCTCACTTCCTCAATTCCAACTCTCTCCTTGACACTCTTCAATCTGGCTTCCGCCCTCTCCACTCAGTGGCTGTCTGTGTGGTGCATGGTAAATAATTACTCCTAAAATACTTTAACAAAAATAACACATCAACAGCTAAGTGACCATTTATTCAAGACATTATTTACCTCTTCTGTCTGCTCGTCACGCACTCTGCACGTCACTGAATCTATTTAATTAATACCTGTACTTTGCCAACCATATGGCGACCGCAGTTCATCTCTCCTGCCAACCACAACAGAAAGTCACTTCCGTCGCATGTACCTCCAGTGATGTCACAACATTGGCTCTCAATCTTGCTCACAGGATTTACGCAAAGGAAAGTGATGCCTACAGCAAATTGTTAACGTTTAGAGTTCTAAACGTCAGATACAACGCAGCTCGAATGGCGGCGGCCATTTTACCGTAGATTAAAGTTCAGTTGGCATGATCCACATTAGATGCTTGTTGGAATAAAGACGTCAATATGGCAGTGACGGAGGGCATGCATGCATAGTTGTGCAACTCTCGATCACTTAATAAGATCGCGGACGTGCAATTTCTGCTGTTCCCGACCTTCTGGGAGCAGCAGGGAGCGGTGGCCATCTTGGGTGTGGCGATTCACGGCGGTACCCCAGTTTTGTTCTCGCGGAACACCAATTGGGAAATGCTGGTCTATACATAAAAGTATGATGATAACCCTTTGCAAGTTATATGATCCTTCTCCCATCTTCAATGCAATTATGCAAAAAATAAACAGAATTTGTTTCCGGTTCTACCAGATACAAGGTGGGGAAATGGAAAAGGCTTTGGGAACTCTCCATTGATCTCTCCTGTTCTTTCTGTTTATGCATATTCATAAGCACATGTACCCTAATGTACTGGGCATCATGTTGTTTGCTAAAAATTTAATTCAGTAAGTGAATGGAAGCTGCCAATAGTTTGAAGCATTTATTTTCAGTAACTGGACTGCCACAAGCAGCTGAATGTGTGCAAGTTAAACATTGTTCCAATGAAGAACTTCAGATTATTTGTTTAGTGGTAATTAGCTGAGCTAAACTTGCATTTTACTGTTAAGATGGTCTACAGAGGAGCATGTGGGCATTGGATTAATCCTGGGGCAACCTGCAAAAGAGAAACATGCCTTTTAAACAAGGGATCATGCAAATAATTTTATATTGTGAAAGGGGTTTGTCTTGTTTCTCATATCTGCAATAGTGGATCTCTCTGGCATTCAATCAGAGAACATTAAAGGAAAACTCTAAAAACAGAAGTGTCGATATAGAAAATGATGCACATTGCAGCAATTAAAGTCCCATTCGGTCAGAAGCACCCCTCGTCCATCCAAAACAATGCAGTTAATATCATGTCGCTGCAAGTGGCCACTTCTCGAAAACCTAATCTGACAGTTTCATTTGACCAAGTTGCAGGTTTCTTTAAACATGTCTTGATTCTGACCAAAGAGCAGTTAATGATGGCTACTCCTTTTAACTTATTTCCACTTTTGCTAAGCCACAAATCAAACCTGAAGATCCACACATTTATTTGTTTGAACAGAAAAGAAAACCAATGTTCAACCGCTTGACTTGGATACTGAATTCTGACTGAAAAAGTTGCATAGAAATATTTCATAAGCTAAAAATGGACCAATTCAAGCTAGTTCTTCATCCTGTACTGAAGCGCTAACTTAAGCCATTGCTTAAACAGTTCTTGACGTCTGAGATTGATAACCAGAAATAAACACAACTGTTCGGCAATAGCCTCAATCACTTCCTCAAAATGTAATGGCAGAGCAAAGTACATTAAACAATATTAATTGCAGTAAACCACTCACTTGAGCTTTTCACACCAAGTTGGTTACCCTTGAGGCTCCCCTAGCAAGTGACATCACATCACACTACATCGAACATTTACATTCTCACTGTCACGAGCCCTATCAGCTGCATACCCTCATCTCTTCCACGAAGTTCTCTATTCGAAGGAAGTTGACAGTCTATCTTTGCAAACCTCTTCTTTAATTTACGACACAGTTATTTCAAAAGTTGAGAAAACATCTTTGTAAAATGGAGCATGATTAAAACAAAATGCACAGCATTTCATGCTGTTAAAGTTAAATAGCTGTTGCAATTAAATTTCACTGGGTTTGCAGCACACTCAAAATATACATAAAACAGGAATTATGACCACAATGATGCTTGGGGAGTAGTTTGTGACAACTGCATTAAAGACCCAATGCCATTTAGTGAATAATGTAGACCTAGAAAATACTGAAGGGGAAGCGAGATGAGACCGGGAAGTGCAAGGGTTCTGCTGTGCATAGGCCTGTGTAGCACCGTACATTAGGCCAGTGTTTTTCAAACCGTTCTCCTTGCTAAACTGATGTGCCCTAAGTCCCGTAAAAGTAGCTTTGTCACTGGAGAGTATTACATAAAGATATAAACGTTCCGAGATACAGACTGCGTTGGAATATCATTGACATTTTAAGTCAGTCCATAGATGCCATAAGACAAACTAGGCAATCCTGAAATTGAACAAGAAAACATCGCAGCACCGCTGACCTCTGATCTCAAATCGCAGCAGCCGTCACAAGCGCAGAGTGTGGGAATTTGGCACTGTCTCTTTGTTAGCAAGATGGGGTCTGTGAAGGGTTGCCTAGGATTCTCCATGGAGCTCAGTGTTCTCTCGTGGTTCCTGGCAGATGGAGCACCACGAGCTGAAGAAAATAAATCCGAAGGCAGCTACGAGAGACTAATGTAATACAAGGGGATGTGCTATTAGTGGACTGTACCATAGCTGTGTGGGACTTCGTCCTTGTCTGCTATTGAAGCTGTATGCGATGTGTAGTGAGTGAAGAATGAAGGTATCTTGTCCTTCCTCTCTGGCCACTAACATCATGGTGTTCATTTCCAAACACAGACTTTATAGAGAAACATGCAGATTCTTCTGCTACAAAGTGAGTAAAAATGTATTCATTTATTTATTTTTAGATCCTGATGCTGTAGTATTCTTTTAAACAATTTAGACGTCTCATGATATACAGTGTAATGGTTGTGCAAGACACAGTGGTCGGAACATCTCTGAAACAGCTGAGCACTTGCAATTAATGGTCTTCAGTTTACAGTAATTGTGTGATTTAAAAGATTATGTTAAAAACATCTTGTTAAATTTGTATTCCATGTTAGAGCTCAGTTTATTTTATTTTTATTTTTTTTCTTCATTCTTTCAAACTTTTTATATACTTGTTAATATTTTTAAACAAGATTTAATAATGTCCCTAGTTTACTGTAACTTTTCAGGATATTGCACTTCAGCAGTGACAATTGCAGATCCCACGTATCTGGCACTAATCACGTTTTATTTTTTTCTTTAGTTTTAGGTGACATTTTAAAGCCATGTGGACGTGTAATTCCAGAATCTCCTCTTGTGAGGCTCAATTCCAACTTTACTGCATACTGTGTCCTGGATGAGAAATGTATGCCTCTGGATTCCAGAAAATTGATCTGGAAAATTCGCAATAAGACTGTCCCAGAAAACCAGTACACAATCATCAATGCAACAGTTTCCAGTGTAACGATCATTCCCACGTCTACATCAGATGATCAGCTCACATGCAACGCTTTAGTACATGAAGACATTAAAACTACTCTTCATGGAATCTTTTTGAAATTGGCGTGTAAGTTTTTATTCTGAATACAGGACTGACTAGGTTTACGGAACTGGAATCTGAGATTGTGCTATGTTACCAACCTTTGACTGTGGCAGACTTGAAGACATTTTCTTAATGTGCTTGTTGACATAAATTTCTGAAATTCAATGTTCGGTTCACCATAATTTACTCTTTTAGTGACTTAAACACTTAAAGTACCATAACCACTAGTGCTCACTACAGTGGTTATGGTTCAAGAAGTGCCCTGGCACTTCCAAGGAGTTGAACCAATTTTGAACAGTTCGACTTCTTACCTGCGGTCCTCCAAGCACCCCAACCACCACCTTCTCTATGAACGCCAGATAGCCAGAAGCTCCGACAGGTTTTATTTCAGGAGAGCTAATGGAACTTCTGGCTCTTCAGTGTTTGTAGTAAAGGTCAGCTGATGCCTTCACACAAGATGATCATAACTTGTGTGATGGGTTATTATCAGAGAAACAATGGGACACACTGAGCATGTGTGGGCATCACCTCAGTCTGCCTTCAGTGCTTTTTATTTTGAGAAAGCACTCCGAGATAGAGGAAGGTAAGCCTACTAGCCTGCTGTCTGCTTGACAGTAGGATTGTGTTATGAAGGTAGTTTACAAGAGTGCTGAGGTTTCTCTTTTTGGTATTTTTAAATGGAATTTTACACACTATGTTCCTTTTGTATTATTTCTATTTAAGGGATTGTATTTGAGAAGTTAAGAATATTTACTCTGATACTTAATGAACAATTGATATGCTTTGCGAACAGAAGTATTTTGAGGATTCAGTTAGGCTGACTAACCACAATAATGTCACATATTTGCTGGACTTTACAGTGATCTAAACCTTGGAGAAAATAACAATAATTTGTGTTTGATATTAATTGCCTTATAAATGGAGTTCCAAGCTTATGTTCTTTGTCCCTTGCAGACCCTCCAGACAAGCCTGACAACTTAACTTGCATTTCATATAATGCAGAAAATCTGACTTGTTCCTGGGATCCTGGAAAACCAACTCTCCTGCCCACAAACTATACTTTAAAGAGAAAGTGGTAAGAAATATGCTAATTTGTTATGTCTTAACAGATATAGTGTGCATGAAATGGCTACCAACTCTTTAAGTCTTAAAAGTGGTGCTTCCTGGTACTATCAAAATGTAGTCCCATTGCAGGACTAATGTACAGTTTAAACATGGAAAAATAATTTAACACACTTGTGATGGTGCACAACATAGGCATCAAAACAACTTTAGCTTAATGAAGAAGTTGCAGTGTGCTCAATTTTCTGCCATTTAGGGGTTAAAGCACTTTTGTACAGCCCTAGTCACACCTCCATGCTTGTGACTTGTTTAGTCTCCCTACACATTTCCTGTGAAGAGAGATCTAATGTTTACACTTCCTGTATTGTACATTCTGTTTAATTTAGGTTATTATCTCCTGCTTTAATTGACTACTATAACCTGCAGCAGCATCCTCCTGTGTGTGATTAAAGTTCAATTAACAGAGATCAAACTTAAAGTAAGGTCTGTAACCTTTATTGTTCATTCAGGCTGTGTCAGTTACAGCTAGGGGAGGTGTGACTAGGGCTGCATAAAGAGAAACAAAAGTTATTTAACTCCTTAATGGCGGAGAATTAAGCAGGAAGACTTCAGGGGCATGATTTATTCACCAAAACTGCTTCATTAAGCCAAAGTTGTTTTGGGGCCTAAAGTATCCCTTTTAAATACCATGTGCCACTTGGCAACTATTTTTTCCAAATACTTCTAAAGAGAAGTGGGGGCAATTCAAGTAAACTGGGGATATAGGGTCCCCTTTGGCCCCTGCCCATGAGCGGCGGGTGGAGGCCCTAAATGAAAATGGGGGAAGTAGGGATATCTTAACGGACTTTAGGCTTGGGGAAGATTTTAAAGTGTGCTGGAGGTCGTTCCACAATTGCGGTGCTCTGTAGGAAAAGGAGGATCGGGCTACTTTCTTTTTGTATTGAGGTAGACTAAATATAAAGTGCTGGTACTGGATTGGAGGTTATAGAATGTGGGAACAGCCAGGGAGAGCATTCTGCTCAGGTAGGGTGGGAGCTTCCCAGAAAAGCTCTTAAAAACAAGGCTGGAAAGATGAAGGGTGCGTCTGGATTCCAGAGACAGCCATTTTAGTACTTTTAACATGTCACAATGGGGACATGCTAAAATCGGCAGAACGAGTTATATAATGTGACATGCTAAAATCGGCAGAACGAGTTATACATTGTAGCGCAAATCGGCAGAACGAGTTATACAATGTATTAAATTGATTAAGGTGGGTTTGCGGTGCAGGTGCATATAGTACATCCTCATAATCAATGATTGGCATCAGCATTTGCTATGCAATCTTTTCCTTTACTGTAGGTTTTAGCCAGGATTTGTTTCTGTACAGGGCACCTAGTGTTGGATAAAGTTTAGATGCAAGTTTTTCTATATGGAGGCCAAGAGATAGATTGGGGTCTAACAACATACCCAAGTAGTGGATGCATGGAATAGACTTCCATCTGAAGTGGTAGAGGTTAACACAGTAAAGGAGTTTAAGCATGCGTGGGATAGGCATAAGGCTATCCTAGCTATAAGATAAGGTCAGGGACTAATGAAAGTATTTAGAAAATTGGGCTGACTAGATGGGCTGAATGGTTCTTATCTGCCGTCACATTCTATGTTTCTTTGTTTAAAAGAGTGGGCTGCGGTCAGTGTGCTATTTGAATTAGTTTAGATGGATAGGGGGGAATTGTGTAATTTAGGTACTGTTCCAAAGATCAATGTGACCGTTTTGTCAGTGTTTAGGAAGAGCTTGTTTTTTGCGATCCATTTTTCTACTTCTGTAAACGGGTCTTGGCGCACAGCCTCAAGCTGCGGTAAATCTGCTTACAAGTGTACATTTGAGGATTTGCAGACTTTAGGCAGATCATTTATAAATAATGTAAATAGTAGGGGGCCGAGAATGGAACCTTGGGGAACACCACACGTGACTGGGAGAGGGAGGGAGTCGCTGTCAGAAATGGACACATATTGCAAGCGATCCTATACATACGATCAAAACCAGGTTAGCAGACAATCACCAGTACCTGAGTTTTTGAGTTTGTGCAGTAGAATGTCGTGGTCTACTGTGTCAAAGGCCTTTGCAAAATCAAGGAAAATAGCTCCAGTTAGGTTTCCTTGTCCCATGCCAGTTTGGATGTCATTGCAAACTTTTAAGAGGGCAGTTGTAGTGGAGTGATTCTGGCGAAAGCCCAATTGATCAGGGGTCAGATCGTTTGAATGTTGGTAATACTCACATAGTTGCGGATGGACACATTTTTCTAAGATTTTTGACAGTACCGGGAGCAATGATATTGGGCGATGGTTAGAAACCAAAGTAGTGTCACTACTTTTATGGATAGGCACTACTCTCGCAGTCTTCCAAAGTTTTGGTATGTATCCAGACACCAAGGATTCGTTAATAAGGGTAGCGACAGGTTTAGCAATTGCTGGCGCACTGAGCTTCAGCAGCATTGCTGGGATTTGATCAGGTCCAGGCTGGTTTTTCATTTTTAGATTATTAAGGTGTTTTTTAATGACACCAACAGGTACAGGTCTAAAAATAAACTTGTCTATATTGGGCCTTTGCAAATTTAGTGGGGCCTGACCCACATTTGTAGTTTCAGGATGCGTGTCATTTATTAGCTTGGCAATCAGGGTAGTGGAGCATCCGACAAAATAATTGTTAAAGGCATTTGCTACATCTAAGGGAAGTTGCAGGGTTTGGTTATCCACTTTGACAGTGGAGGGTTGGGAGTGGATTGGGGGAGTTTTTTTTTTTAAATTTATTTATGACTTTCCAAAAGTTTCTAGGGTTTGATAGGTTATTGTTCAGATTTTCATAGAAATATTGGGACTTGGCCAATTTTGTTTGTTTTTGGGCATATATTTCACCAATGTCTATATGCACGGTGATCATTCATAGAGCCAGTACGCTTGAACTTTGACCACAATGAATCCTGAAACTGGTACATTTGGATGAGGTCAGCTGTGATCCAGTTCATATGTGCCCTTTTTACCCTCACCTTATGCAGCGGGGCATGCAAATTCCAAATTTGTAGGAGTTCAGACTGAAAGAATTCAACTGCACAGTCTAGATATGGGATAATGTTTAATCTGTGCCATGGGAGGTTCTTGATGTCATTCAGAAAGGATTCAACATTACATTTTTTGAAGCACCTGGTGATTTTAATCTTGGGAGATGATTTAATAGCCTTTATTTTACGCACACAGTACACTAAACTGTGATCACTGAAACTGTTAGGGAGAACACTGGCCTCCTGGATTATATCAGGAGAAGTGGAGAGAATCCAATCGAGCAGGGTATTGTTCTGGCTTTTAATGTTTATGCGATTGGGGAGGAGATTAATTGCGTTAGTTGCAAAGTCTTAAACCGCAAGAACTATTATTTTTTTAGGATTCACCCTATCAATATTAAAATCTCCAAAGACCAACAGTTCACCTTTTTGGTTTTGAGCTATGGTTTCACTAAGGAGATAGGCTATGTCAGATGGGGAATGCACAGGGGAACTAGGTGGGCGGTATATTCCTGCAACAATGATTGATTTACTGCACGGGATATCAATTGTGCCAGAAAAGAAATCAAAGGTGGCAAGAGGGCTAAAGTTTTGTAAGGGGGTAAACTTTATGGAATTGTCAACATAAATAACAATGCCGCCTCCTCTCTTTGCTCTGTCATTTCTAAACCATGAATAACCCTGTATTGCAATGGCAGAATCTGGTATTTTAGTTGTAAACCATGATTTAGAGAGCACAATGATGTTTGGTTTGTAATGGGAAAACGAGGCTTGCAGTGCATCCAGTTTAGGGAGTAAGCTACGGATGTTGCAGTGCACAAAAGAGAGGCCTTTTTTAGTGGGGAGATTAGGACTAGAATTAGCTGGTGGACCAGGGTTAGACTCCACATCATTTGCAAGGGCAAGTAACATAAGGAATGGGAATTTGGACACCATTTTTGTTTGGCCAGAGAGTGAATGGGATATGAGGTGGGGGGTAGGAGGGCTATTTTTTATAACTCTCCACCAGCACTCAGCAGATAAGTTACAGGAACAGAGCAGGCCATGGTGTATGATAATTTGTGTTCTTATGGCGGTAGTGATGTGAACAAAATTGGATTGAGAAAAGGGTTATTAAGAATAACAGTATGGTCATATTTGGATTCATGTTAGTGGTATGAGGTGTGTAGCTGAAGATGAAACATAGTGAAAAACAAAAATTAAAAATTAAATCAAAGTATATAATATTGGTGTGTGATATATAGCCATTTGTATGGAGAGAGGGATTGTATTCTGTAGGGTTAAGAGATTGGTAGGGTGTGCTGATCAGTGTTTGCACCTGTCATTTCTGGAGAATGAAAGTTGCGTGGGAGACTATCTATAAATGAGGAAATGAGCACGGGTAGGGTGGGAGGGGAATCAGTCTTCCAGAAGGCTACCTGTTGCAAATGGCAGTGGAACAGCTGATGGAGTTTTTGGTTGTTTGCTGGGCTGGGTATGTTTAAAAATCAGACTTGGAATCAACCAATCAGAGTGCTCTAAGCCCAATTGCAGGGCGTTTAAAGTCTTTATAAGCCTTTCCCTGCCCTGCGGAGCTCAGTCTGGCTGTGCCCTCGCTGGGTGAAGATGGATAACTTTTTTTTAGCTTTTTTTTTTTTTTTCTATTTTTCTATTTATTTTTTTTTATTTTTTCAAAGTTTGGTGGGTATTATGGATTTTTATTTAGTCTTTTTTGGGGCAGAAAAAAAGATTTTAGAAAAAGGAAGACCTCAAATGGTAAGTTATTTTTTATTTACAGGTATTTAGTTTTCTCGTGTCCCTCCTCTCATTATTTTTAGGGTGAGGGGGGAAATAGGAATTTATTTTAAAAATGTTGTGTGGTGGTGGGGGGGAGGGTGAATAGGGCTTAGGGACCCCTAGTCACCTGGGGAGTGGTTTACATTTAGCCCCCTTAGAGTGAAGGAGGACATGGGGGCTTAGGAAGTGGTGGGGAGCACTGCTCCCTGCCGCTTCTATTTTTTACTTATTACAAGGAGGGAGCTGCGCACCGGTAACTCCCTCCTTGTAATAAACCAAACAAACGAAGAGCTCTTCGTTCATTCGTTTAAATTTTCTATTCATTTATTCATCTTTCTAGCAAATGAATAAATAGATGAAATTCCCGTTCGCATGTCCAAGTCTTTAACTGGGCATGCGCGGGAATTTCACAGCGCTGTCTAGTATGGGCAGATGATGTGTCCCACAGGGACTTCATCTACCCACACAAAGATGGCTGCGCCCAGGACCTAGGTCTAGGCAGAAAATAAAGATGAAAAAATAGGTAATAAGTGGGACTTAGGGGCATTTGGGGGGTAACTAGGCGGACAATTAGATGTAGTGGAGTCAGGAGGGGGATTTAAAAAAAATGGATTTGGCCATGAAAATGCCGTTTTAACGCTGACCCTTTACCAATTCTACTTCTAACCTTAGGCTAAATTAACGTTAAACTATGTCTCTAAAACAGCCATAACCCTTGCCTTAGTATGAAACCTACACTAACTCTAAGGAACCATTCTGCTAATTAGTACTGACATTCCTATTTAAAACTCTATATAGTGCCGTCTACTGGCTGTGTTCAGCATTACAGGGATATTCCTGTAATGCTGAGACTCCAGTATGCCGGCTACATTGTGATTTGTACTGGGCAAAGTCCAGTTCCAATAACAATCTACATAGAGCAATGGTGGGAGACCATATCAGGGTTGGTCTGTTCAGATACTGGAAATCTCCCTTGAGCACCTGCCTGACCAGAGTCCATTTCAGTGGTTTTTAAAGGTTTTATGCAGCGCTCCCTTCGAGTGCTGTATACAGCTAATTGGTCAGCCAGGGGCCATTAAATGTGGCCCCAGCGGAAATAAATGGAGGCTCCCTTGGGTGAGTAGGATTTTAACCCTGCTCACACCAAAATGTTAGCCATTGTCAATATATCTAAACTGTGTTAAATTTAATCCCAGTATAGTTAAGATGTAATGACATGATCTAATGTGGGAAGTGGCTAAAGGAACACTCAATTGAAAATTGTTTCCTTTGGGGGGGGTTTATCTACCATAATAAACATGCATGTATTTTTTTCCTTCTTCTAGTAATTAGTACAATAAGTCAAAGTGGTTATGGTGATTTTAATGCTTTCGAAAGGGACTCTCAAACCATTAGGCTCTCAATACAGCAATAGGTGCTTTACTATCCTGCCTCCTAGCATTCTCCGCCTATCATGGCAATCCCAGATAAAAGTGATTTGGATGGATTAAGGGGACGTGAACCAAGGAATTGGGTATACGAACATGCCCCATTTATGTCAGACTACTCCCATTACTTAAAGGCAGCCCACCTATTTTAATGAGCTGTATTGGATATGCTTAGAGTGGGCCTTTATGCCAGCATTGAAAGAGAAAACACTTTCTACTTCGATTCTGTTGCTTTTGAAATAGAGGAAACTAACAAAGCATTCTGCATTTTCTTTTTATTTGATGATTTATGCTTTCTCTATATCTATCACGCATATTAATGTGCATTTAGTTTGCAATTGTTTTTGACTTTTGTTTAATTGCTTTTCTAGGCGTTATTCAACCGAGATAAAGGACTGCATACCCAAAGATGTAAATAATTCCTGCACAGTGGACTGGCCAAATTTTCAACTCTATGTTGACACACTATTCTGGGTTGAAGCTGCAAACGATCTGGAGACAGTAACATCCGATATTCTGGAGTGGGATATTGCGAACATAGGTAAATATTATACTTTGTACTTTTTACTGCAAAATATACACAAGTGTTTTGTTTTTATGACACCTATCAGAAGGACTACAGAAACAAAAATGAATCTGAACATAATCAGATAACAGGGCGCCACAATCACTTTAGTTGCCAGCGAGATTTCCAAAAAGAGAAAACAGTCAAAAAATGTAATATCCAATTTATTGAAATAAAAACAAGGTATAGGCAATAGCACGATATATGTGCAAAAATAGCAAAGAAAAGAACCCTTGGGAATAGCAGCTTAATAAAACATGATTATGGTATAAAGTGCATGTGCTACAGTGCAAATAGAAAAAGTGCTGGGTGCTTGTCAAGCAGCTCAGAATAGCAGCTAACTCCACTACTCTTTAACAGACTGTAATAAAAGCACAATTTCAGTAAATTGGATGTTACATTTTTTGATCGTTTACTCTTTTTGGAAATCTCGCTGGCAGCTAAAGTGATTGTGGCGCCCTGTTATCTGATTATGTTCAGTTGTGTCTTTTGTTATATTGAGGTTGGGTGTGACCTCTAGACACTTTCACCCCTGAAAGCAACTCCCAGTTTTCATTACAGCCATTTACTTTCAGATTCCTGTTTTGCTAACGAGGATGAGAAAGCTGAGAAAATAACTCACCTTACTGATACAAATGTGAGGCTGATTAAGTATCGTCCACTGAACAGGTTTAGTGAGAGAAAAGGGATCATTTTGTTCTTGCTTGGGTGCAGGATGAAGATAAATTGGACCACAAGCAGAAAAATGGGAGAGAAAAGGGTTAACATGAACCTGAGATGATTAGCATCTTTAAAAAAAAAATTATTATTCAGTTCAGACTACAATGTTGCGAGAGTTCTCTTATGCAAAATGAATTTTAAATTTTTCTCCAATTTGACAATTTGTATTGCTATTTATTAGAATTGATACAACTGAATGGAACACTATTAAGAGCTAGGAAGAGTCACAAGTCTTAACCCGGATTAACCCCTTAAGGACACAGCTTCAGAAGCTTGACTTACGCTTAATGACACAAGCAATTTTTGCATTTTCTTGCTGTTTGCGTTCAACTGCAATTTGCATCTCTCTCATTTATTGCACCGACACATATTATATACTGTTTTTTAAAGGACAGAAAGGGCTTTAATTTGATATAACATATATATATATATATATATATAAATGCTTACTTATTATAAAAAAAATACAGAAAAATGCAAAAAAAATGAAAAATATTGTTTTTTTTTACAGTTTTTGCAATAATAATGTGTGCATAATTAGTGCAGGTTAAGGAAAGTAATTAAAAATAAATTTATTTATTTGTTCTGATTTACAGAATATATAATGTGTCTGGGATTTTCAGTTTTTTTTGGTAGTTACAGGTCACAAAGCAAAAGGAGTAAAATAAACTTTTAATGTGGAGCGATTTTAGAATTTGGTATGTTTGTCTTGTAAGCCTAAAAGCCATAAAAGAAAACAAAATTGCCACACAAAAGTATATATTTATATAAAGTAGACATCACAGGCTATTTACCTAAGGTGGTTTTGACACTTTCTACATAGCCATTTCACCGCCAACCTCTGCTAAATATTGGAGTAAAATTTAGTTTTTTGGGGTTTTTGGCACACAAACTTATAACAAAGAACTTCTCATGTTTATTTTGTAAAGTTGGTGTGTGCTATTCCTGTACAAAGTTTTATCTTGTGTTCAGTTACATCTGCTGATTAAAATGACACCCCCATTGTATGTCTTTGGCACTATTTCGTGAAGTTACAGTGCCATTTAGGTGACCTGTCCTTTTCAGTATTCACAGTAGATTTTTGAGAGACGGATTTAATGAGCCTATGCATCCATTTGGGGTATTATAACAGTTTGACTGTTCAAAAAAAAACCACAAAGGCCTACCATTTGTAAAAGTAGACACTCCAGGGTATCTCATAAGGTGCATATTGTGCCTTAACATGCCCCCATTTTTTCACCAATATATGCCAAATTATGTGGTAAAAAATAATTTTGTGCGTTTTTTACATATGGATTGCATTTTTGCTGGGCATTTTGTATATTTCACATGTGCCACTAAGTTCAAACCCCCCAAATTATGCTCAGCTAAGTCTTCTGAGTAAAATGACACCCCCATTGTATGTCTTTGGCACTATTTCGTGAAGTTACAGTGCCATATAGGAGACCTATCCTTTTCAGTATTCAAAGTAGAATTTTGAGAGACGGATTTAATGAGCCTATGCGTCCATTTGGGGTATTATAACAGTTTGACTGTTCAAAAAAACCCACAAAGGCCTACCATTTGTAAAAGTAGACACTCCAGGGTATCTCATAAGGTGCATATTGTGCCTTAACATGCCCCCATTTTTTCACCAATATATGCCAAATTATGTGGTAAAAAATAATTTTGTGCGTTTTTTACATATGGATTGCATTTTTGCTGGGCATTTTGTATATTTCACATGTGCCACTAAGTTCAAACCCCCCAAATTATGCTCAGCTAAGTCTTCTGAGTAAAATGACACCCCCATTGTATGTCTTTGGCACTATTTCGTGAAGTTACAGTGCCATATAGGAGACCTGTCCTTTTCAGTATTCAAAGTAGAATTTTGAGAGACGGATTTAATGAGCCTATGCTTCCATTTGGGGTATTATAACAGTTTGACTGTTCAAAAAAACCCCACAAAGGCCTACCATTTGTAAAAGTAGACACTCCAGGGTATCTCATAAGGTGCATATTGTGCCTTAACATGCTCCCATTTTTTCACCAATATATGCCAAATTATGTGGTAAAAAATAATTTTGTGCGTTTTTTACATATGGATTGCATTTCTGCTAGGCATTTTGTGTATTTCACATGTGCCACTAAGTTCAAACCCCCCAAATTATGCTCAGCTAAGTCTTCTGAGTAAAATGACACCCCCATTGTATGTCTTTGGCACTATTTCGTGAAGTTACAGTGCCATATAGGAGACCTATCCTTTTCAGTATTCAAAGTAGAATTTTGAGAGACGGATTTAATGAGCCTATGCGTCCATTTGGGGTATTATAACAGTTTGACTGTTCAAAAAAAAACCCACAAAGGCCTACCATTTGTAAAAGTAGACACTCCAGGGTATCTCATAAGGTGCATATTGTGCCTTAACATGCTCCCATTTTTTCACCAATATATGCCAAATTATGTGGTAAAAAATAATTTTGTGCGTTTTTTACATATGGATTGCATTTTTGCTAGGCATTTTGTGTATTTCACATGTGCCACTAAGTTCAAACCCCCCAAATTATGCTCAGCTAAGTCTTCTGAGTAAAATGACACCCCCATTGTATGTCTTTGGCACTATTTCGTGAAGTTACAGTGCCATATAGGAGACCTATCCATTTCAGTATTTACAGTACAATTTTGAGAGATGGATTTAATTGGCCTATGCTTCAATTTGGGACATTATTGCAGTTGGAAAGTTCAAAAAAACCCACAAAGGCCTACCATTTCCTAAAGTAGACACCCCAGGGTATTTCAAAAGGCATATTTTAAACCTTAGCGTTGGATCATTTTTTTGTTAGTTTGTACCAAGTCTAGTTAAAATGAGCATTTTTTCTGCCTTTTTGACACACACTTGGAGTTGTTACTGTATATTTTGTAATCCTTATGTGTGCTATGGCAGTAGAGCACCTAATATGTTGCTCAGCTATGTCCTCTTAATGCTGCAATACCCCCATATGTACCCTTTTCAGGGATATGTGGATGTTGAAGGGGCACATTGGAGACCAAGCCATATCAGTTTTTACCGAACTTTGAATTTTGACGCTCGGCCCATGTGCAATTTCCAAGCATCTTAGCAGGTTTTAAGTTCAAATTACCCCACAAAGGCCTACCATTTTTTAAAGTAGACACCCCAGGGCATTTCAAAAGGCATATTTTAAACCTTAGCGTTGGATCATTTTTTTGTTAGTTTGTACCAAGTCTAGTTACAATGAGCATTTTTTCTGCCTTTTTGACACACACTTGGAGTTGTTACTGTATATTTTGTAATCCTTATGTGTGCTATGGCAGTAGAACACCTAATATGTTGCTCAGCTATGTCCTCTTAGTGCAGCAATACCCCCATGTGTACCTTTTTCAGGGATATGTGGATGTTGAAGGGGCACCTTGGAGACACATCACTTTCATATTTTTCAAAAGTGGATGCTGGGCCAAAGTGTTATTTTAGCAGCCCAGGACTGCAAATTACCTCTCAAAGACCACATATATTTTTAAGTATAAGCAGCTCATCAATTCAAATTATGAACAAGTGCATACTATTTGCTGTGAAAAGGGGGAATAGTTGGCTTAATCCTATCTGGGGGTAGTACCCAGTGATCTGTGTCACGGGCAACGCTGTCACGGATTCCAAAACACAGACAGACTACAAAGAGAGAGAACACAGAGAGAGATACTTGTAATACCGGTCCTTAGAATGGCCGGGCTATACAAGCAGAGAATAGTCAAGGTACAAGCCGAGGTCAAAGGGGTAAAGAGAAACGGAACAACGATAGGACAAGCCGAGGTCCAGGATCAGAGAAGACAGGATAAACGGGAGACAAAGCCAAGATTTGGTAACCAGACAGTTGACTAAATTCAGACCCCAAAACTGGTCTGCCTTTTCGGCCTGAGTGTGGAAAACTTTAAAACAGTGGCCAATACATAGGCCGGGCTGAGAGGGGCAATCAGGGCAGTAATAGCTAGTCTCAACTCTTACGCCCCTCTTGTAGCACACCCTGCATCTTTTCTGGGGGTTTTTCTTTCTGGGGGTTGATGGAATCTTGAAGCAGAAGTGACCTACCTCCATTCTTCTACTAAGCTCGACTGATGGTCCCCCTCTGTGGCACTCAAGTAACCCAGAAATTAGCTGAAATTGAAATGAAAGGAATGTGCATTTCAGCTCAGCATTTGCCTTTTTAAAAATAATAAAGGCATTGTGGACTGCCGTCTGCATTATATATATGCCCACTTTTTTATACCATGCCCTGGTTTTGCGCATGATTAGATACGGCTGCATTAGTTGATCGGACAGATCAACTCCCCCCATATGTCGATTATATTGCTGTATGCAGACTGGCACCCGTTTATATTCCTCTCTGCCACGAACTGCGACCCTGCGAGTGTTTTCCCCGTGGATGGTAGTTAGGATGAAAACCTCCTTTTTATCGCGGTACTTGAGTGCCAGCAGTTCATTCTGGCAGAGAGCTGCTGTTTCCCCCTTTTTTAATTTTTTTTTCTGCTAGAGCCTTTGGGAAACCTGTGCGACTCTTCCTGATAGTGCCACAGGCCACGGTCTCAAAACAGTACAGCATTTGTAAGAGTGGGATGCTGTTATAAAAGTTATCAATATATAAGTGATAACCATAGTTAAGTAAGGGCATTATTAAATCCCAGACAATTTTCCCACTTGTCCCTATTATATCTGGGCAACCTGGGGGATCAATGTGGCTATCCCTTCCTTCGTATACACGGAAGGTGTATACGTAGCCACTGCCACTTTCACATAATTTATAAAATTTGATCCCATACCGGGATCTTTTGGATGGGATATATTGTCTAAATCCCAGTCTTCCCTTATATTTCATGAGGGACTCATCAATTGAAATGTGTTTTTTGGGGGTGTAAATAGTGGCAAATTTTTCATTTAAGTGGGAAATTAGGGGGCGTATTTTATAAAGAATGTCATACTGTGGATGACCTTTTGGGGGGCACTTCATATTGTCATTAAAGTGCATAAAACGCAGTATGTCCTCATATCGCTCCCTATGCATTGTCTGGGAAAAAATGGGGGTATTAAAAATAGGATTTTTAGTCCAATACATTCTAATTGTGGGCTTTTTAACTATCCCCATTAACATTGTCAGTGCCCAGAATTGTTTAATTTCTGGCACACTGGTTGGGTACCATCTCTCTGTCCTGGCGATTCGGGAGTCTTGGTTGCGTGCAAGATATTGCTCCGCATACAGATTTGTCTGGGTAACTACCTCCCCAAAAAAATCATCCCCCAAAAACAGCTCCATACAATCCAGTGCATTATAGCCAGACAGGTCAGCCTGTATGCCAGGATTGGCAGTGAACACTGGGATGTCTGGCGAAAAATGATTAGGGGGTACCCAGTCATCTGTGCCATATTGAACATTAGGGGAATCAGCGATTTCCTCTGATGTTACTGCAGAATCTGGCACATAGTCCCTGTCCCCTGCGTCACTCTGAGGCAGTGTCGGTCGCCTCTGAGTCAGCGGCTAACAGGGCATAAGCCTCCTCTGCGCTATACTTTCGCAACATTGTTAATACAGTTAACACAGAAACAAGAAAACTTTAACTAAATAACTAAACTTTTTTTTTTTTTTTTACCCCTAACTAAATTCCCCAATTAACACTAAATTCCACCCACCCAACTAACTAAATCACAAATTAATAAAATAAAATAATAAAATTGAACCCCTTAGGGTTACAAAAAAAAATAAAATTTAACCCTTAAGTGTAAAAAAAAAAATAGATCACAGTAAAGTACTGTGACCTGTATATTGATCACTGCTAGCAGTGATCAAGCAGCAGGGAAAGGGTTAATTTTTTTTTTTTGACAGGGGAAAGGGATAGGTAATTTTTATTACACCTTAGCTATTCCTCAGGGACACAATGTAGCACCGATCCGTCTCTCTCCACTTCACAAACCCACAAGAGGTGGAGGGAGGCGGATCAGATGTCCCAGCAGCATTGTGACCGCTGTGACTGGCTGTCACAGCGATCACATGTGCTGGGACATTGCGATTTGCTGTTGCTGGTCTGCCCCTGACTCGGAGGCACCCAGCAACAGCGTTAACCCCGCGATCGCCGGCACTGCGGCGATCGCGGGGTTAATTTTACCGCGTGACGGACAAGGTCCGTCACCCGTCGTTAAGGGCATCCCCAGGATGACGGACCTCGTCCGTCATCCGTCCTGAAGGGGTTAAAGGACCACTATAGTGCCAGGATAACAAACTCGTTTTCCTGGCACTTTAGTGCCCTGAGGGTGCCCACACCCTCATGGCCCCACTCCCGCCGGGCTGAAGTTGGAGGAAGGGGTTAAACATTAACCTTTCTCCAGCGCCGGGCTCCTTCTGCGCTGGGGACTCTCCTCCTCCTTTGTACTTCATCGGCTGCATGCGCGGCAAGAGCCGCATGCGCATTCAGTCAGTCCATAGGAAAGCATTCTCAATGCTTTCCTATGGACGCTGCATCTTCAAAGTGAGAAGAGCGGAAGCGCCTCTAGCGGCTGTCAATGAGACGGCCACTAGAGGCTGGATTAACCTAAGGGTAAACATGTTCTCTGAAACTATGTTTACAGCAGGCAGGGTTAACAGAGGTACCCTGCACCCAGACCACTTCATTGAGCTGGTGTGGTCTGGGTGCCTATAGGGGTCCTTTAATCCAATTTTTATTGCGTTTTGGGTACAGAAAAAAGGTGGGGAGGGTTGGGTGAAAATATTCATTAGCTTGGTTTACAATTTTGAACATACATGTGAAATCGCATTTTATTATACGTGTGTATTTGCAATAAACTTGGTATACAGAAAGGGAGGTAATGGGGATAGCTGTGGTGTCCAACCTGGTTAGGTTGCGCTATGCATTTTCGCGTCTAGAGGTTTCAGATCTTTGACTTTTTGCCGAGTCAGTCGTTTTTTTATGCATGTTAAATGGTTCTAACTAGGCTCTGTATAATCCAGAATGTATTCTTCATCCTTTTGGTTAATCGTGTTCCGATGCTCATTCAGGTGGTCTGTTTCAGTGTGTCACCTGGGTGTTTTTTATCAGTCTGGTTCGGGTTGGGTGTGATCGGTGTCGCTCGGTTAAATATCTGGTTATGTGTGGGCATGTGAGTAGATGTTGTCAACATCAATGGTTTTCTACTCCTAGCTCATCTTTGTCTTTATTTGGCCTCTCCATTTTCAAGTACTGTTTAATATGCATCTAATTATTGTAGGCTACTTAGTAATTGTTAGCGGTGTGTTGTGGTCTTTTTGTTCACATTTTCCTAGACTGTGTTCGGCACCGAGTTGGTCCCTAAATTCCATGGTGTGTCTCGTGTAATTCACGTTTTGTGATCTAAGTGCTTGTTGTAGGAGGTAGTGAGTGTACTTTGTTTCTTTCCAAAGTTTGATACCCGCCTCCGTCTAGATTTCAGTCTGGCCCGTGTTCCCATCCTTTCCTCTCGCGGATTGTTTGTCTTTATGTGCGTGTTTCCCACTTTTCCTAAGTGTGCCCGTGTTAGTCTGCCAAGCTACTTGCTTCCTGGTATTCATCAAATGGATTTTGTCTTGGAGGCTAGTCCTCCATGGTTATTTAGCTTTTTCTGGCTTCTCTGGTTTCCGTATGAGTGTGCGTAAAATTAGCATTGCCGTGTCATGTTTGTGTCATACGGTTCTCAGTTCCCGATTCCTCCCGGCTTTGGCTGCCCCAGATATCATTTATAGGGCAGTGGGGGTCATGTATATGCACGCCAGAGAGCGCGAGGGCCTCCTCGAACCTCAGGGCTTTAATCTTTTTCTAATACATTAATTAGGGTAGTTTTGTTTTGAAGCATGTAATATACATCTGACATAAAGTACAACTTTTTAGAACTTGCTATGTTAATATACTTATAAACTTGTCTAAATCAACACATTCATAGACACTAGAACACCAGAATTGTTTTACATGGTTAAGGAAAACATTTACATATGTGTAACTGTGATTTTACTGTATTTTCTTCAAAAGACTTAAATTTACACTACTGTAGTTCCCTTCTAAACAGCATTCCTAGACTCTTTGGTCATTTTCCCATCTTGTTAAAATTAATATTTTTTTTTTTATTTTTTTTTTTGCGTTGACGCACTACATGAGTATTTATTATAAAATGGTTTCTATAAATAATAATAATAAAAACTGTGTCCATTTATTTGATTTTAATAAACATTTGAATGAATTAAAACTTTCTTTTTTTTTTTAGTTAAGCCTAATCCTCCAGAAATTAAGCAGTTGGTTACTACTGTGGGGTTACCCAAAGCCATTAAAATAGAATGGAAAAATCCAATGGAAGATAATCCAAATATGCAAATGAAGTACATTATTCGATATCGGACCAATAGCAGCCAAGAATGGGAAGAGGTATTGGAGGGGATTGGGTGTATTTGTGTCTTGTTTTTATTATCCTCCTTTACCACTTCTGAGTAAGCATTCTGCTAAATATGGTGGTCTTAATTTCCATCAAAGACACCTGCTTACTGTTGCTTAGATGAACAACAAATCTAAATTAAACATGTGTAGGGGTCCGTGTCTTGCACAATTTATTTATTTTTTCTTTTTTTTTTTTTTTGGTCTCAAAGACAATTCATAATTGTAATGCTTGGAAGAGTGGTATAACAATTAACTGCTCATAGTTCTGTTTCTACATAAACTCTCACAGACCATTATTAGATTTGTCTACTTGTTAAATCTTAAAAAGGAGGGAGGACATCCAGCGTCAGATTTATCCCCTTAGGAAATCATTGATTCAATGCTTTCCTGTGGGGAGGTCTAATGCGTGCACTGCATTTGCCGCGCATGCGCATTAGCACCCACTTTTTGCAGGACAGAGGAGGCAACAAAGCCGCGAACCAGCGCTCAGGAACATCAGCACTGGCATCAGGTAGGTAAATATAAGTTTTTAACCCTATATTTACAATAATGAGGGTGCAAGCAGAGGGAACTATAGTGTCAGGAATACAGCTTGTATTCCTGGCACTTGTTTTGCTTTAACACTTTATATGTCCAGCTGCGAGTATTTAAATTACAGTATTAGGATGAATAATACACAAGGTGTATGTGTCAAATTTTGTAATTGCAACTCCTTATGATACATATGGATTAGATCAGTGATTTTAGTTGTTTGTGACTTGGCATCTTAATTGGGAAGAAACTGATCTTACTATGTCTAAAATTTTATAGAGATCCATGCAATTAAAAAATAATAATAATAATTTTATACGATAAGAAACTTGTAATGGAAAGTGGTTAGAGGAGAATGGCCAGATTAACTCATGAGGGCAAAATATGGCACATATTCATAAAGCCACTCTATAATCTATTATGCCTATGGTATGCAGCTGGGCTTCTATGACTCATGAAATCCTAAAGCAAATGGGCTACATTGGCATACCAGTACAAGTTCCCATTCTATATGCTGAACAAAAAGGAATTTGGAGTTTTTATTATCATGCGCCCATGGTGATCTCAATCACGTCTGCCCATCTCTTTTTCTCTTGTAACATGAAAATAGAAAGTGACTACTTTCAGCAGGAGAATTTACCATATCACAAAGCGGGTGTCCTCTCGAAGGTTCCAAAAACGAATTTCTGTTTACTCCGCTGCCCTGTAAAATAGTCTGCAATCACGGTTTGTGAAATTATTCACCATCAAACTACAAGTGAACCTAAGACAACTCCACCAGCAGAGTCTTTCTCAGTAAGTTGGACTTGTGGTTCAGTGGTGGCATAATGATTTTCAAATACTAGCGCAAGAATTTTGAGACTGGAGCAAGGTCTCGCATCACTGCACCCTTACCATAATAGATTTTAAAACCGCCTGTATAGTCCTCAGATCTCAAACCACTTGTGCACTTTGAGCGAAGTGGAATGGGAGGTTTGCAGCATTAATTCTGAAAATATCCCACAGGAAAAGTACGACTATATTGTCATCCTAGACCTAAATCCCCAAGGACTAAATCCTGCAACTCACACATGCTTTCTTGAGTTCATATCTTAAGTGTGTGGATTTTTATCCCCATTTTATTAATATTTACAGGTGCCCCAGAGTGATACTGCCTCCCACAGATCATCTTTCACTCTACAAGATCTCCTGCCATACACTGTGTATGTGGTTACAATGCGTTGCATGCAAAGGAGCGGACAAGGTTTCTGGAGTGAATGGAGCAAAGGGAAATATACAACTACCCCAGAAGATAGTAAGTAAACCACAAATGGCAATTAATCAAAAATCAAACCCAATCAAAAAGAAAAAAAGTACTAATGTTTCCAAAAATGTAATTATGCTAGCAACTGAAGTATAGCTTTGGCTGTGTAATTTAATGGCATTAACTGATAGTAGGATGCTTTTACGTACTTACTATGAACGTTTGATTAAACCGCATTATAATTTATGTAGAAAATATTACAATTTGAAAAGCAAGGTGTTTTGTACAATAATCAATTTGCCTAAGAGGTTCTTAGGATTTGTTATACTATACAACAGTTTGTCGTGTATTTTATTTTATAGAAATTTATCTGCTGTCTAGAGTCTTTTACTATGTATTTATTATTCTTCTATAGAACCCAACAAACGTCTATCCTTATGGAGAAAGCTTGGTGACCCTAATGAATTTGGAAACAGAAGTGTTACTCTCATATGGAAGGTAAAAGTTCAAGAGTTAAAATGCATGAATTACTAAATGACTACGCATTGTATAAACTGCTTCTAATAATAAAGTGAAAAGTAATTTTCTATCTCATATTTTGAAAGGGTATGTTGGAATGGGTAGAAATTGTAACATGACCACGTACTGGAGCATCCTGCAAACACTTTTTTTCGATTCTCCAGCTCTCCCCCACATTGTCACCGCATTTATATTTTGGAAGGGGAATGTATAAAATTATTCTGCACATTGAATAAGCATACATGATTGAATTCTGTACTTTTGTGTTCCTGTCCTCTAAGTATTTTACTGCAGAGTACAGAATATACTCTGCGGATAGGTGGCCGTCCATACTGTGTACACACGCAGAAAACACGAGACAGTCATTCAGGAGGGACTTTGGGAGCTTTTGGACCTTCTGCAGTGTATTTACTTTACACCTCTTAACAGTGTGGTTTCACGCTCCAGTAGTGGTCAGAAATTCAGAATAAGAATATTGGAACACCTCCGATTCTTCCCTAAAGGACTTATCCAACCACCATGACTACTTCTACTTTTAGAAGTGGTCATGGTGGTAGACGCCTGTATGTGCAGTGTTTTTGCTTGAAACAGATATCTGCATTTTTGTACTGGTGGCTAGTTACACCCCAGCACATATGACTTAGGCAGCCTGGTACCCTATTCTGGATTACCCAATGTAAATTCGGTTAAAAACGTCTGGCGTCGGTGCAAACTGTGTGCTGGTGACCGTTGTAATGAGCTTCTCCCTTGCAGGCAGAGCACCTGCAGCAGGAAGCTTCATGATCCGATTCCTCCCCTCCTCTTTGCATTGACCATGTTTCCAATGAGCTGCTTGCAGATGTTCTAACATCACAAATATATATTTAGAAATGAGAACTATTGTGTTATAAATACGTAGAAGCAACTTTTATTCATGGTTTGTCACAGTGGTGTTTTAAGTGAGCACGCATAAATTGCATCCTTCCTTTTCTCCACATACAATTTATTTTCATGATGATTTTTTCCATTCTCTGCTGGTTAGTAAATGCCCCCTAAAAAGGGTTTCTGAAAACTAAAATGTACATATTTTGATGATGATGAGTGTGCTGCTACTGGTTTTTCAACATATTAACACTATTTTTGTTTCAGGTTCTAGAGCCACAGAACGCCAATGGGAAAATATTGAATTACACAGTTACCATCCTGAAAAGACCATCTGAGCCCTTTATAATCGATATTGTAAATGTCACACATTATGAAGCAGCAATTTCAAAAGACTTCTTTGTTGCCACTGTTATTGCTAACAACAGCATGGGGGCATCTCCACCATCACATCTGGCTATTCCATCAGCAAAAAATTCCAAAGGTATGTATTTCGATCATATTTTGTTATAAATGCCACTATTGGCGGTCTTGCACCAGCATGCTGTATGTGCAGACGTCAGACATTAATTTTGCACAGAATTGACGTTGGCCAGCCCTGAACATTGCTGGAGGTGGAATTACACCTCCCCAGCTAAGGGGTTAATCTTTGTTAATCTTGCTTTGCAACATTCACAATCAGACTTGAGGCAACATGACCACTTGAAATCAACAAAGTGGTCATGGGTTTTGAAGTAACCTTTTAAGTAAGAACATTTTACTGTGCTGCTACACAAACCCACCTTTAATAGACACTGTGTATGAGATCTATGCTCCATTGATTGCTGATCAAATACTAATCTACAAGAATCCTCTTGTTCAGTTAATATTGTTCTGTATGTTATTGGTGTCTCAACATCCCCTCCCCTATCACTTTCTTTATATTGTAGCCCAGACTGCAGAGATAAAAATTGAAGTCAAACCAGACCCCAGCAATAAAACGCTTTTGGTAGAATGGAAATCCCAGATTAAAGCTGTTGATGGTTATGTCATTGAATGGTGTGTTAACTCAGAATCCACAACCTGTGAAATGAAATGGCAGCGAGAGCCAAGCACATCAAGTAAAGCATATCTGAGAGGTGAGGACTTTTTGTCATTTGCGTTAATGTCTAGTTTGGTTTACCCAAAGACTGGTTTACTCCACAAGCAGTGATCTAGAATAGAATGTTGTTTTTATTGCATTATATAACTTGACTTTAGATGTATAAAACCATTTTAACACAGTAGCTTCGAGAAAGGTCACTTGCTATAATGCATAAAAAGAATGGACATTAAAACCTCCAATAATCCCAGACTGTCAAAAATCTCCTTTTTCATGTCAAACTCAAATACTATCACAGGCCAAATAAACCAGGCTTAAGTTCATGTGGACCGCAAAAAAGATTTATTATTTCGTAGATTTATTTCGAAGTACAGTATAAAAAAAGTTGTAACGGACAAGTGGATCAGCATTGAGTGACCGATCAGAGGATATATTTACTTAAAAAATGGGTAGCAAACATAATGTGTGGGGCTCCCTCACAATCCCTAGAGAGGAGAATAATAATTATAAACTCGTTAGATAGATGCTAGTTTAAAGGTCTTATACTCACAAATAATAGAACAGGAACTACTTCTCAATGATAGAGGAGTAGGTGGTATAGTCTCCACCTTTTTTTTTTTTTTTTTTGGTGAGATCTTATTTGCAGATGTAGATTGGTGACCAGTTTAAAAAGTGAATAAAATAAATGGAGGAAAAATATAATATGGCTCAGAGAAATAAAATGGGCAATAAATCTTTAATATAATGTGAATAAAAATAAACCACAACGCATTTCACTAACACAGGGCTTCATCAAGTGGTATTTAAAACGTTGCCTAACTGACACTGCACGCCCTCGTGCTCGTAGGGCTTCAAAGTAAACAAAAGAGTGAATTTATTTTAAGGAGACCACCATTTGCATATAACCGAAGTTTCAGTGCAATTACCTTGACATATTAAGAAAAATATGGTAATGGGACTGAAATGGTAAATGCATGCTGTTGCACAGCTGTTAAAAACAAATGGTTATCTTGTTATTCACTTTGGCTGAAATCATCAAACTTGATGATCTCATTCACATAGGAAAGCATTGGGAGGCTATTGTGCATGTTTGGCAAAACTCTGCCAGCCAATCAGCATCTCCATGGGGAGCGTTCAGCACCTCCATGCAGACCCAATCTAATACACTGCCCCTGTCCCCCCACTCTAATACACTGCCCTGCCCTCTAATATAATACACTGTCCCTCCAATAGAAAACACAGCCTATTGCGCCCCACTCTAATCCACTGACCCACCTCCCTCCACTCTAATATGCTCCCCCACCCGAATTTAACAAACTACACAGGAACGTCCCCCAAGCACCTCTTTCCTTGCACTAAAAAAAGTGTAATTGCACTAGACAGCCACTGGAGGCAGACTTAGTGCTGAAATTTAAACATTGCAGTTTCTCTGGAACTGCAATGTTCAACATTGCAGCACTAAGGGCAATAGATATACTGCACCAAGACCACTTCACTTAGCTAAAGTTGTCTGGGTGCCTATGGTGTCCTTTTAAGTGACCCTGTGTTGGCCAAAAGATTTTTGCCACTTTCTCAAGTATAAATCAAAAGAAGAAAAAAAACCAAAAAGGGCTAAATGAGAGATAGATAGATATAGATATATATTAAATAGGTGAATAATAAAGGTTATATACAACCTGCTGATAAATATATACAAGATATTCTGCAAAATAAAAATATATATGATGCAGTATCTTTAATATAAGTGGCAGGGTGAGGGTGGCAGAGAACTCACTAGATAGATGTATAATTGGGCATGTCTCCCTTTCAAATAGGGTCAGGAAGTGTAGATGAATAGTCTTCAGAGGAGTCTTCTTAATGGCTCAGGATAGTGGAAAAAAGGAAAGCGTAAAGTGCAGATGGTATTTAAAAAAAATTACAAATTTATTGCACAACATTGCATTTACAAGATAGCAGATACAAATAAGCGTATCTCCACAGCCAGCGGGGTAACCAGACTTCAGTGAAAAAACAGGAAGCGCTGGAAATAAACATGCAGGGTGGCAGATTACAAATAAAAATACAAATGAAAACGCAAAAATAAAAGCATATACTATCTCCTGTATAGTGACTGATGCCGTAATTTTATGGAGTTCCCACTGTCTTATCTCATTCTGTACATCCTGCTCTTAATCCCCCAGCTAATGATTATCTTTGTTTTATTGTTAGGTGACTTTGAACCTTTTAAATGCTATTTGATCAAAGTTTTCCCATTGTACAATGATGGCCGTGTCAGTTATGTATCCGCGGAGGCATATCTTGAGGAGGGAGGTATGTAAATGTAATTGTCTCATACATCAGACGTTCCTATTGGCTTAATGCAAGCGATGCACATGATGTCTGTTACTTTTCCTTCCTTGGTAAAACCTTAATTGCCTTAGGCATTCCATGTCCTTTAACATTACCTGCTTTCTCCTTAATTAACCCCCCCTTTTTTTTTTTTTTTTATAAACATAGCAGTTTCATAGAAACTGCTATGTTTACACTAGGGTTAATCCAGACTCTAAAGCCTCTAGTCGCTGTCTCATTGACAGCCGCTAGAGGCGTTTGTGTGCTTCTCACTGTGAAAATCACAGCGAGAAGACGCCAGTGTCCATAGGAAAGCATTATGAAAGCTTTCCTATGAGACCGGCTGAATGCGCGCGCAGCTCCTGCCGCGCATGCGCATTCAGCCGGAGAGGAGGCAGAGAGGAGGAGGAGAGCTCCCCGCCCGGCGCTGGAGAAAAGGTAAGTTTTAGCCCCCTTCTCACCCTAGAGCCCGGCGGGAGGGGGACCCTGAGTATGTTTTCCTGGCACTATAGTGGTCCTTTAAAGTTTTGCATGCTCATAGTTTTAACACTTTCAAAAATATAGAAAGAGGCAATATTGCAAATGGGCGGCAAAGATTGCATTACCAAATGTATATATCTATATATCTCCTTCCCTCCCCCCAGTCTATCCCATGTATTGGGAGTAATGTGCAGCTTAGTGAATTAAAAGTAAAAGTGAACTTAGGCACTAAGTTTCCACCTATTGAAAGAAGGAAGGAGTGCTAGTCTATTTCCCAAAAATCACACTGTCCTTGGATAATATAGGCTGCACGACCCCAAGGAGTTTGTGTTTTAATATCTGTGGCATTGCTTGTAGTGATGGTTTTAAGCCTTATATCAAGACCCATTTTTAGAGTGATCTCATTTAAGATGGTTTATTGTGCAGTAACCATATACCTTTAGAAGTAAATCCTTAAATTAAATATATAATAATGCACCTATTGTGCGCTGTTTACTTTTATCAGTTTTCTGTATTTATACAATGTAACCAATTGCTTGCAGCTCCTTCTGAAGGTCCCAGTGTTCGGACCAAGGATGTAGAAAAACACAGCGCAATCTTGGTGTGGAGTCCAGTTCCTCTGGATAAACGAAATGGGTTCATAAAATACTACACTCTGACGTATGCCTCCATCCAAGGGAATGAAACTAGTAAGTATCGTGCTGGGGTTTTCCAACATATTATTTAAAACCCTGTTTTAAAGATCGGATATCTGAAAGTTGTGTGACTTAAGTTGCCTGGTGCTGACCCAGCAGCACAATTTCCAGATGGTTTTTGTTCATTATTATGAGTGAAAACTGCAACATTCATGTCTTCCAACTCATGGCAAATTTGATTAACCAAATTTCGAAAATCTATGCATTTTTAGGAACAATGTGAAAAGCAATGAATTGCACAATTCGACCAGGTGACATAACTTCTGCAATGTTCCCTCTTTTTTTCAGCATTGAAAATAAACCAGACTGACTCAGAATTTACTCTTTCGCAATTAGAAGGTGATACACTTTACTCTGTCCGCATGACTGCGTATACGGAAGGTGGACAAAAGGATGGTGCTGTATTTACATTCACAACACTTAGATTTGGTAAGCTCCATGTGGGAGGTTGAAAGTGTCTGTGTGTGTTTCTTTTCTGCTTTGGCGTATTATAAACGTGATTTATTTTTAATTTTTAGTTCTATTCATATCACCTTTAAAGTAAACCCATCATAACTGAAATCCCCCACAGGCAATGAATATATTATCAGAGAGAAATTCTGTTTTCTCTGGGCTTTACCCTAACGGAACACACTTCTACATTGGTCATGTTTTATGGTGCTCTGCTTGGTGATACTGGAGGTATTCTAATTTACTATATAAATACATTGTGTGGTCCTTGTTATTTTGCTACGGTTGCCCTCTGTTAGTTTTAATCAACATTATAAGTCATGGCTCATTGTGTTAAAGTAGAATAATAAGAAAATATGTACAAAATAAATTAGTAATATGTGGATAGTAATTTCTAACATCTGTCTAAAATGATTGACCCTTCTGAGGGATGTGTTTAAAGGACCACTCTAGGCACCCAGACCACTTCAGCTTAATGAAGTGGTCTGGGTGCCAGGTCCAGCTAGGGTTAACCCATTTTTTAATAAACATAGCAGTTTCAGAGAAACTGCTATGTTTATTAATGGGTTAAGCCTTCCCCCTAATCCTCTAGTGGCTGTCTCATTGACAGTCACTAGAGGCGCTTGCGTGCTTCTCACTGTGATTTTCACAGTGAGAGCACGCCAGCGTCCATAGGAAAGCATTGTAAATGCTTTCCTATGAGACCGGCTGAATGCGCGCGCAGCTCTTGTATGCGCATTCAGCCGACGGGGCGGAGAAGAGGAGGAGAGAAGGAGAGCTCTCCACCCAGCGCTGGAAAAAGGTAAGTTTAACCCCTTTCCCCCTTCCAGAGCCGGGCGGGAGGGGGTCTCTGAGGGTGGGGGCACCCTCAGGGCACTATAGTACCAGGAAAACGAGTATGTTTTCCTGGCACTATAGTGGTCCTTTAACACATAAGTTAAAACAAATTATCGATGTAAGTATGTTAACAGGATATAATGTCTTCACGTTTTTGTTTTTCCTTTCACTAGCCAATGGAGAAATCGAAGCCATTGTGGTGACGTCTTGTATCATCTTTCTAGTATTCGTGCTGGCTGGAGCCATTACATGCTTCAGCAAACGAGACCTGTAAGCATACATTAATTGCACGGCTGAATTGTTTTGTTTTTGTTTAACCATAATCAGGGTTATTCACTAGACCAGTGGTTCCCAAACGTTTTAGGTTCAATAGTTTTCCAAGGCACCCAAAGTCAAAACAAAGTGCTAGGTTGTGTATATGTACAGTCGTGCAGTATATACTGGCACTATACAGATAATCGGGGGTATAAAGCTGTGCATGCCAAATGCAAACTGCTCCATGCTTGTTTACTTACCTACTTGCTGACCCCCATCTTCTTGTAGCCCTGCTGCCTCATGGGCCCCGATAACTAACAGGCCCCACTGCCTATCAATAATACTAAAGTATTATCATACCTTCACTTTCAAATGGGTAAAGAATGAAACCTTTAGTTTTGTGGGTGTGAGTGGGGGTATAGCCAAGGACAAGCTTGTTTTGAGTACATTTTAGTGACTTTTTATTACATTTTAAAAGTAAAATGTAAATTAGAACAAGAACATGTATCTTATTTACACCGGGATTTCTGCACACATTTATTGTAGTTTTAAAGACACCTTAGTAGTGTGAAATGCTGGAAGGTGTATGATGATTGCAAACACGACCATTATCTATTATTATACCTTTTAAACTTAAATGTATAAAATCGTAAAGAGCCAGCAAAAATCTTTTATTTTGAAAGATTCAACAGAAAACTTCACAAAAATCTAAAAAAAAATTTTGTCAAAGTTTTTTAGTGAGGCAAAAAAATGACATACATCGCACTTTTAAAACTGTGATTTTTGTATAGAAATGACAATGTACAGTAGACCAGAAACCAACTAATTTTAAACAATAGGTCACAGATAATAAAAGCCACATTTTAAAATAAAATAATACAGTCAAGTAACTAAGGTAATTTCAGATATATGATCAAAGCTAGTATTGCTTTAGTAACGATTATATTTTCATGAGTTGACAACACTAAAGATAAAAGTAATGAGATAATACATGCGTGGAAGCAAATCAAAGAAAAACAACGTTTAAACAAAACACATGCATGACGTAGATCTTGAGCATGGTGTGGTGTAGTTAAAGGAAAATAATAAAGATGAAAAACATGCTCATCATTAATGAGAAACCAGAACATATTGGAGACTTGTCCAGATGTAGCAATAAGTTAATTTGTAAGTAAGCACAAACAATATTTTGATGGAAATAATTAGTGAGACGGATGAGCCTGTTGCTCACTACATATCTTTTCAACTCTTGGTGTTAAAGTGGATACAGCCACTCTCATTTCCTGTTCCACGTTGATTTTTGCACGGTATTTGCTTTTTATCACAGCGACCGCCGAAAACCCAGCTTCACATAAATATGTTGTTGCAAAAGGACTTAAGATTTGCTGAGCTTTACCACTAAGCAGTGGGTATTCATCTTTTACTGAAAGCCAAAAGTCAGTAAGCACCATGCTGCCAAATTTTACCTTGAACTTATTGTCACAAGACAGCTCAATAAGCTTTTCTTCTTCTGCAATTGGCTCTGAATGGGTCTAGAATCCATGCAAATTTGTCGATATCATCTTCTTGAAAGTATTTCTGAAACCACTGTATAATATGTGATAGATGATCTTCAACAACAGATTTTAGATTATGCTAACTGCTGTAACAATGGAAAGCAATCTTTGCCACCGTCTTCATTCATTTTTCTTCTCCATAGTTGTAATTTTTCTTTTTTTTGAAAGCTGAAATCTTCTTGGATAATTTAAAAATGTGCATGTTACCTCCCGACAGGGAGAGATTCAATGCATTTAACTTGTCGAAAATATCACACAAGTATGTTAGTTTCACCAAATAATCTGGTTCCACAAACTGGTTGGCATGCTCGTGTTTTTCTTCTATAAGAAAAATTTTGATTTCTTGCTGTAATTCAAATGTACGGAACAAAACATTGCCACGAGAGAGCCATCGTGAGTGGCAGTAGTACAACAGATGTGTATTCAGATCCCATGTCCTCACACAATTGTTTGAAAAACCTTGCTTTCACTGGCCGAGTTTTTATAAAGTTTACCATATTCACCACACATTCTAAAACTAGATTAAATGGAGGACTCAAATGCTTTGATGCTAGTGCTTATCTATGAATGATGCAGTGGTTCCACAGTGCATCCGGGGCTTCGAATAAGCGCCTGCAATCCTCCATGACAGCCAGACATCGAACGCCTACTATTAGTACAGACATTCGTACACACACTTTGTCCATTCCATAATTTTTTCAGCCATAAATGTATCCAGGATCTCGAACACGTCTTGAGCCTTTGTACTAGCAGTAATACTTTTAGAGAACAGAAGGTCCTCCACAATGCCATTACCATCTACAAACCGTACATGGCAACTCAAATGTGCATCCTTGTTATTGTCCGTGGCTTCATCAAGCTGCAAGCCAAATTCGCTTTCTTTCAGCTTTTCTATTAACTGATCATAGAGATCTTCTGCCATGTGCTGAATTCTACGACTGATTGTATTGTTAGACAAAGGCACATTTGAAAGCGGTTTCCCTCCAGATTCACCGATCATAATGTTCACCAAATCAAGAGCTGCCGGTAGAATCAGTTGTTCTGCGATGGTATGGGGCTTTTTACATTTCACAACTCTATATGCAATCTTGTATGAGGCTAGCAGAGCATTGTTTGGTACCGACAATTGTTGAGAAAGTTCCTTGTTGTCCTTTTTAATTTTCTGTTAAAGAAGTTGCGAGATTTACCAACCAAGTTTGAATGCTTGGTTTCTAAATGGCGATTTTAGCTTACTCTGAATCATGCACTCTGGGGCAGAATCTTCAAGCAAACTACACACTGTGGTCTCTCTTCACCATTGACATTTGTCGATGTAAAGCTGAAATCCAGATAATTATAGCCATATTTATGATAGGTCCACTTCTTTACACACCCACCACTAGTTTGTGGTGCATAGTCTTCATTTTCAGTTCCTATGCGCTTGTTAAAGTTCAATAAAAACGTGTCCATTTTTACGAGGATCAGATAAGAACACTTATTCAGTATTCAGATTCACTATGTTGCTTATTCGGGCTGTTATAGGTGCACCCTTTAGCTATTGTCCTAGCTATTGTAATAAGTGTTAAAGAAAAAAAATGTCTTTTTATTAAGTGTTTCCCAGACCTCATGTTGCCTGGCACGGACCTCCACATGAGTTTATATAGATTTGCATAGTTTTTCACAAATTGTTCGCACACTTTTTCGCAAATTAAGCCGGTTGAATCCACAGTGTGGATACATAGCACAGTATTGCACTACTTATTTGCATCATTTTCCGAGAATTGACCAATTCATGGAGAAGGCTGTGCGAATGAATAGCGTTATACAGCTACCGTGCTAATAATGTATCCGCTGTAGATTTATTCGCATCAATGTGTTTGCGAGTTTGGTAATGAACTTCTCTCTCTGTTCTACGGAGTCGCCGCGGCACAGTTTGGAAAACACTGCAATAGACCAAATATTGTTGGGTATTAACCAGATGAAAGGAATTCTTTTTAAGCTTAAATATTAATATATATTGTAAACCGTTGTCCCAACTTCTTTAGCTTTACTAAACCACTCTTAATTTATAACATCCAAAAAAAAAAAATACAGATACTGGCTAACACTGATGAGTGATTATTTTAGATTTACAGTCATTTTGGGAGGTTATGGTCCGCTACAAAACTTTGCATTATGTGCAAGCAAGCTGATTTCTGCTAAGCAACACACATTTTATCTTCAGATTTACAGCCCTTTAAAATTAGTCACACAAATTTATCCTAGCTGTACCTGACTTTTATATCATGTTCCAAATGTTGTAACCACACAGTGGCACTTTTCTTTTCCTTACAGCATGCGGTAGGTTAACCTCAGCACACCAAATGTTGTGGACTACATCTACCATAATGATGTTACAGCCATTATAATATTGACAAAGCATCAAGGGAGATGTGGTCGACAACATCTGGAATGTCGAAGGTTGCCTATCTCTGCAATGCTGTATTGACCTGCAGGGCTCAAAAGTTCAAGTACAATGCTTCCTGCCAAGCCTAAGCCTCAGGATCACCTGATGAAAGTCCACAAGATGGACTGAAACATTGATCTGTTTTAAGAAGCTGGAATAAAAGTTATATTTTATTGGAATCCGAGAGTGCAGCCAACTACTTTACTATTTGTATGTTTAAGCCCTGGTATTGCACCCGGTTTGGCAACTTTTGAAGTATGCGTGCAAGATAGATAGATATATTTATATATATTTTTTTTTTCATTTCCTATTTTTGTATTAAAAAAAACGTTTTTCACTTCTAAGATATGCTGTGTAAAATATATTTTCAATTTTTTTTTTCCCCCTTATTCATTTTGCATTCAAGGATTAAGAAACACATTTGGCCAAATGTTCCAGATCCTTCAAAGAGTAACATTGCAAAGTGGTCTCCTCAAACTCCAAGTAGGGTAAGAAATTAACTTTACATGTACAATTTTCTTTCCCCTATAAACCAGGACTACAGCCTTGCAGGAGATTCCTGTTTTGACGTGGCAATGTTACCTTGTAGCATCAACTTTTTTGTTTTACCCCATAGTGACATACATTGTATGACATTGTATGTCACCTGCCAGAAGTGTTTTTTAACAAACCAATCACTGGGCCATTTCGTTGAACGATCAAATAAATGCGATTCTGAAGCTCTCCAAATGCATGCAAACCGATCACTGGCAGCCTTTGCAAGGACCTCCAGTTCGTGCATTCCATGATTATTCTGCGTACCCAGCCACTTACTCTTTACTTAAGATGGTAAAATGGCATAGTATTGTTGTGACAGCTAGTCAGAGCAATTCTCTGCTGTCTTTGATAGCAGGGAATACCACGATCAGGTGACGTTTACCGGCTGCCTCAAAATTGAGGCATTCAACTAATAGTGATTAGCCCCTCAGTCCTCAGAAAAATGGAATGGAGTCACCGTTACCCACCTGCACCCTGACTGTTGTTAAAAATGTTAACCCTACCTAACTGCTCAAAGGTCTTCCCTTTCCCTTGTCTGATTCTCTGTAGATCTTGTTTTAATTATAGAATGGGTGGGCAGATGAGGATGCCCATTTTCTTGATAATAGAACGTGGTTGTTGGTTTTGTTGCCTTCCCCTTTATCTCACCTATATGTGGTGATCAAAGAGTTGAAATATGGTTACAGGCGTGCATACACGATCCTGACGCCCATGCCATGCTGAGGAATGACCCGTTTTCTGAGGCAATTACGTTTTTTGTGTTTGAGAAATTGTCACTTGAAACAATTCTTGCCCCTCCCACATCATCATTGTGTCAGTAAATGTCCAGTCCCCCTGGCACTATTACAGTGTCACTGCCTCCCACCAAATGCATCTAAATATATGGACATAGGAGGGGTTTCTATTATAACTTGTTTAGTGAATTCTCCTAATGTGTGCTTAGAATGTGCACCATATTAATTAGCCCAGGCATAGTGTGCTGAATGTTGTTACATCATAACATAACATGCAATCCTTTTCTCTTCTTTACAGCATGAATTCAATCCAAAAAATAGCCTGTTCCAAGATGGTAGCTTTACTGATGTCAGTGTGGTGGAAGTATCCGAGGAAAAGAATTCATACAATGAACAGGATATAAAACCCATGGATCCACTGAAGAAGAACACATCTGAAGGCTTAAGTAGTGGTATTGGGGGTTCTTCGTGTATGTCATCTCCTCAGCTGAGTGTGTCTGATGGTGATGGGGTTGAATCTGCTCAAACCACATCTAGCACTGTGCAGTATTCCTCTGTTATCATTAGTGGATATAGAGACCAGCAGCCAACAACAGTGATTCCACATGTATTTTCAAGATCCGAATCAACGCAACCACTTTTGGAGTCTGAAGAAAGACCTGATGACCAACAGCCTGTAGAGGGAGAAGACCATCCAGTGGTTGCCAGTCAATATTTTAAACAGAACTGCAGTCCAGAAGAAGTCACAGGCAGACTAGAGACCTCGGTTATAGATGGGGGTCGCCTAGAAAACGGTTTTCAAGAAGTCATTAAATGTCCTGAAGAACAGTCAGCAGATTCACAAGTGGATCATGTTATTGGAGGATTAAAAAGCTATTTGCCACAAATTGTGAGGCGTGGTGGCTACATGCCCCAATAGACTGACATTTCAGGCTGCGTTTTGGCATATTGTTGAAGCCATGTGTGTGTGGCTTTAGACAGAACACATCCAGTATAATTTCTGTCCCTCATTTTAAGAGCTGCTAATCCGTATTGTTTGTATTATGCTGTCAGAAACCAAAGATTTTTTTTTAAAGAAAAATAAAGCTGATTAGCAGCAAGCTTCAAATATCCTCCATTTGGTCCACCAAATTCATTAAATATATTTTACTGTATACAAGAAGCATTCATTAAACATTTGAATTGTGTACATATAATTGAATATAGTTAAGTAGCCAAAATTACCAAAATAACTTCTCTGTAATTATTTCATAAAATTTTAAAATAAGGTGGCTTATCCAGTGCTAATGATAGTTTTAAACAAATATCTGTGAAATATATCTGCTTTGGCATTGTAACTGTCAGTTTAATATGCACGATGTTTCAGCATGTGCGACTTACAGATTGCTTGAACTAGATGCAACATAGATCAGACTGATAAACATGCCAAAATAAATTTAGTCTGTTAAAAGATTCCCAACTGTAACAGGAAAAAAAACATATTTTGGTAATCGGGGGGGTGCTCACACTCAGAGCTTCTGATTTAAGTGGTTTTAGCGATTCTTAATACAAACCCAGTTTTCAGATGTGGATGTATAATTGTGTAACACAAACAGTGCATGGAATCTATTGGCACAAAGAACATAATATGCAATTAAGTGTGCACCGTCTGGGCAAACAATATTGTGTGCATACACCTAGCATGTCTGTGACATATTACAATATACAGTGCTTGCAATCTGTTAAGTATTGATAGATGTAAAAAGAAAAAAGCACTGATTTTTTTTTTTTTTTAATGTTTGTTTTGTTTTTAAAAAATATAATTATTAAAATGTAAAAAAAAATTCACAGTCTGTTGAAGGCATTATTGGAACTTTCAGAACATCTCAGGCTTTCTATCTTCATATTGTACTAGGATGGGCTGGTGTTCTGTATCTGCCTTGTGTGCCTTGCATTATAGCAGGGGTGTCTGAACTCTGCCCTCCAGCTGTTGGTCTAAATTTCCTGCCAGGCAACCGAGATGACGTAATTATTTGTAGCCAAGCATCATAAAATGGGAATTCTAGCCAAAGCTGGACATCTCTGCATTCTAGTGTTCCATAAAAATGGAATTTTCCCATATCAATTATCAGTATTGTATGCCAAGAGATCCTTTATTTTATCTTCAGCAAGTTTTAATGGCAAATTTTTACTATATATAGTATGTTTATTAGTGTTCCAAAGCATTACAATTGTATATATTTAATAAATATTTAAATTTGCATTTCTTTTACACTTTTTACAATTTTTTTATATATACATATTGATTGTGATTATCAACTGCTAATAGCAAGAAGTGGACAGTACAAGATGGAAACAGCATAGATTTGCATGGTCTCATTAATGGATGCATGAATGACTGGCTGCTCTGCACCTGCAAATGCTCCCACCAAAAACTTTTTTTTTTTTTTAAACAAAGGAAATGGTCCTGGTCGTAAAAGAACAATCCAACTGCCATAACCACTACAGCAAACTCTCTCCGCCAGTGCGCTAAGCCCAACAATGCTGGGCTTAGTTCAGGAGTAGTAACCAGTTCCTGCTGAGAAAATTCTGGCTCTTGGGCGAAGGCAGTTGAGAAGACTGGTGGACCCCAGAGAGCTTTTGGCACCATAACCATTATAACAATCTGTAGTGGTTTTGGTGTATTGAGTGTTGGCAAAATAAATAAATAGGCTGTAAGGAAAAGCTGGGATGAGAGATGTGTAGTAACACCATATGAAGGGTAAATTAAACATTCTAGAATATGTCAGAAGGGCAAGGAACAGCAGAGTCTGGGTATTAATGGAGGATTCCACTTGTATCATAACTACCAAAGTGTAATAAATATTGTTTTTCTTCCATTTTGGGGTTGTAATTAATAACAGACCTGGAACTAGAAACGTGTTGTGTTTTTTTAAAACATCCTTCAGAAACTGTTATTTGTATTATGGTACACACATAAAGTAAGGTTTGATTATTTTGATAAAATTTTTTTAAAAATAGCAGTTCAAAATGGTGAACATCTGAAAAACCCAAGAATTCCCTTTTGTAAGTCATTGAAGCATTTTGTGGGTTGTCTGGGTTCTGCACTGCTAATTATGATAATTAACAGCAAACACTGAGTTTGCTCTTTAATTACATCTAATCAGGTCATTTCAAATGAATGGGCTATTTTAATTTTATCTTCATGTTTATGCTATAGTTAACTCAATGGGCGTAGAAATAATTCCCTTCATTCAGTTAACCATTGGCTGATGGGAGTTCTACTAAAATAGCAAATAAGGTATCACAATCTGCCATTTTTTGAAATCTAAATATTTTGTGGCTTACACAAAAAGTATGTCGCTGCTAAGAGAGGAGCCATTGGGTGAAATAAGGAAATATAAAGACCATTCATCGTGGGTTTTTTTGTTTTTTACCAGACAACTTGCCCTCCAAATAGATTTTAACAATGATATATTTAAACATTTATTTTTATTTTTTATTTTTACAAAAGTTAAACACGTGGATTCAACAACATTCACATTACAACAAGTCACAAATCTTATTGAGACATTGTAATTTAATTCCCAAATAATATTCCTCAAAATGGAAATCTTTAAATATCGCTAGCTAAGGTATCCATATTCCCAAATGAGTTGCTTATACAAGGTTAAATCTACAGAAGTAAATCATACATACTCTATACATAGTAACATAGCTGAAAATAGACTTGTGTCCATCAAGTTCAGCCTACCTCACATTTGTTTTTTGCTGTTGATCCAAAAGAAGGCAAAAAAACCCAGTTTGAAGCACAATTTTGCAACAAGCTAGGAAAAAAATTCCTTCTTGACCCCAGAATGGCAGTCAGATTTATCCTTGGATCAAGCAGTTATTACCCTACATTGAAAGATTATATCCTTGAATATTGTGTTCTTGCAAGTATGCATCTAGTAGCTGTTTGAACATCTGTATGGACTCTGATAAAACCACTTCTTCAGGCAGAGAATTCCACATCCTGATTGTTCTTACAGTAAAAAAACCTTTCCTTTGCCTTAGACAAAATCTTCTTTCTTCCAGTCTAAACGCATGGCCTCATGTCCTATGTAAAGTCCGGTTTGTGAATAGATTTCCACACAGTGGTTTGTATTGGCCCCGAAAATATTTGTATAATGTTATCATATCCCCTCTCAGGCAACGTTTTTCTAAACTAAATAGGTTTATATTTGTTAACCTTTCTTCATAGCCGATATGTTCCATTCCTTTTATTAATTTTGTAGGCCGCCTCTGCACTTTTTCTAGTGCCATAATATCCTTCTTTAGAACAGGTGCCCAAAATTGCACAGCATATTCAATATGGGGTCTTACCAGTGATTTATAAAGAGGCAAAATTATATTCTTGTCCCGAGAATGAATGCCCCTTTTCATGCATGACAATACCTTACTGGCCTTGGCCACTGCTGATTGACATTGCACATTGTTGCATAGTTTGTTGTCTATAACAATTCCCAAGTCCTTTTCGTGTGTTGTTATCCCTAATTCGCTTCCATTAAGGGTATACGTTGCTTGTGTATTCTTTACGCCGAAGTGCATAACTTTGCATTTTTCAACATTAAATTTCATCTGCCATTTGAGTGCCCAGTCCCCAGTCTATCTAAATCCCTCTGCAGCAAAGTAATATCTTGCTCACATTGTATTGTTTTACAAAGTTTGGTGTCATCTGCAAACACTGAAACATGACTTTCAATGCGGTCTTCAAGATCATTTATAAACATGTTAAATAGAACAGACCCCTGAGGGACACCACTTGCCACCTCTGTCCAGCTTGAAAATTTACCATTAATGACAACATAACATATCAGACCGATATTTCTTTAATAAATTAATTTAACTCAGAACCACTTTCGACTAAAGATTGTTAATGGTTTGGCAAAAAGGTGCAACTATGCAGGGGTTTAATATACTGTAAGTTGGGCTTTTATTCTTTGTAATCTAACCAATTTCCCCATATCTTATTATAGATAGCAATATTATCTTTAAATTATACCACCATTTCCATTAGCTCTTGAGGGTGAATTTGGGCCTTAATCTCTGTTAAGGAGGGAGGATCCTGCGGTCTCCACTTCTGGTGATACAAAGTTTAACAGCCATCAAAACATGTATGGACATATACAAAGATAATTTATCAATTTTTGGCATATCTAAATGGAAAAAAAAATCTTTCTGGGGATAATTAATATTCCACTTTAAATACGCAAAAAGTTTACACATTTCAAGTTTGTGTGTCCAAACCAGTACAGTCCCACCAAATATGTTTAAGTGAGCCCGGATCTTTATTACAACGCCATCAGATGTTGGTGGTATTTGTTTGAAATTTACAAATTTTCGGAGGGACCATATACCACCTATGTATTAGTTTAAGGACAGTTTCTTGTTTTTAACCAATCCTGGCAAGAAAAGGATTTACCCAGATCGAATTCCCACTTAACGACCGAGGACGGTTCAGGACCATAATCGGCATTTTTGTGTTGCCGACCGCTGACGGTCCTAAACCGTCCTAATGGTGTAATGTACTTACTCGATCGCCGTCGTTCCCCCGGCGGTGCTCCCGGTGTGGGGAGACTGCCTGCAGACCAGTCTCCCCATGGTGGATTAGGACCCCTGAGGCCATGTGATCGCTCAAGATAGCGATCACATGGTCACAATAGGTGTCTTAGTGTCTGCCTGCAGGGGGACTGCATGTGCTGCCTGTTAAAGGACCACTCTAGGCACCCAGACCACTTCAGCTTAATGAAGTGGTCTGGGTGCCAGGTCCTTCTAGGCTTAACCCATTTTTTCATAATTATAGCAGTTTCAGAGAAACTGCTATAATTATGAATGGGTTAAGCCTTCCCCCAAAGCCTCTAGTGGCTGTCTCATTGACAGCTACTAGAGGCGCTTGCGTGCTTCTCACTGTGATTTTCACAGTGAGAGCACGCCAGCGTCCATAGGAAAGCATTGTAAATGCTTTCCTATGAGACCGGCTGAATGCGCGCGCAGCTCTTGCCGCGCGTGCGCATTCAGCCGGCGGGGCGTAACGGAGGCGGAGAGGAGGAGGAGAGCTCTCCGCCCAGCGCTGGAAAAAGGTAAGTTTTTACCCCTTTCCCCTTCCAGAGCCGGGCGGGAGGGGGTCCCTGAGGGTGGGGGCACCCTCAGGGCACTATAGTGCCAGGAAAACGAGTGTTTTCCTGGCACTATAGTGGTCCTTTAATGTTAATAAATAAAAAAATTACATGTGTATGTATATGTGTGTGTGTGTGTGTATGTATATATGTATACACACACATATATACAGGGAGTGCAGAATTATTAGGCAAGTTGTATTTTTGAGGATTAATTTTATTATTGAACAACCATGTTCTCAATGAACCCAAAAAACTAATTAATATCAAAGCTGAATATTTTTGGAAGTAGTTTTTAGTTTGTTTTTAGTTATAGCTATGTTAGGGGGATATCTGTGTGTGCAGGTGACTATTACTGTGCATAATTATTAGGCAACTTAACAAAAAACAAATATATACCCATTTCAATTATTTATTATTACCAGTGAAACCAATATAACATCTCAACATTCACAAATATACATTTCTGACATTCAAAAACAAAACAAAAACAAATCAGTGACCAATATAGCCACCTTTCTTTGCAAGGACACTCAAAAGCCTGCCATCCATGGATTCTGTCAGTGTTTTGATCTGTTCACCATCAACATTGCGTGCAGCAGCAACCACAGCCTCCCAGACACTGTTCAGAGAGGTGTACTGTTTTCCCTCCTTGTAAATCTCACATTTGATGATGGACCACAGGTTCTCAATGGGGTTCAGATCAGGTGAACAAGGAGGCCATGTCATTAGATTTTCTTCTTTTATACCCTTTCTTGCCAGCCACGCTGTGGAGTACTTGGACGCGTGTGATGGAGCATTGTCCTGCATGAAAATCATGTTTTTCTTGAAGGATGCAGACTTCTTCCTGTACCACTGCTTGAAGAAGGTGTCTTCCAGGAACTGGCAGTAGGACTGGGAGTTGAGCTTGACTCCATCCTCAACCCGAAAAGGCCCCACAAGCTCATCTTTGATGATACCAGCCCAAACCAGTACTCCACCTCCACCTTGCTGGCGTCTGAGTCGGACTGGAGCTCTCTGCCCTTTACCAATCCAGCCACGGGCCCATCCATCTGGCCCATCAAGACTCACTCTCATTTCATCAGTCCATAAAACCTTAGAAAAATCAGTCTTGAGATATTTCTTGGCCCAGTCTTGACGTTTCAGCTTGTGTGTCTTGTTCAGTGGTGGTCGTCTTTCAGCCTTTCTTACCTTGGCCATGTCTCTGAGTATTGCACACCTTGTGCTTTTGGGCACTCCAGTGATGTTGCAGCTCTGAAATATGGCCAAACTGGTGGCAAGTGGCATCGTGGCAGCTGCACGCTTGACTTTTCTCAGTTCATGGGCAGTTATTTTGCGCCTTGGTTTTTCCACACGCTTCTTGCGACCCTGTTGACTATTTTGAATGAAACGCTTGATTGTTCGATGATCACGCTTCAGAAGCTTTGCAATTTTAAGAGTGCTGCATCCCTCTGCAAGATATCTCACTATTTTTGACTTTTCTGAGCCTGTCAAGTCCTTCTTTTCACCCATTTTGCCAAAGGAAAGGAAGTTGCCTAATAATTATGCACACCTGATATAGGGTGTTGATGTCATTAGACCACACCCCTTCTCATTACAGAGATGCACATCACCTAATATGCTTAATTGGTAGTAGGCTTTCGAGCCTATACAGCTTGGAGTAAGACAACATGCATAAAGAGGATGATGTGGTCAAAATACTCATTTGCCTAATAATTCTGCACTCCCTGTGTATGTATGTATATATATATATATAATATATAACTATATATTGTGTATATATTATACAAATAATAAGTTATTTAAATTAAATAAACATGTAAAAATATTTTTGTTATATCTATATGAAATTTTATTCTAACTGTATTTTGATATTAATATATATTTATATCAAAACACACTCAGAATGAAATTGTATATATAAAATACGAAATATACATATGTCCATATACAAGATTACATAATTCTATAAATATACACGTAGACTTCAAATATATAAATATGCTTATATATTTAAATTCTACGTGCATATTTATGCAATATTTTTACATAATTAAGTAATTTTATTGATTGAAATTTGAGGAACCTGCCTGCCAACCCAGGCCTAAAGTCCAGAGAATTTAATTTGCTAGCACTGTATTTTACCCTGTAACTTTCTATGACACCCTAAAACCTGTACATGGGGGGTACTGTTTTACTCTGGAGACTTCGCTGAACACAAATAATAGTGATTCAAAACAGTAAAACGTATCACAGCAATGATATTGTCACTGAAAGTGACTTTTTTTGCATTTTTCACACACAAACCGCACTTTTACTGATGATATGATTGTTGTGATACGTTTTCCTGTTTTGAAACACTAATATTTGTGTTCAGCAAAGTCTCCCAAGTATAACAGTACCCCTCATGTGCAAGTTTTATAGTATTTTTGATAGTTACAGGGTCAAATATTTTTACATTGAAAATTGCCAGGTTGGTTACGTTGCCTTTGAGAGCTTATGGTAGTCCAGGAATGAGAATTACCCCCATGATGGCATACCATTTGCAAAAGAAGACAACCCAAGGTATTGCAAATGGGGTATGTCCAGTCTTTTTTAGTAGCCACTTAGTCACAAACACTGGCCAAAATTAGCATTCAATTTAGTTTTTTACTTTTTTCACAGACAAACAAATATGAACGCTAACATTGGCCAGTGTTTGCGACTAGGTGGCTACTAAAAAAGACTGGACATACCCCATATTGAATACCCTGGGGTGTCCACGTTAAAAAAAAAAAAAAAGTACATGTGGGGTGTTATTCAGAGATTTATGACAGATAATAGTGTTATAATGTCACTATTGATACATTTTAAAAATGTATGTTTTGAAACCGCAATATCCTACTTGTACTTATAGCCCTATAACTTGCAAAAAATGTAAACACTGGGTATTTTTAAACTCAACAAAATTTTGAATCTATTTAGCAGTTTTTTTCATTCACTTTTGTAGATGAGTAAAAGATTTTTCAAGTAAAAGTAAAAAAGAGTATTTTTTTAAATTTTTCATCTTTTTTTATTTACATGAGATTATATAAATAATGGTATGTAAAGAAAGCCATTTTTGTCCTGAAAAAAATATATAATTTGTATAGGAACAGTCAATGAGAGAGCGGAAAATTACAGCTAAACACAAACACCACAAAAGTGTAAAAATATGCCTGGTCGCAAATGTACAACATCGCAAAAACAGTCCAGTCCTTAAGGGGTTAATAAGTGTTGAGTTTTATACCCAGATTTAATACGCCCAAGGCTCTTCTAATGGTTGAGGTTTTATGATCATTCTCACAAAAGAGTATTTTGTTGAAAGATGAGTCTCTAACTTAAGATGTCTTAAGGAGAAAGTCACATATTCCTAATTATGTAAAATACTGAGTGTCCTATTCCAATTTTATCTTTGAGGTATAAAAAGCTACTAATCTTGGAATTACCATAAATATCTTTATGCCCTGCAAATAGGTTTTAACAATGATTAAGCAAGTGATTCAACACAAAAGTTAAGTAAGTTTGAAAGTAATTTGTTAGATCTGTTTTAATTACTTTACAGACCATGTTTTTTCACTACTAATTAAAATTTGTGTTCACAAATTGTAATTGTTTAATGTGCAGAATCCTTTTGTAATTCCCCACCACAGAGAGAGAGAGATAATGTGACGGCAGATAAGAACCATTCAGCCCATCTAGTCTGCCCAATTTTCTAAATACTTAAATTAGTCCCTGACCTTATCTTAAGTCTAAGATAGCCTTATGCCTACCCCACGCATGCTTAAACTCCACTGTATTAACCTCTACCACTTCAGCTGGAAGGCTATTCCATGCATCCACTACCCTCTCATTAAAGGAATACTTACTGATATTTTTAAACCTTTGTCCTTCTAACATGAGACTAGGTCTTCTTGTTGTAGTAGTTTTTCTTCTTTTAAATATAGTCTCCTCCTTTACTGTGTTGATTCCCTTTATATATTTAAATGTTTCTATCATATCCCCCCTCTCTCGTCTTTCCTCCAAGCTATACATGTTAAGATCCTTTAACCTTTCCTGGTAAGTTTTACCCTGCAATTCATGAACCAGTTTAGTAGCCCTTCTCTGAACCCTCTCTAAGGTATCAATATCCTTCTGAATATACGGTCTCCAGTACTGTGTACAATACTCCAAGTGAGGTCTCACCAGTGTTCTGTATAATGGCATGAGCACTTCCCTCTTTCTACTGATGCTGTGGTAATTTTCTTAACAACTCACTGAACATATGAGCCTGTGTGAAAGCACTAGCACAATATCTATTTTATTTTCATACAGATAATTAGATTATCTTTCAGGATGAAAACTTCTCCATTGAGCCATTCAACTAACAGACAAACATTTTTGTGGTTCTTTTTTTTTAATTTTTTTATTCTGTCTTTAAATCATGCACATGGCATCATCTTCCCAATACACGTTACCAACTGTAGAATATATACTGAAATCCACCTGGGGACAAATTAAAGGTAATTGTCCAGGCATGTTAAAAGATTGCTGTAAGAAACTATCCTGCTTTGTCAAAAGGACCCAAGGACTGTTGTAAATTGGCAACAATCTTCAGTACTAAAACTCCATGTGCACTTGGTCCCTCCATGGTGGATAAAATCAAAGTAAGAAAGATGGGGGGAACTCTGTATAGAAGAGGATGTTTTGTAAGATTCTGCAGACATTTTTTTAAATGTTTTTTGTTTTACCACTCCTTACCTAGTCTGGCTGTTTTGACTGGCTGAGGTTTTATGAAACAAGGGTATATCGTGTGACCTTTATTACACATAGGTGTAATAACCAGAACATGTGGGGTTTCAAAAAGTAGCAGAGACAATCAGGGCTGTCATAATATGGCAAAGGGAGTGAAGACTTTCTTAACCACAACTACTTTATCTACATGGTTTGCAAAATGCATTGTGAAGTTTTCCTAGTTTTTTGTGCGTTTTGAAGAAGTGTTACTTGTAGTAGACCTCACTATGATTTTTAACTGATAACTGATTTGTTTTGTGCGCATTTGAGTTTAAATAACCAAGAAGTATTGCAATGTCGGCACTGGGTTATCCTTTCTCAGTGGCAGCCAAGTTCTCATGGACACTGGTTTTCAGTGAGCCAAGTACAGGAGTAGGATTGAATATGTTTAATAATGCAGATGACACCTGCATTCTGAGATCTTCTTCCTGCTGTTGAAGTGAAACAACTGTTCTATATTAACGTTCATTGCTCTTGCAAGTATAAGATGGAAATGTTCTCTTTTCGGTGCCTAGATGCTTTGAGGTTTTTTTTCATTGAAGTACGTTGTATCGAAAACATAAATCTCGCCAGAATAAATTATACCATCTGAATGTGTCATATTCAACAAAACTGGGCTAGTCTGTAAACAAAAAATTGAAGTCAACTTTAAGCAACATAACCACTACAGCTTATAAATTCTGTGCTAGGGACGTCATAATGGGAAAGTTTGTTGCCTTTAAATCTAGATAACATATTTGTATGGAGTGTAAGTTGCAAGCTCACACTTTGAAATGAACAGTGGTCAGAATTAAGATATAGAATAACTTTGGCCATAAAAGATCTTTGCAACTTAGTCGCTGTTTTGAGATTTTGCCTCTTTATAAAACACTGGTAAGACCACACTTTGAATATGCTGTGCAATTCTGGGCACCTGTTATAAAGAAGGATTATATGGCAATAGAAAAAGTGCAGAGACGGGCAACAAAATTGAGCATTCTAGTAATGAAAAAAGGTTAAAGTATCACTATAGTGTCAGGAAAGCAAACTCTGCTGACACTATAGCATCCTTGGGGGACCCTCACCCTCAGCCACCCCCCCCCCCCTTTGGCGCTGAAGGGGTTAAAACCCCTTCAGCAGCTTAACTTAATCCAGCGCCGGGCTCCCTCGGCGGTGGTGACCTCTCGCTCCCAAGTGGAGCGGAATGCACATGTGCGGCAAGAGCCGCATGCGCATTCAAACAGTTCATAGGAAAGCATTTCTCAATGCTTTCCTATGGACGTTCTGCACTTTGGATGCAAATTTCGCATCCAACGTCGCAGAAGCGCCTCTAGCGGCTGTCAGGAAGACAGCCACCGGAGGTAGGATTAACCCTTCTATGTAATCATTGAGCTGAAGTGGTCTGGGTGACGAGTGTCCCTTTAACAAATGTAAACCTCTCGAGTAAAAAAAAAAAAAACAACACCTCAGAGAGGATATTATAACAAAATACAAATTTATCCGGGGCCAATACAAACCATTCTGTGGAAATAGTTGCATAAATAGGACTATACATAGGGCACAAGGTCATACATTTAGACTGGAAGAAAGATTTTTATTTAATTTTTTACCGTAAGAACAAGAAGGATGTGGAATTACCTGCCTCAAGGGGTGAGTTTATTATATTTATATAGCGCCAACAAATTCCGTAGTGCTTTACAATGAGTGGACTAACAAATCAGACAAGTCTGACGCACAGAAACAGAGTGGCTGAGGGCCCAGATCAATGAGCTTAAATGCTAGAGGGAGTGGGGTAAAGTGACACAAAAGGTAATGGATGTAGATTGGTAGAATAGTATTCAATTAAGACTCAGTGTGGGGTTTTGGAGCCATTAACAGTTTAACTGATATGCTTTTGTGAAAAAGTGAGTTTGTAATGAATTTTTTTTTTTTGAAGGAGTGGAGATGAGGTGAGCCTCTAACGGAAAAGGGAAGAGCGTTCGAAGGAACGGTGCAGCCCTACAACAGTCTTGAAGGCAAGCATCAGAGGTGGAAGTACGTACAGAGGATAGATGCAGGTCTTCGGCAGAGCTTAGGGGCCTAGATATTTGCGTATTAGGGAGGATAGATACGTGGAAGTAGCATTATGTAGAGATTTGACAGCAAGAACCAGAATCTTATATTGAGCCCCATATCTTACGGGAAGCCAACGCAGGGCCTCGCTGCTGCATTCATTATAGACTGCAGTGGGGCAAGTTGGAAACATGTAAGACCACTGAGAAGCGGATTACAGTAGTCAAGGAGAACACCTAGGCAGCGAGCCTGCGTGGTGAAGCTGATGGTAGCACCATTAACGTGGAGGGAGATAGAAATGGGGGTAGCAACACTTTTATCAGAGTCTATACAAGTGTTTAACCCCTTAAGGACCAAACTTCTGGAATAAAAGGGAATCATGACATGTCACACATGTCTTGAGGGGTTAAACAATCTGATAAATACTTGCAAAAACATACTATATAGGGACATCATTTTTAATTGGTGGGGTAATAGCTTCTTAATCCAAGGAGACTACCATTCTAGGGTCAAGAATAATTGTTTTAATAGTTTGTTTCAATATACAATAAATGAGATATTCTGTCTTTGCAACCACTTACCTTTGTGCTAATGCTAATGAGCAAAAAAATATTACTGTGTATATAATTAGAACACTTCTGAGCCATCTGCTGCTTTTTTTTTTTTTTTTTTTTTAAATATAATGAATTAAGGGGACACTATAGTCACCAGAACAACTACAGCTTAATGTAGTTGTTCTGGTGAGTATAATAGCTACCTTCAGGCATTTTAATAGAAAAGGCAGTGTTAACATTGCCCCTAGGGACACCTCCAAGTGGCCTTCCTTAGATGGCCACTCGAGGTGCTTCCTGGCTCAATGCATATCTATGAGGAGGTCTTGATTGGCCAAAACTGCATTTAGCCCTGCTCCTGTGCCGATTTTAGCCTATTGGAAAGCATTGGATTGGCTAAAAATCATCTATTTTGATGATGTCACAAAGGGGGTGGAGCCAGCACCAGCAGACCCGCGCGGCGCTGGAAATAAGTTGAGTTTTAAACTTTTATAGGGTGGATAAGGGGGGCAAAGCCACCTAAATGGTGGGTTTAGCACTATAGGGTCAGGAATTAAGCGGCTTTGTAGATCAACAGTATTATTGTTGCAATCACATTTCTTCTAATGTGATTTATTCTTTTTATCTCTTTCGGGTGGATGCAGTACATGTTACCTGAGCCCAGTCTGAAGGCCAATCAGCCATGCTGCTCTCTGCTGGAGTTGGGACATCTGGCCAACAAAAGTTTCCAAACCTGCATTACAGTAAACGTACAATAGAAACATCTTTGAAAATAGCAAAAGGTTTTATAATGTCGAAATACCCTTTCAATTGAACCTGTCTACATGACAGCAAAATATTTTTTTATATAATGAAAATATATATAGCTCCTGCAGGAAAGTAGAAATGTAACCTGTTCAGATCACATTTGGACTGCTTCTAGATTGTATTCGGTTTTCCTAAATTTTTCCTATTTTAAAGGAACACTATAGTCACCTGAACAGCTTCAGCTTAATGAGGTTGTTCAGGTGAGAACTATAGCTCCCTGCAGCCTTTCCCATGTAAACACTGCATTTTCTGAGAAAATACAGTGTTTACATTGGATGCTAGGAACACCTCCAGTGGCAGTCACTCAGACGGCCACCAGAGGGACTTCCGAGTTCAGGGCTGCCTAACTTGCATTCATCACGTTTGACGTCTTCACGCTTGGGTAACTGCATCAAACGTGATATCTGGAGACAGGAGGCACTGTAAACGCGCCTCCTGTGCCTGTCAGCAATCAGCGCCGACCGTGTGTGAGATAACGATGTCCTGCACAGCGTGGGCTCGGGCTGACGGGCAGAAGGCCGAGCAGGAGGATCTACAGACCTCAAACCATAAGTAAACTTATTTTAAGAATTGAGTGTGAGTGAGAGAGAGCGATATAGTGTGTGTGTATATGTTTAACAATTTTTATTTAAAATGTGTTTGTATACAAACACTATATATAGAGATATCTCTCTATATAGTGTTTTCATACAAACCTTTGGCTTGGGAGGGTTGCCCTAGGAGGTGGGCGTGCATAGATGGCGAGCTGAGCTGTCAGTCAGCTCGTGAACGCACATACCGCTCACATGCGCGGTAGAGTGCTCAGTTCATTCATAATTGTTCATCCTGACTGGTGCAGCGTGAAGCCGTGCATGCGCACCACAGAGCGATTGGGCCCTGCTATTTCATCATTTTGATGAAAAAGGGGGCGGTGCCTGATGAGGAGCTCGGCGCTGGTATGGAGGTAAGTTTTAATAAAAAAAGGGATCGAATTTTTATTTAGTTATTTTTATGGCAAACTAATATAAAAGCAAGAAAGAAGGCTAGGGGACCTGTCTTTCTTGCTTTTATATGTTGACTATATTGTACCTTTAAATAACGTGGCATTCTGTTATTAGTAGGAATTTTAGGAGACAGAAAGTAACTCTAAATACAGGCAAGAAGTCAGAAAGGAGGGACGGGACAGGATAAGTGTAGCTTTAGAATGCCTTGCAACCTTGTAGTCTACAGATAGCCTTAGGTGTATTGACCAAAGTATTCTAAATTCTAGGCTAAAATACCTGGGTTGGAAATAGAACTTAACATTTTTCCTGTCACCAGGGCATTTTCCCTGTTTACTGGATACCCATATATCTCTGACCGATATGTACATCACACATTGGCATAAAACATTTACTTACTTGTGTTTTTTGTGTGCATATATAATTCCAAACACCAGGAAGAGCAGTAGGACTAGCCCCATTCCCCCATATCTGACAATATCATCTTTATCTGTTAAAAAAAATAAAACATTGTAAATATCACCAAAAAAGGTGAATTTCAAATTCTAGCCAAACCATAAAAGAACCTGCAAGTCAGTTATGGTTTTTAGTTTGCCTATTTTGTATCTCAACAATTCACATTTAGTGAATAAACCTATTGGTGCTGCAGCCGGAGACGTGAGTACAATCCCTATCAAGATTGCTGTAGATGATGTGCTAGCAGTCAAGTCCAAATTAAAAATTCACTTTTATTGCAGCATGCTAAATAAAGTCCCAGCGTGTCAGTAATATTGAGACAATAAGCACCACAAAGCATGATTTTAAAAAAATTTCCATTTTTTTAAAATTCATTTACCCTTTGTGTCATAGTGCCATAAACCTATCTTGGATATTTCCATATTGAAATTTTACTCTGGAGATGATTGCAGGAAATCCATCTCTAGGTAGGCCAATCAGGAGACAATCCTAGACCACCCAACTATCAGGCTTTGTCCCATTTTGATCAATTCAATACCAGAGAACCATATTCCATCCGATAAACCCCTGAGCTGTGACTTCAGGTGTCTAGCAAAAGGTGTGTTTTAAGGTCTAACCCCACTGACCGTATCCATATGTTCCAGGATTTTTATTTTGAAAGGGCAAAATGTCTGCCCCATATATTTCATCCCATAGCTGCAGGTTAGGAGGTATATACCATATATTTCATCCCATATCTGCAGGTTAGGAGGTATATACCATATATATCATCCCATATCTGCAGGTTAGGAGGTATACCATATATTTCATCCCATATCTGCAGGTTAGGAGGTATACCATATATTTCATCCCATATCTGCAGGTTAAGAGGTATATACCATATATATCATCCCATATCTGCAGGTTAGGAGGTATACCATATTTTATCCCACAGCTGAAGGTTAGGAGGTATATACCATATATTTCATACCATAGCTGCAGGTTAGGAGGTATATACCATATATTTCATACCATAGCTGCAGGTTAGGAGGTATACCATATATTTCATCCCATATCTGCAGGTTAGGAGGTATATATTTCATACCATAGCTGCAGGTTAGGAGGTATATATTTCATACCATAGCTGCAGGTTAGGAGGTATATACCATATATTTCATCCCATATCTGCAGGTTAGGAGGTATACCATATATTTCATACCATAGCTGCAGGTTAGGAGGTATACCATATATTTCATCCCATAGCTGCAGGTTAGGAGGTATACCATATATTTCATCCCACAGCTGCAGGTTAGGAGGTATATACCATATATTTTATCCCATATCTGCAGGTTAGGAGGTATGCCATATATTTTATCCCACAGCTGCAGGTTAGGAGGTATACCATATATTTTATCCCATAGCTGCAGGTTAGGAGGTATACCATATATTTTATCCCACAGCTGCAGGTTAGGAGGTATACCATATATTTTATCCCATAGCTGCAGGTTAGGAGGTATACCATATATTTTATCCCATAGCTGCAGGTTAGGAGGTATACCATATATTTTATCCCATAGCTGCAGGTTAGGAGGTATACCATATATTTTATCCCACAGCTGCAGGTTAGGAGGTATACCATATATTTTATCCCACAGCTGCAGGTTAGGAGGTATACCATATATTTTATCCCATAGCTGCAGGTTAGGAGGTATACAACTCTAGATGTGTTGGAATTAAAGAAAAACCTTGTACTAATTGTCTGTTAGTGATCAATGGTTGAAAAAAAGGTTTCAAATATCTAGTATATACCTACAAGTTTTGTACTTCCTGCACTGATATGTACAGCAACGTTGCAAACCATGGTGCCAAGCCAGCTAAATGGTGGGGCTTTTAGTTGGAAGTAGCTTGGAACAAGGATGTCTTGCAGATTGCAACTGTCTAACTGTAATAGATATTTGTGGGGTTAAAACATCCTTCAAATGTTCATCTTGACTCAAAAGCTGCCAATAGCGTTCAAGAATATATTTGACTGCAAACCAACCCATGTAAGATATTTCCTATACACCTAATATGTGACTTGGTGTCTGAAGTATCTTCCACCTGATCCTGAATGAGGGTCGGTATTTGGGTAGGTAACACCCTCTTATATGCCCTCTTTAGACATCTTTTTGAAGAGCCATTTTCCTTGAAACTGCAGTGCATTTTTAGTCTTCTCTCTTGGAGTCTGCAATTTAAGAACAATCGCGCTGCAGTCTCAAGTACTGGCCAACAGAAATGCCCTTTTTAAGAGAATGAGGATGGTGACTCCAGTTTAGGAGAATATTGGTTGCGGTTAGTTTCCCATATAGGCTGGTCGTGATTGTACCATCCTGATTGATGGTGATTGTAGTGATAAGAAGTCAGTCTTTAATTGCTGCTGTTGACTTTCAGTATTTGGACAAATTTATAGAATCTGTTCTTTGTTTTAGTCCATTTTCAATATGCCGAAACACACGTTCGGCTGTTTGTTATTTTACTCCCTACTCGGTTTTGTCACTTGTTTCTCACATTTTTCACATATAGTAATGTAGCAATTTGGCTTATTGCTTCCTTTTATCCTGTCTCTTTACTAGCTAGCTGCAGAGGGAGTTAGGATGTTGCAGTAGGCTTACCAGGGTGTTACTCCTGCTAACCAAAGTAAATGTGTTTCTTTCTCATTCTCTTTGCCTGTATTCTCAACGTAATTCAGTATTATTGGCTTTCAGACACCTCATACCAGCTGATTCATTGTGCCAGGTCCATTTAATGAGAATGTTGTCTGTTATTTAGCTGTTACTTTGTTTCTCTAAGGATGGATATTTAGGCTTTTGGAGACGTAATAATTTATTGACTTATTTCACGGTTTATTGCCAATTGTCTGTTCTCTGTATACTACCTATTACTAATATTGGGGATCATGTGAGCCGTCACACTTCTAAAAAGAACAATGGTAAGATGGTCGCCTCTGTCTATGTTTTAGTGTTGTAGTTTAGTTGGAATCCCCCTCTCTAATTATCAGCCTTCAATTGTCACTAGCTCTGTAGTTTAATTTTAACATTGATCCCGTAGGCATCTTCACAATAAAGCATGGGTGAGGTGTGTTTATTATGAAGGTCTTTTTATTGTTGTTTTTGCTAGTGGGCTTGTATTTAGACATGAGGGAGGTCATTACTTTGTACTCACATTGTGTTGCTTTTGTTTTATACAAGGACTCATTCTTGATTTACCACTTTAGATTGACAGAACCACTACCCTGGTATGCTTAATTTAAAGCAGCACTGTCGTGGTCGCATTGTTTTTTTTTTTTCCTGTTTTGTTTTTTTACCCGACTCCACTACATTTTATTGTCCCAGTAGACACACCCAAATGCCCCTAGGTGTCGCATTTTACCTTTTTTTTTCTTTAACTTTTTATTTCATGCCCAGATCTTGGTCCTAGGCAGTGCCATCTCAGATGAAGGTCCTGTGGGACACGTCATATGCCCACACTAGATAGTGCTGTAAAATTCCCGCACTTGCCCAGTTGTAAACTTGAACATTCACTATTGTCCGAAACGTGTACAGGAAATTACAAAGAATGTATGAAAACCGAATTTCAATTAGATTTTCGTTTGTTTGCTTATTACAAGGAGGGAGCTACAGGCTCGCGGCTTCCTCTTTATAATATGTAAAAATAGAAGCATAGGTCCCTGCCACTTCACCCCCCCTCCCCATATGACCTCCATATTAACATAAGGGAGATTAAAATCTTCCTCTTGTCCTACTCGCTATGCTGTGAGTAGAGGTATGTCTACTAAACTGTGGATTATTAAACTAATCTGGGGATCTAGGGTCCCCGACCGCCCCCCACCCTAAAGCGGTGGCTGAGGCCCTAAGTGACAAAAGGGGGCGTGGCACCTTTTTGTCTCCTTCCACCCATGAGCAGCGGGTGGTGGCCCTAATTGACAAAATGGGGGGGACCGATTGCATCACACCCCTGGCCCTCACCCAAGAGCGGCAGGTGGGTGCATTACTGTCTCTTACCCCCGGCCCCAACCCACCCCACCTCTCATGGGTGGAAGGGGCCTTGAGTGACAACATTTTTGTGGGAATTAGGGGGCAATCTACTAAACTGCTGCAAGATGCAGCCGTGGCAAGAATTGAATTGGAAGTTTATTCTCTGAATTAAATTCAGAACCAAACAAAATTACCGAATTTCATTCGAACATGAATGGACATACTGCGTGCATTAATTTTGCATGCAATTCTGTGAATTTGCCGACACTATCTATATGACAGGACGTTTGGGAATAGTGAAAGGAGGCCTCGCGAGAACATGGAGGAAGGGTGAGTATTGTGGGAAAATTTATTTTATAAAAAAATAACATTGAGACTCACAGGTCTCTGTAAGCAACAAACATAATAAAAAGAGCACATGTGCAAGAAATGGACTTGACAGGCTAACAATCATTTGGGCTCACAGGCCCACATTGTTGGTGGACTCGCAGGTCCCTTTCAGCATAAATTAGTAGCTCATATGCGTTGTGCTTGTGCCAGTGTCAGTGGTGTGGGCGCTCCGGCCTGTGATTGCTATGTTTCAGAGCACTGTAAGCTCACGCTTTCTTGTGATAAAGTGTCATAGTTCTTCCGTGTGTGTGTGTGCGCGGTGTACAACCTGTAATCCAGGTGTCCTATGCCTAGTGATATGTCTGCCTTTATGCATCACCTGGATTGCATGTCTCTGTGATGTGTCTCTGTTAATCATCCCATAGCTGTTGGGCTGGGTAAGCGTGTTTAGGTGTTAGCTCTATCATTATGGTGGACCGCTCCTCCTTTGTTTAGAAGTCCGCTTTTCTTGTTGGTAGAAAATAAAGTGAAAAGAAGAGGGGGGTCAGTATGTGGCAGGGACAGATGGAAGGAAGGGAGGGAAGGGGCACGGAATCGGAAGAAGGCCGGGAGGGGGGTGGGGAGGAGGGAGTTGAGATACCGGTCTGTGTGTCCGTCTGCAATGTGCTTCTTTATGTTGGGTGGCCGTGTATTATCATCAGTTAGTCTGGTTTTGCTGTCGTCAGTATCCAATGTGCCCAGATTGCCATGTATGTCTGTTGCTGCGGGCCAGCCACAGTCATAGTGAGTTCCTCGACGCTCGTAGCTCCTCCATCTAAGTAAACCACTTGTGCAGTGAAGGTGTCTCAGGTTTCTTCCAATATTGAGGAATTATCTGTTTAGCTATGTTAAGGAACAGAATTGTGAAGGATTTTTTTATATTTAGATGTGGGGACCTTGTTGTGATGTAGCAGCATAGCCGCTGGGTCTAGTGGCAGTGGATCGTCAGAGAACCGAGATAGTATGTCATGTATGCTTCGCCAGTAACGTCGTATGTGTTCGCACTTCCACCAAATGTGTAGGGGTGTGCCAATCTCCCAGTCGCATCTCCAGCAGAGGTGCGACTCGTCTGTGTTTAGGTGGTGTGTTGTTTCAGGTGTGCGGTACCAATGAGTGAGTAGTTTGTATGCCGTCTCCTTCTTTTGTGGGAAAATTTATTTGAACACAGGAAATGGAGCTGATCCTTTGGTAAAAGAAGGTAAAGCATAGGAAAAATACATAAGACAAAGTATTCCCTACTTTGATTTATGTTTTAAAGAAAACTAGATCAGATAGGAAGAAAAGAAGAACAGATTATGAGAGAGGAAACAATAGAAGAAAGGTAAGTTCAGCGTGACAGTGCAGCTTTATCTAAGAATACACATCTGTGTAAAGAATTATTGTTAACGAATGCATAGTGATTTCATGGTTCAAGGTCTTGTGGAACTTACTGTATTTCAGTGTGCTAAAGTGAACAAGATTTCCACTAGTGCTTCCAATCTGGGTGCTTGCTACAACATATGCGGAATACTGAGTGCCTGGCTCCAAAGACCGAAGAGTATATTCATGAATATTGCAGTCCACGGTCACAGCTAGGAAAGGAACATATATAAGTGATGTGGCATATATCTGACGTATATTATTGTTTATGTTAGTATGGAGGTCAGGTTAGATGTTAGTCTCTGTTACCACATACCCTCCAGCCGGGCCAGCTTTAGGCGCCCTGTGCGAAAAATCTTCACATTCCCCCCCCCCCCCGTCATCCATGTATGATGTAATGTTTGTGTTGCCTGTGTATGTGATAGTAGGTGTGATGACTGTGTGTGATATATATGCTATGTGTTGGCTGTGTGTGGTATTTGTAATGGGTGTATTAACAGTGTGTGATATGAGTGTATTGGTCAGACGGCCATACACACACACACACACAGAGGCAGGCAGTCAGTCATACACACACACACACGCAGGCAGTCTTACACACAGGCAGACATACTGACACAGGCAGACAGTCATACACACAGACACAGGCAGACAGTCATACACACAGGCAGTCATACACAGAGGCAGACAGTCATGCAGACAGTCATACTCACAGGCAGACAGTAATATATATACACACAGACACACAGGCAGTCATATACACACACAGGCAGACAGTCATATACACACACAGGCAAACAGTCATACATACAGACAGTCATACACACACACAGGCAGACTGTCTGCCTGTGTGTGTCTGTGTGTATGACTGTCATACACACAAACATAAACACAGGCAGACAGTCATACACACACAGGCAGACAGTCATACATACAGACAGTCATACACACACTGTCTGCCTGTGTGTGTGTGTGTGTCTGTGTGTATGACTGTCTGCCTGTGTGTGTCGTGTGTATGACTGTCATACACACAGTCATACATACACACACACACACAGAGGCAGACAGTCATACACACACAGAGGCAGACAGTCATACACACACACAGGCAGGCAGTCATACACACACAGGCATGCAGTCATACACACAGACACACAGGCAGACAGTCATACACACACACAAACACACAGTCATACACACACAGGCAGACTGTCTGCCTGTGTGTGTGTATGACTGTCATACACACACACAGGCATGCAGTCATACACACAGACACACAGGCAGACAGTCATACACACAGACAGTCATACACACACAAACACACACACAGTCATACACACACAGGCAGACTGTGTGTGTATGTATGTGTGTGTGTGTCTATCAGTATGTATATGTTTGTGTCTGTCTGTGTGTGTATGTGTATTTATGTCCTTATGCGTGTGTGTGCAGTGTGCATAGGAATTCGTTCATATTGTTTATTGTCCGGCCCCCAACAGTGTCTGAGGGACCGTGAACTGGCCCCCTGTTTAAAAAGTTTGAGGTAGACAGCCACTGGGGGCAGACTTAGAGCTGCAATGTAAACCATTAGCTGAAGTGGTCTGGGTGCCTATAGTGTCCCTTTAACCCCTTAAGGACACATGACATGTGACATTTCAGTTTGGTCCTTAAGGGGTTAAAGGACCACTATATGCACCCAGGCCAGTTCAGCTCAATTAAGTGGTCTGGGTGGCAGGTCCATCTAGTGTTAACCCTGCAGCTAAAAACATAGCTGTTTCAGAGAAACTGCTATGTTTCACTGAGGGGAAGTGCATCTGGGAAGACACCTAACAATATGAGCTTACAATCTATGAGGATTTAAGATGGCAGATATATAAAGGCAGGGCCTTCTTCCCTTTTAAAAATTGTGCTCAAGATGTTGGTGCTATCAACTGTGAAAATGTAGCTTACCAGATTCCATTCCATTCAAAGGTTGATAAACTATAGTAAAGTTTCTTATAAATCCATTCCTATCGTCTACGGGGATGTTCGCCCATTTCAATGTAACTTCTGTTTTAGAAGGACTCTGTGGAATTACAATGGGGCCATGCTGAGGTGCTGAAATTATTAAAGAAAGAATATAGAATGATGAAATATGAAAAGACGATATACATTGAACAAAACAAAGACACAGTGTCTGCCACCGTCCTGCCCACAGAGCGGGTTATCTTAAAAGTACTTACAAAGTCTAAAAGGTAAGAATACAAGATTAGAAAGTTAAATATCTTACCTCCTTCTTTGAAATAGAAATATAAAGAAGATGAAGCTTCCACTCTGTCTCCCAGTAATGGATAAATTGATATTTTATAACATTTATACGGTTCAAACATTCCTGGGGGAAAAAGTCAAAACAACAGAAAATGGAAATCTGTCATTATGTTACAGCCTATAATGTATATAGACCTATAAATATTACATTGCTATGAGGTAAATAAACCTATAAATATTACATTCTATAATGTATGTAAAGCCTGCCAAGATGGTTTGCTAACCGTGAGGTGTAATTTTTGGCTACCTTAGCTGTAACAAAAAAGGGAAAGTGGAAAATTGTGCAAGAGAGAGACATATAATTTGAGGAGGGTAGAGGTATGGGAGTTAAGAGAGTGTTGGGGAGGGAAAAAAAATATATGATGTAACAAGATTTAAAGTAGGATTTAAAAAGGAGGATGGTGGCCACACATCCCAGAGAGGAATGCACCGGGAAACTACATTGGAAGAGTTCAGCTAGAAGAGGTAGGACTCCTATAGTGATCTCTGAAATCATTTGGAAGTGTCAAGATCGATACAGACACACAGATATATACACAGATGAAGATACACACACATGCAAAATATACACATTTTAAGCCACCCTCCTATTTCCTATCTTTTGGGTGCAGGAGTGTGGCTTCCCTGTGGTCCAGTCTGCTGACTGAGGCTGTTGGAAGTCAGATGTTCTACCAGTCTGTGCTCCCTTCCGGTTCTGGGTTATCTAGGAGGAAGTGATTGTCTGTCACTTCCTCCCAGCACCGCCAATATATCACAGGGGCAGCTCATGACCGGGCACATGAAAACACTATCGGTTGGCCCTAAGTGCATGGACCACCCAATGGGTCACCTGAGCGGTCTGGTCCCAGTGCAGCCACAATCATACTTTGACCCCTCTTTCCTATTATACTTTTCTTTTTTTTTCTTTTTTTTTTAAATCTTTAACTTTCTACTCAATGTGGCTAAAATCCTGAAGCCTGTATTTCCCTGACCCGTTGGCTATAATGAAAGGAGCTAACCAATTAGTAAAGTATATTAGTATATGGTGCCATGGATAATAACCAGGACATCAAATCAATCATACATCACAGTTGCCACCCAAACACATTATTGCTAATATCTTCAGAAGTAAACTACATTAATAGAAATACTCCTTCTTGATGTTGCTGTAGAAGATAATTGGGGGAGAAATGGGCTTTTCTGCAAATTTCAAATCATTGCTTAATCAATGTAAAATGTTAATTATGTTGACAATATAACTGATAAAAATGATACCACTTGTGAAAAAAAAAAAAAGAATCTTAATCATCCTGTCTTAATTTTTTTACTTGTGTTTTAACAACCTCAATACAGCAAATATAGGCCATGAATAATATTGCACTTGCACATATAGCACTTGTGTTGTGAAACAAACATTGCAACATGGAAACCGTACATAAATCCACTGAATCATAATCCATTTCATAACAGCAAAAAGGACCACAGGAGCTGAATAAAAGGAAAACTAAAAAAATGGATGCCAAATACATTAGACCATATTGGCAAATCTCAAATGTGTCCTTATAAACCTGTTTTGTAATGTAATAAATCTTTTCTTTCACTACAGCTATATCTACCTCAAACAACTTTAAAACATTTTTTTTAAAAAACATCTTTATGTCCTTTTCTGGGGAGAGACATCTGTACAACTTTTTTGGTTGATAAACTCCCTCACCCTTTTTCTTTCTCTGTTTACTACATGACTCCCACAGTTAAAGTAGGGCTCTTTTTCAATCAACACATCTATTGTGGACATTAGATCGTCACTATGACAACTTGGGTCACTATATGCTTAATGGTATATGAATTAATCAACTTTTCTAATACTCCTAATTTATTTTTTGTCATGATATTATGTATAGGAATACTAAACTAAGAAATCCCTAAGAGGGTGCAAAACAAAGTGATATACTCAATGGAATATTCTTCGGAGTGTGTGAATGCAATTGAATGGTAGTGATTATCTTTAAAGGAACACTATAAACAACTGTAGCTTAATGAAGCAGTTTTAGTCTATAGCTCATGCCTCTCCGGTTTTACTGCTCAATTCACTGCCATTTAGGAGTTAAGTCACTTTGTTTCTATTTATGCAGCCCTTGCCACACCTCCCCTGGCTATGATTGACAGAGCCTGCATGAAAAAAAAACAACTGTTTTCACTTTCAATCAGATGTAATTTACCTTAAACAATTTCATCTCCTGCTCTGTAAATATACAGGAGGCTCCTGCAGGGTCTAGCAAGCTATTAACATAGCAGGGGGTAAGAAAATCTAACTTAAACAGAACTTACAATAAAGGAAGGATAAATTGTAGATGATTCTTTACAGGATGTGTTTAGGAAGGCAGTGCAAGTCACATGCAGAGAGGTGTGACTAGGGTTCATAAACAAAGTGATTTAACTCTTAAATGGCAGATAATTGAGCAGTGAGGCTGCAGGGGCATGTTCTATACACCAACACTGCTTCATTAAGCTAAAGTTGTTTTGGTGACTATAGTGTCCCTTTAATGTCTTGTTTATGTAATTCTTCTGCTAGATTGAATTATGGGGAATTCAAAATTAATTTTAAATTCAAAAATCACTCAATAACACAGCTGATCTGGCTATTTTGTTATAGAATTTTAATTCCTGATAAGTCACACTTGAGTTGACAACCCTGTGAGTGTTAACTTCGTCCTTAATGAATAGAAATTCTGCTAGAGTTTTTGATTTACTTATTAATGTGGAATGCTATAGGTCCCGAAGATCTTCAATTTAAATATACTTAAAAGAGTTTCTCAAAGCAGAAACGTAGTACCTGTTTGCGTTGTCCATCCTGTGGCGTTTTCAAGGTATTCCCAATGTATGTCACAAACCTTTGTTTCGTAGGCTATACACCACTCCACTAGAAATCTATCAATTCTGTCTTCTGTGACATTCCACTTTACCGTCAGGTTTTCACCCCACTTTACTATCTGAATATAGTTCACGAGACTGCGAGCTAAAAGGCAAAAATACAGATTTAATGTGTATCACATGTTTAACAGGAAACGTAACTGTGGAGACTAAACCATCAAATTTAACATTTTCAGTCACAAATACTACAGTCACAAATTCTGGCTATTTTGGAAATTGAAATTTCCTAGTTATAGCTCACAGTAGCTTTTGTAGTTTTCTTTATTAAACAATGAATTGAGGTAAATTGAAAAAGCAAAATTAAAAAACAAAAACAAATAGCTTTTGGAGAATTCACAAATTCATCTTCTTTTCCAATATTTTAGTCTAGTTTTGGTTGTTTTCAATTAACCTTTATTTGAACACCAGTGGATTTTATAGATTAGGTAAGCGGACACATGACGTGGACCAAAAGGGAAAAGTGTGGCCTAGGCAGTCTGAAAATTATTATAGGAGCTTGTGATGAACGATAGCTATAGATGAAGTGGTAGCCTCTGTGGATTAAGCTATGATATCCATAAAGGATCAAGGATAGTATAAATGAAGTAAATAACTATAACTACAAGAGAAAGATAACAGCATAAGAACAACCAAACCGTAAGGTGAGGGAAAGATTGGAAAGAAAGGAGTGAACGTAGGAAAAACAGAGAAGAGAAAAAAAGATGGAAATTTTCCAAAAAAATAAATAATCTTCTGCCTGTTTCCTTGGGTTCTCTTGATTTACATATGAACGTGGTCATAGTTGGAAGATGACTGGAGTTTCTTAATTCTGTTATACAGCTCTAATGCCGGAGAGTGTCTGTTTTGCAGTCAGTTTATTTTCTGCTCTGGTCATTATTTCTGATGATTTTGACAATAACAGTGATAATTATGGATTCAATGTTTTTCCTTTTTTTTTTTTTATAAACAGAGATTAGATTAGATAGATGTTTCCATAACAGCTTTTGTTTGGGACCTTCCAATCTGCAAAGCCAATGTTATACCCAAAGAGTTTCCAGCAGTTATTTTTTGGTATTTTGTTATTGCTCAATAATCACAGAGCAGTATGATACCAGCGGAAAAGTATTTTATACTCCTTTATGATTAACACAGCTTGTCACTGAATGGATGCATCCACAATATTTTCTGTTTTGGGTCAAACTCTACATCCGATGCCTTTGTAAATATCAGCTAAGCATGAGAGGGATACTTAATTAGGATCGAGAATAAAATAAAGATTTTACAGGTGTATGCAATTGGAAACCATTTAGTATGCCACAAATGCTCAATATGTATGTAGGGAGTAATACGTATTTCTCTCATTAATCTTAATAGTTAGTGTTGACCTTGGGACTTTAGGGGTTATGTATAAAAAGTCTGTTTTTAAAAGTGGTGGTTTCCATAGTGACTGTCCCAGTTGTAGTCATTTATACCATTTTTTTAGCACACAACTTTTTTTTTTTTTTAAACATAGCTCCCTTTATTATAGTTTTTATTACAATGCTGAATGTTGCATATGTGAGTTTTGAGTTGATTCATTCTTTAAATATCAAACTGATCTCCACAAATATTCCACGGAATTCTTCATGCTTTACAGACTGGATTCTTTAACCATTAAAACTATAACAAGTGTAAATAAATGGCAATTCATAACTTAGTAACCAACGTGTTTGATTTCTAAATATTTTAAGACACAGCAGAAAGTGGCACTTATGGGTGTTAGAGCAATTTACGACAGTGCTTTTATCAGTGGTTATTTATAAAGCACAAGCAGATCTGCTGAGCTGTGCCACAGGTGACAAACAAACAAGTAGTGTCAACAAGTTGGAGCTACGGGAAAAAAAAAGGAAACAAAGTGTACAGACTCAAACTAGCGTACAGACTGAAAAGTAATGGGGTATAATTACGCAGATGGAAAAGGGAAAGTGCATTCTATAAACCGTAAAACATGGTTGCCAGGTGAGTTTATATTTAATGGATTGTGGTTGACCAAGCACCAGATTAGATATATTATCATATTAACGGTAATGCAGGAAGTTGCTTGTTTAAAATGTTACATCTAATTATTGAACTTTAGCTACACAATGAGTTCCAATGTCTGTGCAAAAAAAACAATAATATATGTGTCTGGCTAGTATAATAGATGGCGACAACACACCTGTTAAAGCATGCACTCGTGGCAATATATTTACATACTAAACTAGTGAGCTAACACTATTAATATAAATGTATTTCTGTTTTTTATTGTATTAATTTTCACATCATTGGGCCAAAGGATAACTACCCCAACTGCCCCATTGTTAATAAGCTACTACCCTTACATTTTGTGTCACTTTACCCCACTCCCTCTGGCATGTAAGCTCATTGAGCAGGGCCCTCAACTTCTCTGTTCCTGTGTGTCCAACTTGTCTGGTTACAACTACATGTTTGTTGGTCCACCCATTGTAAGACGTTGCGGAATTTGTTGGCGCTATGTTAATAATAACATAATCAAAAGTCATTTTTCCTCCAAGCCATGACTTACTTTGTTCAGCAACAGCTGGAATTCGTAGAACCGCCTCAGGCGAGGCCCCAGCCGAATTGTACGACACAACGGAGACCATGTATGCTTCACCAGAAAGATGGATGGTCATTTCATTTAGAATTGTGGTTTCTGTTCTTTGGAGGAACGTCCAGTCTGTAGGGAACCACTTTATTCTGTAGCCTAAGGTTATTCCGGATGGTTTTACTGTGCGCCTTTCCTAAACAAAGGTTTATAGATCAGTCAGCTGATTCTATGTAAAGGCAGCTATACATGTCCTTCAGCAAAATTGTACAATGGAGCTTTAATAGAACTTACAAAGTGTTTACAAGAAATAAGCACAAATTCTAAATGTTAAACAAAAACATTTTATAAAAAAATGTATAAGGCTGGGAAAACGTATTTTTTTGAACATTATGTATTAAAAATGTGCTTTACTTTCAAGTTAGGTGACCTATGTAGCTTAAGGAGTAGGACACTTGACTGACTTTTGTCTCACTAACTTTCTTCTGACAGTCCTCAGGTGACAACATCCATTGAGGTAAACATTTCTTCTGATTAGTGTCAGTAGGATATGATTAACTATTTGACTCACTGTATATACTCCTACTACTTTATTCTGGGAGTTACCAACACTCCCAGGCTTTCTTTAATTGTCATTGACTATTTGAAAATTAAAATAAAGACAGAAAAAAATAATAATAATGAAGGCCTTACTTCTGATGAGGATGTTATGTCTTACAAAGAGAATGTGTTAAAAAAAAATAAAATAAACATGTACCTTCCATTTCAGCTGCACTGACCGATTCCCAGGTGATGAAAAGATCAGTCTCCAAAGGTCCACATTATGTGAAGGAGCTATTAAAGCAAAGCATTGCTTATTAGATTTAATACACCATTACAGTCACTATGTATAAAAGAGATATCGACTAAGGAGGAACAGGGTGGGAAATTTCCAAAACTCAAAATTGACAAAGAGTAAAAGCCAACAGAATGTTTCCGCTAATTCCATTGGTTTTGATGATGACAGCCCGCCTTCTAGAACTTTGCACCATACCACTTTTTGTTTGTCAATCAAATTTTTTTATTGAGTGGGCGAAACAAGTACATGCAGAAAGGAGTATATCACGTTAGTTAAGTAGATTAACACAAGCGAGATGAGGGTAATCGTACAAATTTAACAGTCACTTTTTTAATGAAAAATAAAAACGATAGTAGATATGTCAGCATATATTTCAAGAGGTAATACAGGCACAGTGAGAATTAAACAAGAGAAAAGAGTAAGCGCTAATTAACAAATAGGGCAGCAACCCTATAAGGGAGTCCCTCAAAACCCTTAGAATACAACAAGAGAGAAAAAGAGGAGATAAGGGCTGCGCCAGAGAGACCTAATATCATACAAGAATTAAAATAAAAGATAGTCCAAAATAAAAGAGTCTTAACTAGAATGCTCTTATTGAGATCACAGAGTCTATAAGGTGCTTGGTCAGGAACAATGTCCTCGCTGTCCTTGTCCGTGTAGATTCACTCATATGCAAAAGATAAAACAAATAGAGAACCAAATAGTGCAATATGTCCAGTTGTAATAAAGCAAATAAATATAAAAAGCTGGTCTAAAACTCACATGTACAAGAGCTCTAGTGTGAAAGGCCTACAGCGGTACAATCCCCACTTATGGGATATGGGCTAAACTTCCTTCGTCAAGGGTATGTTCAACACTGAAATAAGACAACCAATAGTGCTCACTGGATAAAATAATAGTATTGAAAATATATAAAATGGTACATGTGAGTTTTAGACCAGCTTTTTATATTTATTTGCTTTATTACGACTGGACATATTGCACTATTTGGTTCTCTGTTTGTTTTCTCTTTTGCATATGAGTGAATCTACACGGAGAATGTTGCCTGAGGTGTAGCCATATATCAGATGGCAGTTTAAAACATATGGTGAGGACGTGCTAATGAACAGTTGAGAACTGTAAGACGGGTGCTGGTAGCAAAACAAAGAGAGAAACCCACAGGAAGCTCAAGAGTATTCATAGAGTGACTGCCCCGCACAGAGAGTGCATAAGCTTTTAGAGAGGCATGGAGTCAGCAACTAAGTAAAAAGCATGACAAGCAAACAAAGCAGCAAAACGCTCGCTGGCATGGTGTCGCCTATAAGTACCTCTCACACTAATACCTATGATGCACAGGTATCAGTGTGAGAGGTACTGACAGGCGACACCATGCCAGCGAGAGTCCCAGGCCCATTGCTCAGGTCAAGCAAAGTCTCACAATGGAATGATCTGCATCAGGCTGAATTGCCTGCGGATGTGAAGGTGCTGGATCCCCTGGTGGTGACATTCTGTGCCTTGTGATAGTACCCCCAATTCCCAGGAAATAGCATGGCATGATCCCCTTCCATGTCTGCACACTGAGGGTCTTTAGACAGCCTTCACCCGGATGGAGCTCTCCCGCTGCCATTGCACAATTCGGGCCCGGTCTAAAGATGGAGTTGAGGCCCTTCACTGAACCTTAGACGATGGACTCTGAGGTATGTTGGCAGTCTGGTCACCTGGATCCGCGCACCGTATTCGGGCTTGAAGCTGCTTCCAAAAGGACTCGAAAAGTCTGTTTAAGTTGGCCTGTATGCAGGATGTCCTTCACCTGGGATCAGAGGCAGGCGCAGGATCCGTCATATGAAATGTGGCATTATGGCTTCTGCCTGTGTCCAGTGAGAATGCTGCGTATCCACAGTGACACAGAAGAGTCTCCAAGGGATAGACCGGGATCATCACCACCGTTCCCTAGGGGTGCCAACCAGCAGCTAGGGTAAGGTGTAGTGATTGGCGGTTTCTGTACATCCGGCAGCTATCCAACAGTGTGTCTGCTTGAAGGAAGCCGAAGCCTCATAAACATATATTCGTTTGTGCTAGGAGCTCACTGTTTGGGAAATATTCTGCAAAAATATCATGATAAAGCTCATGAGATGCCAGAGCTCGTTCAGGATCCATCTGTCCGGCATGGCAGTCAGGCCCCGCTTCCTAACACACCAGTTTTGATCACAAACATTTGATAAAGGATTGCAACACACTTCAGAGGAGACTGATCCATCAGTAAAAGCACCATAACTACTTCAATAAGATGAAGTGGTTATACTGTCTACAATTGTACTTGAGAGAACAACCTAATTTTATTAAGTAAAGATCAAATGTAACACCTTTTTTTTTTATCTATACTAGATTACTATAATAATTGTGTCATTTATTTTTTTGTATTTGTAAACCTAACATATTCCATGACACTGTACAATTAGGGGATGCAGACATAGCAGGTTATATATATCCATATATTTTTTTAAAACAAAATAAAGAGAGAACCCTGCTTGTGAAATTCACATCTAGCAATTGGAGTATATATATATATATATATATATATATATATATATATATATATATATATATATATATATATATATATATATATATATATATATATATATATATATCACTTTGCAAGATGGGCTGTGACCTTACAATCTGAAGCTACAACCTATAATACAAGGTTTTATATGTATATAATCAACAGAAAATGAAATATTTGCAGCCTTGGTATTAACCTGCCTTGTTCCGCTGTCCGTCCTGTTTTCTCTGTGGACCAATCACTCCAAAGAATTTGTCCATCTGCACCAGAGCACTGCAGTGAAACGCTATACACAGTGAAAGGGAGAAGCCCTGTGATGTCAAATACTATCTTTTCTTTTTTCTCTATCAAGATCTCATGGTGATAATTCTGAAATTACAATATCAAGATAATACATTTATTATTCATTACTACATTCATTATTATCATTTCTTTTAATATCTTTATATAAGACAGGTAAAGTCAACATATAAACATATTAGTAGTGATGTCCCGAACGGTTCGCCGAACGGTGCGCCACAGACTCATCATTGAGTAAACTTTGACCCTGTACCTCACAGTCAGCAGACACATTCCAGCCAATCAGCAGCAGACCTTCCCTCCCAGACCCTCCCACCTCCTTAACAGCTCACTAAGAATGCAGCTTCACAATGAATGTAAAATAGATGCTCTCCAGGAGGTGGGAGGGTCTGGGAGGGAGGGTCTGCTGCTGATTGGCTGGTATATGTCTGCTGACTGTGAGGTACAGGGTCAAAGTTTACTCAATGATGAGTCCGTGGCGAACCGTTCGGGACATCACTACATATTAGTAGATATAACCGCAAAGAAAACATACATGCATTTTTTTCTGCAGGTATATAGAAAAACAACCTGCAAAAGTTACCGACCTGATCTCTGCTGTCTTTGTAAGCCCTCTCCTCTTTCCCTGGGACAGAATAAAAGTCTGTGCTGGGCTATACACTAATCCATGCATACTAACCATCCTGAGTCCAGCAGGGTAGCACCAATTTTCTGAACTGACCCCAAAAAGTGAAGGGAAAGCACATCATTAGACACAGTCGTGGGTTACACTCGGAACACTTGGGAAACAATGTTCCCTGCATGTCCAGTCATGTTTGATTAGCAGGCAGCCCAGTATTCACTCACACCAAGATGATCTGCCAGTAATTTGGGCGAGCTCACCAACTTTCTGGGAGGACCCATCCCCTTTGAGTAAAGCCAGTGACAGGATTCTACCACTGGCCTGCCTCTTTTACCTCATTGAGAAATGGGAAAGGCAGGTGCCAACTAGCCCAGTGCAACTGCCACCTTCGTGAACATAAGAGGAAGAAACCCTCCCTTGCTGTCTGATTGACAGCCCCGAAGGTGTTTCTGCCCTCAATTATTAAAGTGAAATGGAACTTGTATAAACTATCACAGATATGACAGATGCCAAACACATAAAACAGGGCTGCCATCAGGGGGTATTGCCTCTACAACTGTTCAGAGCCTAGCAGGGCTGGACTGGGGATACAAAACAGCCATGGAAAAAAAAAAATCTATGCCAACCCCGCAGCAAGGCATGGAAAAAAAAAAGAAGTAAAAACACTATTTTTAAACACACACATACACCATGACAGACACAGACACACACACATATACCATGACAGACACACACACACACACACCCCATTACAGACACACACCTTGACAGACAAACCATGACAAAGACAGACACACACCATGACACATACACACACTCACACTGACAGACAGTTGGGTCAGGTGTGCTGGCGGCCGCAGGGGGAGCTGGCTGTGCTGGCTCTGCACCCCAGCGCTCAGCTTAATGAGACCGGGATTGGTATAGGACGTCATTATCCTGGCCCCAGTCTCATTAAGTAGCGCGCAAGGGCGGCCGCCAAAACAGCCAGCTGACTCCCCCCTGCAGCCGCCAGAAGAGACAGCTGTCTTTCCGGCCCCAGGTGCCAACGGCCCACCTTGAAATTTCCCGGTATCCTGGTGGGCCAGTCTGGCCCTGGAGCCTAGGTTCTATAACCCCAATGTGCATATACAGTTGTGCTCAAAAGTTTGCATAGCCTGGAAGAAATTGTGAAAATTTGGCATTGATTTTGAAAATATGACTGATCATGCAAACAAATATGTAATTGTAGGATAGTGAGCATATGAAGCCATTTATCACATAGTTGTTTTGCTCCTTTTAAATCATAATGATAACATAAATCACCCAAATGGCCCTGATCAGAAGTGTACATACCATTGAATGTTTGGCCTTGTTACAGACACACAAGGTGACATACACAGGTTAAAGTGGCTATTAATGGTTAATTTCCCACATTTGTGGCTTTTTAAATTGTAATTGGTGTCTGTGTATAAATAGTCAAAGAGTTTGCTAGCTCTTAGGGGAATGCACTGAGCAGGCTTGATACTGAGCCATGGGGAGCAGAAAAGAACTGTCTAAAGACCTGCGTATCAAGGTCATGGAACTTTATAAAGATGGTAAAAGGATATAAAAAAGATATCCAAAGCCTTGGAAATGCCAGGTCAGTTAGACCAAGAAACATTTCAGCCACAATTGCCAGAAGAATTGTTCGGGATACAAAAAAAAAAACCTCACTAGTAACCTCAGGAGAAATACAGGCTGCTCTGGAAAAAGATGGTGTGGTTGTTTCAAAAAAAAAAAATCCACCTTCACCCATGGGGGGGCTCCGCGCAGACTGAGCTCTGCAGGGCGGGGTAAGGCTTATAAAGCCTTGCCCCGCCCTGCAATTAGGCTAAGAACACTCTGATTGGTTGGTTTAAGCCAATCAGAGTACTCTTTGTCATTTTACACAGCGTGGGAAAGTTCTTTGGAATTTTCCCACGCTGTGTAATTTGACTCATAACACTCTTGATTGGTGGGCTTGAAATCCATCCAGAGTGCTCTGGGTCATTTTACACAGCGTGGGAAAATTCCAAAGAACTTTCCCACGCTGTGTAAAATGACACAGAGCACTCTGATCGGATGGATTTCAAGCCCACCAATCAAGAGTGTTATGAGTCAAATTACACAGCGTGGGAAAAATCTAGAGAAACCAACCAATCAGAGTGTTCTTAGCCTAATTTATAAGACTTCCCTCGCCCTGCAGAGCTCAGTCATGGTTGAAGATGGATAAAAAAAATTTAGCGTCGGGTTTTTTGTTTTATTTTAAGTTTGACGGTTATTATGGTTTTTTTATTTGGCCTTTTCTGGGGCTGAAAAATGAAGATTTTAGAAGAAAGAAGACATCAAATGGTTAGTTTTATTTACAGGTTAGTTATTTTATTCCCCCCTCACTATTTTTAGGGTGAGGGGGGTAGGTAGGGGATAGTTTTTATTTGGATGAGGGTGGGTGACTAGGGGCTTGGGGGCTACTAGGGTTTTTTTTTTCCATAGTGAGCAGCCACATATTTTAGACCATGTTCAAACATCTTTGGCAAAATATACATGGTAAGGCAAAAAAAACATGGAATACATTGTGATGTATTGGCTCAAAAAAAGAGACAAGGGTGGTTTGGGGATTCCTATCATACAGCAAACTGCACTAGCAATTTTTTAATAATTAAGTGGAAAGGATTTTCAATTTTATAGACAGGAATATGTTTAAATCTTTTGCTTAATTACAAGGGGAATTTGACTAACCTGCTACTAAATGACTTAATTATATAAAAATTACATCATTTTAAAAAATGTATTTGATGTTTAATATCTCCTTAGTTCCAATCAATATGTTGACAAATCTGTTGGAACAAACAGATTATAACCACTTGCTCTCAAAAAAAAAAAAAAAGCTTACTATGTAAGCTTAAGATGAAATCGCCATCATCTGCAATTGCAAAATGGAATCATGATTTGGGGATTTGGAAGACTGGAATAGATCTCTTGGATCACTTTACAAAGCTTACCACTGCCTAAACATAAATGAGGCCCACTATAAGTTAATGAATAGGTGGTACTTGATTTTGTATAAACTAGTGAAGATGTTCCCCTATTCCACTCACTCCTTTTGGAGATACTCTGAACCCCAAGCAGATTTAAAACACATCTGGTGGGATTGCACGATAATCAAAAAGCTCTGGAAGGAGCATCTGCTTGGTAGATAGTTTTGTTGACACCCTCTAGCAAAAAAATGCTTTTTAACCGTATTTTGAATTCTGTGTCATTAAATAAATTGAACGTTTTTCAGGATTTCTTTGTGGCTAGAGTTTGGGATCAAGAAATATAGATTCTAATAATTGCTTTAATTGCTCATTCTAATTCCTAATCCTTGTCACTAGCTTTAAACCTAACCTAAATCATAATCCCAAACCAAAACTTCTAAATTAAATATTAATGTCATATTGTATAATATACTACAACCATAATTATTAACACACCTTCTATATTGTAGTAAAAAAAAAAAAAAAAATACAAACCCATTCATCATTATTTGTGTCTTTGTATCGTAAACTGCATTTCATTCTCACTTCATCTGGAACCATCTGAGGTCTTCTCCAATGTATTCTAAGCAACGTAGCATTGTAAGGGACAGCTTCCACGGACAAAATATCAGGAGGTTCTGTTCTCACTACGGGATGAAATTAATATTTTAGATATTTTCTCTTGAAGGTTGTCGTGTGATCTCTCTGAACAGTATAAATTCAGATCAACTTGACTAAGTTGTCTGTTCTCCTCTACTTGATGTCAATTATAAATGCATTAGTCTTGTCTCCAGCTGCCTCTGTTTCCACTGATTTGCACTGTTGGGACATGGTGCTTGTCAAATTAAACAGTCTTATGGGAAACAGACGCATTTACTAATAGTTACACATTCTCAATTAACACAAATATATCATAAAAACAAAATAGTCCAATTCATTTTAAAAATGATTAAATATAGATATAATAATAGGAGTGTCTGAACATATACTGCACTTTCTTGAGGCGTCAAATGTTTTTTTATTTAAGCACCCTTATTTAAAGGACCACTATAGGCACCCAGACCACTTCAGCTCAGTGAAGTGATCTGGGTGCCAGGTCCCTCTGGTTTTAACCCTGCAGCTGAAAACATAGCAGTTTCAGAGAAACTGCTATGTGTCACTGAGGGTTAATCCAGCCTCTAGTGGCTGTCTCACTGACAGCCACTAGAGGCGCTTCCATGATTCTCACTGTGAAAATCACAGTGAGAAGACGCTGGACGTCCATAGGAAAGAATGCACACTTGGATCTGACGTCGGCAGAAAGAGAAGAGTTTCCCAGCGCCGAGGGAGCCCGGCGCTGGTAAAAAGGTAAGTGGTTGAAGGGGTTTCAACCCCTTCAGCCCAGAGGGTGGGGGGTACCTAATGACCCTATAGTGCCAGGAAAACAAGTTTGTTTTCCTGGCACTATAGTGCTCCTTTAAGTACTCTCATAACAGGGTTATCTGCAAAAGTGACAAATGGCAGAAGTTCAATGTGAACTCCAAATGAATTTCAAATTTAAGGCTCAAATAGCTGACCTGGAACAATTCTCCAAGTCAGTTATATTTCCACTTTGGCGTTAAATTTGAAATTCACTGTGAATTTAGTGAAATGAGTGTTTCCACTTTAGTAAATAGTACTGAATTTTTTTATGCAGAGAGATACCTTTGTATGGGCGTCAATGTGAAAATTTCTACTTCTGGTGCCCCCAAAAATACAATTTACTTTAAGTACAATGAATAAAGAAAACTGAATTATCGACATCATTGTTTAAAAAAGGGAGTTGGGGAGGTGACACTTTAAGTGCACTTTATGTGTGATCAGAATATATACACATTTATTTATTACTTACAGTCTCTTCCCTTTTCAGAACAATATCTGGAATATAATTTTAAATTGAATTAGCAGATGTTGGAAATGCTTAGTAAGCTAAGCTCTTTTAGTTTGTACACTTAAATTGGTTAATGGACGAGTACATTATTACAGTTTCCATATAAGACAGAAGAGAATTGTGTGTTGAACAAACATGCATTTAAGCAAACATAGATCTATGTACATACAACTTAAAACATATTCACTTGAGTCCAATTAATTGTACTCTACTACTTAATATAGCTTGAAAACTGGGGATTTAGCATATTCCCATAAAATCCTACAACCAAGAATATTAAAGTAGAGTTACTAACCTGGACCTAAAAGTACATACCAATGCAAGCCGAAAGAGTCCATGTAATAATAAGCAGGGGCTAAATTTGCACTCTCCAATAACTAGTGGTGAGTGGAAATTTTGATCCCTGATCAAAATACAAGTAAGAGATAAAAGTAGATTTATTGCAGGGATACCAATGATTTTAAATTCCAGAGAATACGATTTAATACATAAGAAAATAAACAACTTATTTCTCTTGTGAACATGGATCCAGCATTTAGACTTTGAATGGAATGAAAGGTACGAAAACTTTAACGATAATATATTCTACTTTAACGATAATATATTAATTAGAATCAAATTTCTTTAATCCACACCTGAGCATATTGATCTGTCTATGATTTACCTGTGGAGTCTTATTCATTAAATTTATTCATTTAATCCTGGATGGATCAATTTGTTCGGTGTGGGTTAATTAAATTTCATTCAGACGAATCACTCCAAACATATTTGTGCGCAAGTCTAATAGTTAAAGGAGAACTATAGAGTCAGGAACACAAACATGGGATCCTGACCCTCTAGTGTTAAATCCATCTAACACCACTGCAGGGGTGTACCTAGTGCATTTGGCACACCCAGTTACCCTCCTCCACATTCAAATGAAAAAACACGACTAATTTTTTTGTTGTTGTATTTTTATGTTTTCTAAAGTTTTTTGTTTTGTTTTTTTGTATTGTCTTCTCCAAAACCTCAGGGGGAGCCTGAAGAAAGAAATTATAACTGCCTCTATATTTACCTAGTTATTACTACAGCAAAAATGTGTATTTTGTAGGTTCCAGCATCTACCATGTAAAAGGATAAATAAGTGCTTATCCTTCTGAGACTAGTTTATAAAAAGTTTCCATAGCATCAACATCCATGCAACTCTGGTTATCCCCTATCAAATTCTGTAGCACACGTAATAAATGAGCCTTGTGGATCATTTAGAATCCTGGCATCTAGAAAAATTCTAGGAAGTTCTACAACAGCTCATAAAAGATTAGGAGTTCTGAGGTGAGCCAGCCAGTAGAAGAGATACATGTGTCACCACAACAACATGTGCTTTTAATACAGTGTTTCTAGGGTTCTAGCATGCTGCTGTTTCATTACCTAATTTGAGAGAATCCATTGTTATCAAATCCGTTGTCGAATTTCCCAGAGAATTTTCGGCTGTCACTTGCACTTTATATTCATAACACAGGTGCAGGTCGGGGTAAAGAAAAGAACATGAATTTAGTGTTGTTTCACATATGCTTCTGGTATTTCCTGGTCTGCAAATATAAATATAATAATCTAAATTATCTTACTTATATTAACAAAAGACAACATTTCAGGCTTTCTCAGTTATGTACAAACCTTTAGGGGATAAGGACGTAGAAAGCATGTATCTATTAGATTTGGCATTGATTTTTGGAAGAATTGCAATTTAGCCAAAAATGTGCTTATTTGGACATGTGTCCAAATTCAAAATCTCTGAATGACACATCCGAAGAATGAACTAATGTGCATTCCATGTGCAATTTGTTAGTTAGTTCATTCTTGTACACTCAATACCTTATGTAGGATTTAATATATTCAGGATGTAAAAGTTAGGGAGCTGTTGTGTATAGTAGATAGCTCCCTAATATCCTTAAATATGGATATCCCACATAAGAGTACCAAATTAGGGAGCTATTTACTAAATAGCCTAAAGATCAAAATTACGAAAATGGCTTTTATTCATATTTACTAAACAGCTCACTAATTTAGTATCCCTACATATTGGCAACCCAATCTCTCTTAATAGTACCAAAATAGGTAGTTATCTACTATTTATAACTAGAGATATTTATTTATAGATGAAAGACCACAATTAGGAAACACAATCATTGTGTTTGGAAACACACTCATTGTGTTTGGTGTGCCTGCACCAATGACTGTCCAACCCATGGCATCCTTAGCCAACACTCTGTTGCATGAACATATATTCAAAATATTACCAATATTGCCTGATCCAAAAAAAAAAAATGTAGAAAAATTTTTTACTATCATTTGACAGAACTGTAGCCATGTTTCCTGAAGTACGTTCTTAAAATTTAGCCATCATGGAGGAAATTCAAACTCAGTTATTCATTATATACAACTTCGTTGGCAACAATAAATGTCACTAAATTATACCTACTCTGGCACATAGTACTCAATTCAAAGGTCATTCACGCTGCAAATAAAGTTTATCAAACATTTAACATTCATCGGTCAAGCTTAAGTTTGTTTTCAGAGTTGTGTTTCTATAAGTTTGGTATTTTAGCTCAGGAGCCCACAGAGTTCTGAATATAAATTACTAAGTCACACTGTTGAAATCTCAAATGTATGCTCAACTCAAAAAGTGATGGTTTATGTCAGATAAAGTAATACAACCTTTGGGACCAGAGCACTTCACCCTCCAACCATTTCAACCACAGGCTGAACCCTTGAGTTTGTGGCTTTGGAACCTAATGATGATTTACTAGAAGTGTTAGGGTACAGCACAACCCAGAAAGAAGTATGTAAGCAAAATTTAAGAGAAGAACAGTATAGCTGATCAGCATGCCAAGAATCAGGAATAAGCATAAACAAGCAAGACATTAGTACAGAAAACACTCAGGGATAACAAAGAACCAGGAGAGGTCAGGAGCAGAGAAATCAGAATCTTGCAAAGATAAAACAAGTCAGAATATTAGAAAGAAAACCTACATATAAAAATAAACATGACGTCAAACAGGATTATGTTTGGATTAGAAGGACATGTTGCATTGAGAAAGGCTTATTACCCGAAACATTTCTCTGTTTCTGTCCTTCAAAAAATGTTTTTAGCACATTTGGGTGCACAGAGAAATTGTTAGTTAAATAAAGAAAAAGGAGGGATGTGCTATTTTATACACTGTTTTGAGTCGCAGTAAGAGGCGCTTGCAGCACAAGAGTAATTAATATATATATTTTTTTTAATATAGTAATCTTCACCTCGTTTATAAAGACAAACAGGATACACTGACAGCTACTCCTGTATTAATAGCAAGACCAGGGCAAGTTAGGACAGTAATTGTTCTATATAGTTTTGATACAACAGTAGTTAATTTGTTGATTGTGACATATCTAGGAGAAGAAATATTTTCGCCATGCGACAAGACACAACGCATGTGTCAGAGGAGCATAAATACAGCGCACCTCATCCCAAATGAGTTTATTCATCTTTGAGCTTTAAGCCCCATCGTTTAAACTCCTAAAATGAAATCATCCCACCTTATAATGCTGGACAAGAAGGCCGAAGACCACTGTAATATAATATTACCAGGAAAATAAATCAACACCTAGTACAATTAATTATACCTTATATATGACACCACTATCGAAGAAAACAATTAATAATGTCTTACCCTATTCGAGACAAAGTAAACTTTGTTTTAAGATGTGTACGTTTTCCTGGAATCCACGAGCAAGTGAAATTAACCTTGTGGTAGTAAACACAGGATATATTTTTAGGGGGATCTGGAGGGTCTGTTAATAAAAAGTAAAATGTGTTTTCATTTAATTTTTTTAAGTATTTCACATTCTCTGGGTACAGCTTAGCCATGTCTTGAGTTAAAACGGGTGTAATGAACCACATTATGTAGTGGTCTCCTTTGCATAAGAACCACAACAATTAATGAAAAAGTTATTGAACAGTAAAGAGATAGGAATTGTTTAGTGAACATATTATATGGTTAAAAGTATGTGGACACCCCTATTGATACAGTTTCAACCTCACCCATCACAAAAAGGTGCATTCAATCTAGAAGATAACCATGAAATCTGCACATACAAACTTTGGCAGTACAATGGGTCATACTGAAGAGCTCAGTCACAGTAATAGGATGATACCTCCAAGTCCGTTTATTAAATTTATGCCCTACTAGATCTGCTCTGGTCAATTGTAACTGCCATAATTGTGCAGTGGAAGCATATATGTTGGGAAAAGCATTTATTATCTGATGCATCACTGACTCCAGGGGTCCAAACTGACTTTGCATGCAATATCAGGACAATTTCTGTGCATCTGGAGCTTCATCAAATGGGCTTCCATGGCTAAGCAGCTGTACGCAAGCTTCACATCACGTGCAATGAGCAAGCATTGATTGGAGATGCATAGAACACACCACCACTAGACTCTGGAGAGGTATAGAGCAAACTACCACTAGACTCTAGAGAGGTATAGAACACACTACAACTGCAGCGGTGGAAACATGTTTTCTGTTTGATCAGTCATGCTTTATCTGGCAGTCTAACTTAAGAACCTGGGTGTTGTGGATACAAGGAAAACATTACCTACTGGAATGTAAATTATGTAAAGTTTGATGGAGGCGCGTTAATGGTCTGGGACTGGTTTTTAGACTCTACCTCGTTTCAATGCACCTGCGCCCCTGAGCACACAGAGAGGTCCACAAAGAAATGGTTTGATGAGTTTCGTGTAGAGAAACTCAAGTGGCTGCACAGAGCTCTGACCTCAACACTAATGGATATTTGGGATACAAACGATTAGACGTGCTCTCTCCCTGTCCTGTAATGACTCATTACCATAAACAAGCAAGACGTTAGTACAGACACCACTCAGGGATAACAAAGAACTAGGAGAGTGTCTCATTACATGACAGGGAGAGAGCACTTCTAATCTTTTGTATTTTCAATTATAGGTTAATAGTTTCCCTATCCCTTTCTACCCATCCAACTTCACTGCATTTAAGTAGTAAACTGTCTCCCTATTTTTTCTACTTTTGCTCCACTTAACGCTTATTTTTGAATACTTGGTATAAATGAGAATGTCGATTCCGAACTTCTCATCCAACATCAGTGAGCTCATAAATGCTTTTGGTTGGATGGGCACAATGTCCCACAGACACAATCTAAAATCTTGTGGAAAGCCTTCCCACAGAATTGGTGTCTGTTATAGCTGCCAAGAGGTACCAACTCCATATTAATGCCCATGGTTTTAGAATTGGATGTCCAGCAAGCTCATATAAGGGATTACTTTTGGCAACACCGTGAATCTGTTATTTTGTACGTAGTGACATTTTACCTAATGTTCATCTTATGTCTTTCCATGACATGCAGTGTGCATTAGTCCTGTAGCTACTGCACCCAGCTTTCAACTTGCAGCAACTATTAGGAGTTGAAGCCTAGATTTAGCTAATGAGATTCAATTGGACACTAGTGGTGGGCAGGGGTGTTTTCACTTTTTTTTTTATTGAGAAGTTCTATCAGCAAGTAGGGAACATAAGCAAATCAGCTTGTCTGACATCTTTATCCACCTCAAATGATTTCCCCACCAGTTTTCAAATTTTTTTTATTTTTTTTTTAGAACAGACAATTTAAACAATGAAGGAGATTAGATACCCTCTGTCAGACCATTGTATGGACTATCAGCAAGTGTGAGGACCATGGAAGCATTTCTATGAAACAAAAAGCTTCTTTCCCTCTGACATCTCACAGGGATTAGGTTTAAATTTATGAGGGGACACTGACATGGTGCATTCCTGGCTCCTCTGATTGGGGAGGTTGGGTGGCATGTCAGTCTAAATGAGCATAGGGCAATGATAGAAAATAATTAAAATAATACACTGGTTAAATACAGATGACAACTCTAAACTACAAACTGAAAACGGTTTTTCTTTATTTTATTTAAATTTGTTTTAAACAAAGAACTGCGTATGTAATATATTTGTATACATTTAGATAGATGTATGGCATTGTACAAATTGCTGAGTTGTATACAAGACCTCTTTATGTATACTTTGCATATTATTGATCAATTATTACAATATCAATTTAAAAAAAAAAAAAAAAACCACCAATAAATCGGCTGTTTTCATGAAAGTATCAAATATGCAGACAGATTATGATAATAAATATATCTAGGTGGCGTGATTTTTAATTTTGTTTAATTTAATTTCCTCCTCCCCCCCCATGAAACCCTGGAAATTAATTTTACATTTTTCAGAGGCAACAATTTATAATAATCAGTCATGATAGGGGACGTATGTTTTATTCCTCAAACTAAAATGTCACTGTACTTTAAAACTCTGTAGAAATTACAAATGTAAAAAATTCTTACAACCACTTACATCCAGTCTGAATGTGTATCTGTTGCAGGATTTGAGGATCTGATTTTGTACGAATGTAGCAGCCCACGAGTACATTTGCTTCAGTCAAATTCTGTATTGTAACACTGCTTGTAGTCTCATTCACAACATAGCACTGTACTTTAGGAACCACAATACCATGTGTCTTCCAAAGCACAAGATTTGTTAAATTGCTTTTGTTTAAAATGCAGAACAATGTGATAGTTGATCCTCTCTGAACAAAATGTATATGGGGAGTTATTTGTCCATTAAGGGTAAATTGTCCTCCTAAAAATATAAAACAATGTTTATGAACGCATTTCATTCTCACAATTTGGGACAAAAGTAGCTATTTGTTTTTCTACTTAAATGTAATAAGCTCCACTAACATATAGTTAATATACGTTAAAATTGCTTTATTTCATGGAAGTTACGATAAGTTAACTGTTACAAAGACGATTTTAAAAAAGAACACATTAATTTTAAAGGTTCACTCTCTTTTGACTTCTAAGTTCACTTAACAGATAATGTTTGACCTGCTGTGGACACAGCTCATGTTATATTTTTGTCAGGAATTAGTTTGTCAAGAATGAGTTTAAGCATTTAAGTTTAAAAGCACATTACAGGATCCCATATAGATTCTAGGTACACCCTAGTGAGAATACTGAATACAACCATTCCTATCACTGACATTCACAAAATGCCTAAACAAAACAAAAAAAAATTTATTTGCTAAAGTCTGAACTGCAAAATCTGGACATTGCACACATAATGTAACACTCACTGGATTTTGCCAGGCATTCTCTAAATGAGCATGAATTAGGTCTAGTTTGTTTTTTGATGAAGGTGGTGTGGAAATGGGAAGAACCCAAATGGAAGACATGGCACAGCTGTCAAAAGAAAAAGACTGAGGAGATGGAGTCCAGTTGGAAAGAAGGTGATGTAAGATGGTGGAACACATATATACAAGAGATGGCACCAAAGTGCATAGAAACACTACAAGGCAAAAAAATGGAAGGAAGAAAAGGGAAATGTATCTGATATAGATAAGAAGAGTGAGTTTTTATGGAACAAAGGAGAGGAAGCTAACTTAAAAAGAATGAAAGAATATAGAACTGACATGGAAATAATGTGTGTGTGTGGGGGGGGAGGGGGACAACAACAGGGTTTAACCCATATACACATTTTGTCTCCTTCAGCTGTCTTTTTCAATGTAACATATATACCTGCAGATGAAATCCAAACTTATTTATTTTATTTACACTTAAGAAATCTACATTTTTGTACTCCAATATTAATAAATTGAAAGGGACACTATAGTTGTTCTGGTGAGTATAATGATTCCCTTCAGGCTTTTTGCAGTAAACACTGTCTTTTCAGAGAAAAGGCAATGTTTACATTAAAGCCTTGGGACACCTCCAGTGGCCAATCCTTAGATGGCTATTAGAGATGCTCTGCATGGAGACACTGAAGTTTCCTCATAGAGATGCATTGGTTCAATGCATCTTTATAAGGAGATGCTGATTAGCCAGGGGGTGTTTGGCCCTGCCCCCCTCCTTGGCAATCTCAGCCAATCCAATGCTTTCCTATGGCCGAGATCATCACTTCTGATGAGGTCAGCCAAGGAGGCAGATCAGGAGCAGAGACCACACGAGCAGACTGGAATAAAGGTAAGATTTTATTATATTTAGGGTGAAAAAGGGGGTAGATAGTGATTTTAACACTATAGGGTCAGGCATACATGTTTGTGTTCCTGACCCTATCGTGTTCGTTTAGATTTTTTGGGGGAAATAGTAAAAAATAAATAACACATTTAAAAAAAATATATATATATATATATATAATTTTAATCTGAGAAGGGAAATATTAGAAGGTACTATACCTGCTAAATGTAGTTTTGATAGTATAGAAACAAGCCATATGTAAATCCTCATCTTTCAGTTAAGAAAAAGAAAATCAGATAAAACAAACATTAGTATTGCACTAATATAAAATATAATCCAATAACAAAAGATACAGATTACGCAAAATGATGTGGCATGTAATGTTAGATGAATGTGAAGTTTCACATAGAAAACATTATGCACAAGACATATGTGTAAATTGACATGATATAAAAAATGTATACCTTTACAAAACTACAGAAAAGTATATCACAAAGTGATGCTCTAAACCTGAGATCTCCTAATCCAGGGGTAGGCAACCTTCAGCACTAGAGATATTGTGGACCACATCTCCCAAAACTCTCTTACAGCCATAATGCTTGCAAATCATCAGGGAAGATGTAGTCCACAATTGGAGAGCCGAAACATAGAATGTGACGGCAGATAAGAACCATTCGGCCCATCTAGTCTACCCAATTTTCTAAATACTTTCATTAGTACCTAGCCTTATCTTATTGTTAGGATAGCCTTATGCCTATCCCACGCATGCTTAAACTCCTTCCAGCAATTATTATTTCACAATACACAACTGTCTGCTAAAGCTTAGATGACCATACAGCTATCTCAGAAAGAAATTAAAGAAGCACATGTGTATTCCTTACCCTATTGTGTTAAAACCACCATTTTAGTGTTTTTGTTATATGGAATTGATAAGGGGGACGGGACTAATTCATTGATACCAATATCAAAACAATGGCTTCTCATTGCTCAATGAGAAACTCTCATTTTATGGTAACAGCGGATTGTCAGTTTTCATGAAACTACGACTATTATGGTGATGAAATAGAACGCTACAAAGATGCCAATGTGCCGTACTATTTGCTGATTACAGATCATTCCTTTGTGCTTCTACTTTGTTGGTTTCTGATCTTGGCTTTATTGTCCTGATTATGCTTATGGATCAACCCTTTGTGCTGTTACTTGTATTCGGACAGATTCCCTGTCTGATTCCCGGACTTTGCCTTTACCATGAATTTAGCTTTAAGGTTCAGAATACCAGTAAACATTATAAGAGGAGTTTGGCAAACTCCAATGCACACATTATTCTGCCTTCTCATGTAACGGACATTGTCTACTGCTCTGCACTCTGGAACGTTCAAGAAACATAAACCCCTATTTCCTCTGTTAATTTGGTCTTTGCTGGTCACTTTCATAGTACAACTAAACAGTGATTCTGATAATCATGTTCACTATTGATACCAACTATTCTAGGGCAGAGGTGCCCAAAAGGTAGATCCCCAGATGTTGTAGAACTACGACTCCCATGATGTTTTGCATGGCTTTAGAATGGCAAAACATTATGGAAGCTGTAGTTTAAAAACATCTGGGGATCATCCTTTTGGGCACCCCTGCACTTAGGGTTTTTAACTATGAAGTGCCTTTTAAGTTTGACTGTGAACCAGGCTTACTACATTGTAATACTTGCCATAAATTGTGCCATTTAGGCCCATAAGCAAAGTCAAGTCTTTTCATTTACTACAACTTATTAAATCCTCTTGTCAATGCCAATTATAACACAAACATTACCAGAAATCATGACAAATTCTCAAAGACTTGTAGAGGATGTTATTTCCAATTACGATTATTTCACAGACATGTTTATTAAACACAAGCTGGGAAATCTACAATTTTTGTAAGATATGGAAATAGTGGTAAGGTTGAAATGGTAATTGGGGGCACACCCGAAAAATGCATTTCTAAGTTTTGGTGATGCTGTACAGACCAAAATATATAAAATATACAATTAAAAGAACAGCACACAGACAAAAACAATAATACAGCTTTAAATTTTACAAGGCTATTTAAAATGACCTCTTTGCTGAGATAGTGTCAGGATACTGACAGGGATCCAATACGCAGAGTGCGGACAGAAGGAGGTACGTATACCGGACCTTAGAATGGCCGGACTAACGTAGGGACAAAGCAAGAATAGTCAAAAGGTAAGCCGAGGTCGAGGGAGCCGGAGGACAGGTAAGCGAGATACAAGCCGAGTCAAAGGAGAGGAGAGGACAACAGGACAAAAGACAAGCAAGGGTCAAAACCAGAAACACAAGATAAAGAACGCGCTGAGTGACTAGCAAGCTAGAACCACGACAGGGCAATGAGCAGTAGTAAAGGTTTCCTTTAAATACCCTGTTACCTAAATAGGGACCACGCCCCCAAAAGGTCCGGAATAGCGGTTCCCGGCACTTCATGTAAATGCCGACGTCATGACGTCGACGCTAGCCGTCGCGTCATAAAAGGGGGAGGAGCTAGCGCGGCCGGCGCGAAAACGGCCGGAATATGCCGAAATGCTAGGGGCAGGGAGCCCCTAAACAGAGAGGATGTCTTCCCTGGATTCAGCACCAACAGGTACCCTGACAGTACCCCCCCTTCTAGAAACGCCCACCGGGCGGATGGGACCGGGCTTAGAAGGAAAACGAACGTGGAAGGCCCGAAGAAGACGAGGAGCATGCACGTCTATACCAGGAACCCAAGACCTCTCTTCTGGACCATAACCTTTCCAGTCTATGAGGTATTGCAGCTTCCCCCTAGAAATACGAGAATCAAGGACGGACTTGATGATATATTCCTCCTGACCATCCACACGGACCGAGGATGGAGGAGCAGAGCGGGAGGAAAATCTGTTACAAACAAGAGGTTTCAATAAAGACACATGAAAAGAGTTAGGGATGCGTAGAGTAGGAGGCAGATCCAGCAAATAAGAAACCGGGTTGATCCTCCTCAGCACCCTGTAAGGACCAATGTAACGAGGAGCAAACTTCAAGGAAGGAACTTTCAGGCGAATGTGTCTGGTACACAACCAGACCCTATCACCCGGAGAAAAAATAGGAGCAGGCCGCCTACGCCTATCAGCATGTGACTTAAACACCGCGGAACTACGTTCAAGAATTTGTCGAGTCTGATCCCACAACTTTCTCAGGTTGGCTATATGAATATCAACCGACGGTATACCCTGGGAAGGAGACACCGACGGAAGAACAGTAGGGTTAAAGCCATAGTTCAAGAAAAAGGGGCTATTACGAGTGGAACCACAAACAAGGTTGTTGTGAGCAAACTCCGCCCAAGGAATCAGACCGACCCAGTCATCCTGGTGTTCAGAAACAAAACAACGTAGATATTGCTCAATTTTTTGGTTAGTGCGTTCGGCTGCTCCGTTAGATTGAGGATGATAGGCCGAAGAAAAATTCAGTTTGATGCCCAACTGGGAACAGAAGGATCTCCAAAAACGGGAAATAAATTGGGAACCCCTGTCTGACACAATCTCATTGGGAATACCATGTAAACGGAAAATTTCTCTAGCAAAAATCACGGCCAGTTCAGGAGAGGACGGAAGTTTAGGCAAGGGAATGAAATGAGCCATTTTAGTAAACCTGTCAAGGACCGTGAGAATAACCGTATGCCTACTTTAAGCTGGTAGATCAACAATAAAATCCATAGCCAAACAAGCCCAAGGTTTGTTGAGAACGACTAAGGGCTGCAATAAACCACAAGGGAGATCCCGCGGAAGTTTATTCCTGACACAAACATTGCAAGCCTTGACAAAGTCTTCCACATCCCTACGTAAACCAGGCCACCAGAAGTCTTTGGAGATCAGGCAGTAAGTTTTGTGGATGCCGGGGTGACCAGCAAACTTGCTATCGTGAAAACAGCGAATAATGTCCACTTGGAATTTGGGAGACACGAACAAGCGGCCCACAGGAGTACGTTCGGGAGCAAGAGATTGTTCGTTCATAATATCAGCGAGCAATGGAGAGTGTATTTTGACATTGGTGTTGGCGATAATATTGACTTCAGGAATAATAGGGAACAAAGTGTCCTCTGTAGAGGTGATAGGTTCGTGCTGACGTGACAAAGCATCTGCCTTAGTGTTCTTAGAACCAGGCCTGTAAGTAAGCATATAATTAAAGTGTGTAAGGAACATAGACCAACGTGCCTGCCTGGCAGATAATCTTTTGGCCTCCCCCATATACGATAAATTTTTGTGGTCAGTTAAGATAGTAACTGGGAGGACAGTGCCCTCTAACAAATGTCTCCATTCCTTTAATGCCATAATGATAGCTAAAAGTTCTCTATCACCAATGTCATATCTCCTTTCAGTGTGTGATAGTTTCTTGGAAAAAAAACCGCAAGGGTGCAGCGGCTTATCTAAACTTTGTCTTTGGGACAACACTGCGCCTATCCCTGTTTCAGACGCATCAACTTCAAGTAAAAAGGGTAGAGAGGTATCAGGATGAACTAATACAGGTGCTGAGGCAAAAGACTGTTTGAGCGTTTCGAAAGCAGATAAAGCCTCAGTAGACCAGGTTTTGGTATCGGCTCCTTGTTTGGTCATATTAGTGATAGGAGCGATAACAGAGGAGTACCCTTTAATAAAACGTCTGTAATAATTAGAAAATCCAAGAAATCTTTGTATGGCTTTGAGTCCCTTAGGTAAAGGCCAATCTAAAATCGATTTTAGTTTGGTCGGGTCCATCATAAACCCGTCTTTGGAAATTACGTAACCTAAGAAAGTTACCTGAGACTGGTCAAAGCTACATTTTTCCAATTTACAATACAATCCATGTTGTAAAAGTTTCTGTAATACCTTTCTGACTTGTCTATGATGTGAATTAATGTCTCTAGAATGGATTAGTATATCATCCAAATATACAATTACACATTCATGTTGGAATTCTCTAAGAACCTCATTGATTAAGTCTTGGAAGACGGCCGGGGCGTTACAAAGCCCAAACGGCATTACGGTATACTCATAATGCCCGTAACGGGTATTAAATGCTGTCATCCATTCATCTCCTTGTTTAATTCGCACCAAGTTATATGCTCCTCTCAAGTCAAGTTTGGTAAAAATACTCGAGCCCTTTAGTCTGTCAAAGAGTTCAGTAATCAAAGGAATAGGGTAAGCATTCCTGATAGTAATTCTGTTCAATCCCCGATAGTCTATACAAGGACGTAAGGTACCGTCTTTCTTTTCTACAAAAAAGAAACCCGCCCCCGCCGGAGAAGAAGACTTTCTAATAAATCCTTTGTCTAAATTCTCCTTGATGTATTCCTCTAAAACTAAGTTTTCCTTGGTGGATAGAGGGTATACCGTACCCCTGGGAGGCATAGTACCAGGGAAAAGTTTAATAGAACAGTCATAAGACCGGTGGGGAGGTAAAGTATCCGCCTTACCCTTGTCAAATACAGATTTGAGGTATAGATATTGTAATGATATCTGAACGTCTGTGGATTGGGAAGTGTTAGCATAAGAGTTTACGGGGCAAACAGAAGTAACTCTCTGCAGACATTCTTTCCTACAACCCATACCCCAAGAAACGATTTCTCCACCCTCCCAGTCAATCTGAGGGTTGTGTCTCTTGAGCCAATTATATCCTAGCACCACTGGGACTGCCGGGGAGGAAATTAACAGAAGGGAAATCAACTCCTCGTGGAAAATACCAACAGTAAGCTTAACGGGTTTAGTCTCATGGAATATTACTGGTTCAGATAAAGGTCTACCATCTATGGCCTCAACGGCCAAGGGTGTATCTCTCAATTGGACTGGGATACAATGCTTATTAGCGAAAGTTTGGTCTATAAAGCTTTCTGCTGCTCCAGAATCTAATAATGCCATCGTAGAAATAAGCCCTTTTTCCCAAGCTAAAGAGACAGGAATCAGAAGCCTATGGTGTTTTTTATTATGCATAGAGGACAGTAATGAGACACCCAAGGCCCGTCCTCTAAGGGAACTTAGGTGCGAGCGTTTCCCGGACGATTAGGGCAATTAAGACGTAGGTGACCTCTCTGCCCGCAGTATAAACAAAGACCCTCCCTTCTTCTGTACTGTCTCTCAGCCTCAGATAAGCGAGTATTACCTATTTGCATAGGTTCTGGTGGAGTAGGATTATAGGAGTCAGGGTTCTGAAATGAGGGAGCGAGTCTTACAGGAAGTCTAGTAATTCTTTCCCGAGTGTTCTGCCTCTGTCTCATGCGTTCATCTATTCTGGAAATGAAGGATACTAAATCCTCTAAATTTTCCGGAAGTTCTCTTGTGGCAATCTCATCTAGAATTTCATCAGACAACCCATTCAAGAATACATCCATAAAAGCTTGTTCGTTCCATTTCACTTCTGCTGCCAATGATCTAAACTCTAGAGCATATTCTACAAGGGTCCTATTCTGTTGTTTAAGGCGTAACAGGGATCTGGCCGCATTAATCTTCCTTCCTGGGGGGTCAAAGGTTCTTCTAAAAGCCGTGACAAAAGCAGTGTAGTTGTAGACTAAAGGATTGTCATTCTCCCAAAGGGGATTGGCCCATCTAAGTGCTTTATCTATTAGCAGGGTTATAATAAAGCCTACTTTAGCCCTGTCAGTAGGGTAAGCCCGGGGTTGAAGTTCGAAATGTATGCTTATCTGGTTTAAAAAACCACGACAAGCATCAGGCGAACCCCCATATCGTAACGGTGAAGTGACATGGGAAGATGCGCCTACAGTGGCTACTTCCAAACCAGTACTTAGCGAGTGGCTAGCAGTGGAACGTATTTCTTCAGACTGAGTGCTGGAGCGTGTTAACAAAGTTTGTAATGCTAAAGCCATTTGGTCCATTCTATGGTCCATGGCCTCAAATCTGGGGTCAGGAGGACTAGCACCTGCAGGATCCATTTGGCCCTGTCGTAATGTCAGGATACTGACAGGGATCCAATACGCAGAGTGCGGACAGAAGGAGGTACGTATACCGGACCTTAGAATGGCCGGACTAACGTAGGGACAAAGCAAGAATAGTCAAAAGGTAAGCCGAGGTCGAGGGAGCCGGAGGACAGGTAAGCGAGATACAAGCCGAGTCAAAGGAGAAGAGAGGACAACAGGACAAAAGACAAGCAAGGGTCAAAACCAGAAACACAAGATAAAGAACGCGCTGAGTGACTAGCAAGCTAGAACCACGACAGGGCAATGAGCAGTAGTAAAGGTTTCCTTTAAATACCCTGTTACCTAAATAGGGACCACGCCCCCAAAAGGTCCAGAATAGCGGTTCCCGGCACTTCATGTAAATGCCGACGTCATGACGTCGACGCTAGCCGTCGCGTCATAAAAGGGGGAGGAGCTAGCGCGGCCGGCGCGAAAACGGCCGGAATATGCCGAAATGCTAGGGGCAGGGAGCCCCTAAACAGAGAGGATGTCTTCCCTGGATTCAGCACCAACAGGTACCCTGACAGATAGGCGGTTTTTAGGCTCTCGAGAGATGCAGAGCGGAGCTGCCAGAAATTGAAGATGGCGTTTTCTGGACACCCTCTTTACTATAAATGCAGCTAGCAGCCTGCACAAGCCACCCGACCACCAGGGTGGTCTAAAGTGCCCCCTCCTTGGCAACAGGTTAAGAGGCAGAGAGGGGTATTACAATTTTTTAAGAAAAACCTTTCCCCCCCTCAGAAAGCAGCCCCTCACACTGAATTTACTACACCCACTCTATATCCACTTTAAACACTCTGGATCTACTATACACACACTGCATCTTTGTGGGTGGACTCACAGTGGGCCCTCTGGACAGACTCGGGGGCACAAACCTTGGCCTGTGGAATTGGCCCCAAAATTTATGATTACTGCCCAATTTCAAGGCAAACCTCTATGTCCTATGCTGAATCACTTTTGACATTTTTTCAGGGCTAAATTAAATTTCTTTTGCATAGCAATGTGGGCCTGCGAGCCCGAACAGATAGTAACATTTTCTTCTTGAAAGTAATTCATCCTAGAGACCTGCGAGTCTCACTGTTTCCTAAAATTAAACAACGAATAAAAATAATATTCACAAAAAAAACAACAACAAAAAAACATTTCTTTTCCACATAATTTAAGTATATATTCCTCCTCCCCCTTATATCCTTGGTCAATAAAGATATTTTGTAAGCGTGAACTTTCAATTTTCCTAGTTAACCCTTGCTGCACTGATATAGAAAAATGAGGCAAAAGGTGGGAGCAGATAGTGCTTACCTCCTGGTTATACGAGGGTCCAGGGGAACTTCTATTTATTATTTTGTTTATGTTTATACTCATACTGGAAGCTCATTAAGAAATTGGATCAACTTATTTTGCCTATAATTTATTTTAAAACTTAAACATAATTTTCAGTTCAGTTAAAGGTACTTTCCTCTAAATTTCCTTCAATCGGCAGACAGTTTTATATTTGGGTTACATTTATGTAAATTCGCAAAAAAAAAAATTCTGAACATCTTTCCAAACATCTATAATCATGTTACTGCCTGGTATATTTCTGATTATATCCTTATTGTAAATAATTTACAATCACTCGTATTGCAATACAAGATATATCAGTCTCTGAAACAAATGACTACTGTTAATAAAGCTAATCATTTGTGTAAAGTTACTATTTTATTTCATTGAATTCCCAAACAGTGAGAAATCTGGTATTGCGCACTAATTTAAGTCCTAGCCGTACACCTTATGTATCATTTGATATGCTAATGTTTTTAAATAAAAAAAACTACCTGATAATCAGGGGGGTAATGAACAGATGAACACCCTCAAAGTTAACATATGACCACAACCACAGCACACAGGTAAATGTAAGTGAACAGCTTACCTTTTTCTTGTTTCTCTCGTTATAATGCTATTAAATGCAAAGGTATCCAAACCTCTGTTGTTATTTAACTCGAGCAATTTAAATTGTAGCTAAAATTCAATATATGTCCAACACATATCTAACCATGACGAGAAATGAATGAAACATAGTACAAAGGCTTTTAAAACCTAGCCAGGAACTAGCCTGTATCTGTGACAACAAATTGGACTTAACACGGTCACTACCACAGACCTGCAAGTCAGGGCAAAGTGATTAACAGACTATTAACTGAGTTACCTGTGCCATTTAAATAATTAAGGGGTGTTTGCATTGCGAGACCATATGCTGACTTATACAGTATAATTTATCACCTATACTCAGCTTAGTGGATATTTATGACTGATCACAAAAAGGAAAGGATACGACCAAGAATGAACACTAAAGAGCTTTACCTATATGGGTAATTTCCACTCAGGAACATATAAAGTTGCAACTGAGGCTGTTTTTTTTTTTTTAAACTCTACTGAAAGGGAGCTATTAGAGGCTGGAGTTGACCCATTTTTATGCAATTTAGAGAAAATGCAATGAAATGAATGCAAAAACAAACAAATATTGTTCTTTCTGTATCACTCAAAATTCGAATTAAATTTGATAATCATATATGCAAATCAGGGGTATTGATAAATTCCAGAAACACCTGGAGCTTGGGCCCAAAAGCAAAAATGTCATGACCTATCCTCACTTCTTTTTATTATATTTTTGCCCCCTCAATTACCTATAGAGAACCAGGACCAAAGTGTCCCAAAACCGAGACTACAGCCTGTAAGGTTCCCTCCACCCAGTCATGCCTATGTTCAAAATCAATCAATTAAACTTTGTTTAAAAGCAGTAAACAATTGTCAGAAATGACAAGGGCATTGCAAGTCTTAATCCACAATAGCCAGAACAAAAAAAAAAAAAGAAATCAGATCATTAACTCCAGCATGGATATTTAGGCCTACATTTGCATTCCACTGGTTGATTCTCTACCATTCCTATCAATAATAAATAACTCCATCTTGTCTGAACTTCTTTACAAAATAGAGATCGAACTACTTTAAACTACTCATTTTCATTGCATAATCTGTATTCAGCTTGACCAAAATATTTACAGAACATATTGGACATTTGTAAATGGCTTTTGCGATAAATATGCCTAAAGGGATGCACTAAGCTCTATTTAAGTGCATCCATACATACTATATATAATTTTTTAAAGGTGAAATAGGGCTCTCTTTTAAAATCCTATTTGTATACAAAACACAACAATAAATATGTTAAAGGGGGATGGTGCCCAGCAGCTAAGCAAGTCAGACACAGGCAGAGTGAGATCTGAAGCACTTTTTGGATTTTAGCCTCTAAAGCCCAATTCCTGGTGTCATCCTCAACATTTTTACAAGGAAAACACTTTCATACACCACATACTGTCTGGGGTGCCGGTCTCTGGAAGCTTGCCTCGACATTCTCGAGATTTACCTTGTGAGGCCCAGTAGGGGAGGTAGGCAAGCGAAGCGGACAATCTTCCATCCTCTAGGCGTACATAGTGTTTACTGCTCCCATTTCCTCTGCCTTTTGAGGGTTTATCTCGGTCCCATACAGCCTTAATCTTGACCCGGCTAACAGCAGCAAAGACTCGATCCCTAGACGCAGTACATGCTCTCATGCTGAGTGGCACAACCAGCGCTGTATTTGCCGCGGGGCAAACAAGGCATTTGCATTGGGCGGCACTTTCCAGGGGGCGGCAAATAAAGCTTCCCCCAAATACCCATGCAAGTGCCTTGTTAGCCTCGGGGTAGGCGGCTAGCTGACATAACATTCCGGCTCCCAGCATCACTCTGCGGTGCACGAGGGAGCTGAGCAGTGAGAGCTTAAAAATCAGCACTCCCTCACCACCCGCCCACTGGCGGATCCAGAGTCTCATCTCGGGAGGGGCACTCATAGATTATTTAAAGAAACAATCCAGGCACAGTAACCACTACAGCTCTCTGTAGTGGTTATGGTGCCAGGAGTGCTGTAGCGCCCTCCCAGAGTAAATAGTCAAACGGTTTAAAAACAGTTTGACAATTTACTTGGGGTCTGCCAGGATAGGGGCTGTAGTAGGGGATAGAGCCTCTAGTAGTGTGTGTGTGTGAGAGTAGGCAGTGTGTGTGTGTGTGTGTGTGTGTATGGGAGGCACTGAGTGTGTGAAGGATGCAGGGTGGGTATGGGAGACAGTGTGTGAGGGGTGCAGAGTGTGTGTACGGGAGGCAGTGCATGTGGGCCAGTGTGTGTAGAGGGGTGCAGTGGGAGCACTGTGTGTTTGTGTGAGGGGTGTAGTGTGTGCATGGGAGTGCAGTGTGTATATGTGAGGTGCAGTGGAAGCACTGTGTGTATGGGGCCAGTGTGTGTATGAAGGTGTAGTGGTGGCAGTGTGTGTATGGGAGTGCAGTTGGGGAAGTGTGTGTATGTGGGTGCAGTGTGTGTGTGGGGTAGATGTGTATGGGGGTGTAGTGTGTGTGGGGGGAGAAGTGTGTGAGGGTGTACTGTTTGTGTGGGGAGCACTGTGTGTGTGGGGGGTGCAGGTGCAGTGTTTGTATGGGGAGCACTGTGTGTATGTGGGGTGCAGCACTGTGTCTATGTGGAGAAGTGTGTGTGTGTGTGTGGGGGGTGTGTGCAGTGTTTGTATGGGCAGCACTGTGTGTATGTGGGGTGCAGTGTTTGTATGGGGAGCACTGTGTGTATGTGGGGTGCACTGTTTGTATGTGGAGAAGTGTGTGTGTGGGGGGGTGCAGTGTTTTTATGGGGAGCACTGTGTGTATGTGGGGTGCAGTGTTTGTGTGGGGAGGACTGTGTGTATGTGGAAAAAAGTGTGTGGGGTGCAGTGTTTGTATGGGGAGCACTGTGTGTATGGGGTTCAGTGTTTGTATGGGGAGCACTGTGTGTGGGGGATGCAGTGTTTGTATGGGGAGCACTGTGTATATGTGGGGTACAGTGTTTGTATGGGGAGCACTGTGTGTATGTGGAGAAGTGTGTATGCGGGGCTGTGGGGGCATTGTGTATGGGGGGCTATGGGGGCAGTGTGTATGGGGGGCTATGGGGACAGTGTGTATAGGGGCATGTGGGGGCAGTTTGTTTGGTGGGGCAGTGTGTATGGGGGTTATGGGGCAGTGTGTATGGGGTTATGGGGGCAGTGTGTATGTGGGTTATGGGGGGATGTGTATGGGTTATGGGGCAGTGTGTATATGTGGGTTATGGGGGCAGTGTGTATGGGGGTTATGGGGTGAGTGTGTATGGGTTATGGGGGCAGGTGTGTATGGGGGGGTTATGGGGCAGTGTGTATGGGGATGGGGCAGTGTGTATGGGGGTTATAGGGACAGTGTGTATGTGGGGGTATGGGGGGTTATGGGGGCAGTGTGTGTGGGGTTATAGGGGACAGTGTGTATGTGGTTATGGGGGCAGTGTGTATGTGGGTTATGGGGGCTGTGGGTTATGGGGGGCTGTGGGGGCAGTGTGTATGGAGGCTATGGGGGCAGTGTGTATGTGGGTTATGGGGGCAGTGTGTATGGGGGTTATGGGGGCAGTGTGTATGGGGCTATGGGGGCAGTGTGTATGGGGGGGCTGTGGGGGCAGTGTGTATGGGAGCCATGGTAGCAGTGTGTATGTGGGTTATGGGGGCAGTGTGTATGGGGGCTATGGTAGCAGTGTGTATGTGGGTTATAGGGGGCAGTGTGTATGGGGGGCTGTGGGGGCAGTGTGTATGGGGGCATGTGGGGGCAGTTTGTTTGGTGGGGCAGTGTGTATGGGGGGCTGTGGGGCAGTGTGTATGGGGGGCTGTGGGGCAGTGTGTATGGGGGGCTGTGGGGCAGAGTGTATGGGGGCAGTGTAAAACAAATGTTTTTTTATTTTTTTAATTAATAAAATATTATTTCTAATCCCCCCTCCCTTCCTACCTTTGCCCAGGGAGGGGGGATATCGCTTGGAATCCCTGGTGGTCCGGCGGTGAGAGTGAACTCTAGCCTGCACCTCCTGAGGCTAGAGTTCACTCTCGCGAGAACAGAGCGTTGCCGTGGTAACCGTTCTCCAGCACCGGTCCTGCACCGGCCCTGCAGGAGAGAGCATCGGCTCTCGGGGGGGGCAATTGCCCCGTTGCCCCCCCCCCTGGATCCGCCACTGGTGCCAGGTAGGCTTCAAATACTCAGTAGCCTTTGACAAAGTGATCTTGTGCTTATGTATCTGCTAGTGAGTGAGTGAGTGTGTCAGTGAGCTTCTCTGTAGTGAGCATGTGTGTGTGTCAGTAGGTTTATCTGTAGTGAGTGTGTGTGTGAGTCAGTTTGCCTGTTGTGATGTAGTGATCATGTGTGTCACTGTGCTTGTCTGTAGTTAGCATGTGTTTGTCAGTGAGCTAGTCTATAGTGAACTTGTGTGTGTCAATAACCTTGTCTGTAGTGAGTATGTGTATTTGTGACAGTGAGTTTGTCTGTAGTGAACATGAATATGTGTAGCATGTGTGTCTGACCTTATCTGTAGTGAGCATGGGTGTGTCACTGAGCTTATCTGTAGTGAGCTTGTCTGTAGTAATCTTCTGTGTGTATACTAATGAGTTTTTCTATTGTAAGCCTCTGTGTCCGAGTTTGTCTGTACTAAGTTTGTGTGTATGTACCAGTAAACTTTTCTGTGTGTCAGTGATTGTGAATTTTTGTGACAGTAAGATTGTGCCTGCCTGCGAATATGCTTACTGTATAAGTTCATTTGTTTACCCTGACAGAACCAATATTTTTAATTAAAAAGAATACATAGAGGTGATACTCAAAAAATTAGAATATCGTGCAAAAGTTAATTTATTTCAGTAATGCAATGTAAAAGGGGAAACTAATATATGAGATAGTTCAAGCCGTGATATGTCATAAGTGCGATAATGGTTTATAGCCCATGAAAACCCCAAATCCACAATCTCAGTAAATTAGAATATTACATGCAATCAATAAAACAAGGAGTGTACATAGAACAATATCGGACCTCTGAAAAGTAGAAGCATGCATATGGACTCAGTACTTGGTTTGGGCCCCTTTTGCAGCAATTACTGCCTCAAAGCGCCATGGCATGGAAGCTATCAGCCTGTGGCACTGCTGAGGTGTTATGGAAGACCAGAATGCTTCAATAGTGGCCTTCAGCTCTTCTGCATTGTTCGGTCTCATGTCTCTCATCTTTCTCTTGGCAATGCCCCATAGATTCTCTATGGGATTCAGGTCAGACGAGTTTGCTGGCCAATCAAGCGCAGTAATCCCACGGTCATTTAACCAGGCTTTGGTGCTTTTGGCAATGTGGGCAGGTGCCAAGTCCTGCTGGAAAATGAAGTCAGCATCCCCATAAAGCTCGTCTGTGGAAGGAAGCATTAAGTGCTCCAAAATCTCCTGGTAGACGGCTGCGTTGACCCTGGACTTAATGAAGCACAGTGGACCAACACCAGCAGATGACATGTCTCCCCAAATCAACACAGACTATGGAAACTTCACACTGGACTTCAAGCATCTTGCAGTGTGTGTCTCTCCATTCTTCCTCCAGACTCTGGGTCCTTGGTTTCCAAATGAGATGCAAAAGTTTCTCTCATCAGAAAAGAGGACTTTGGACCACTGAGCAGCAGACCAGGTCTGTTTTTCTTTAGCCCAGGTAAGACGCTTCTGACGTTGTTTTTTGTTCAGGAGCGGCTTGACAAGAGGAATACAACATCTGAAGCCCATGTCCAGGATCCGTCTGTATGTGGTGGCTCTTTATGCACTGACTCCAGCCTCAGTCCACTCCTTGTGAAAGTCCCCAACACATTTGAATGGCCTTTTCTTGACAATCCTTTCCAGGCTGCGGTCATCCCTGCTGTTTGTGCACCTTTTTCTTCCACACTTTTCCCTTCCACATAACTTTCTATTAATGTGCTTTAATACAGCACTTTGGGAACATCCAACTTCCTTCGCAATTACCTTTTGAGGCTTTCTCTTCTTATGGAGGGTGTCAATAATGGTTTTCGGCACAACTGTCAGGTCAGCAGTCTTCCCCATGATTGTGATTCCTACTGAACTGGACTGAGAGACCATTTAAAGGCTCAGAAACCCTTGGCATGTGTTATGGCTTACGTAGCTGTAACGATAGCTTACCTGTCTCCTCCGGACCCACGCCGCGCGGCGATCTCCCCAGCTGCTTCCGGGAGGCGGAGCAGCCGGTCTGACGCTGACCGCCCGCGGCAAAGCCCCTCTTATGACCCGCGCCGACGTCATCGGGGTTTTGCCGCGAAAATTCAAACGCGCCCATGCTCCCGGACTTTTTGGGGGCGTGGTCTTAAAGCTGAATACCACTCACTATATAAAGGCGTCCCTGTCCTTTCCCCAGCGCCCTAGTGTGGTTCTGTAATTGGTTCCTCTAGTGCTATTCATACTCCTGTTTGTCTTCCTGGTATTTTTGACCCTTGGCTTCCTCTCTGACTACTCTCCTCTCTGGTTTCCCCGAATTTTGGCTTGGTATTCTCGTTTATTCCGTCTTCTGTGCTCCATTGACCTCCGGCTATCCTTTTGACTATTGTCAGACATTAAGCCCGGCCACTCTAAGGACCGGTATACGTCTCCTTTTAGGTTACGCTCTGCGTGAAGGGGTCACTGTCATGACAGTAGCTGATTAGAGTGGGACACCGTGAGCCTAGAATATTGCACCTTTTCACAAAATTCTAATTTACTGAGATTGTGGATTTGGGATTTTCATGAGCTGTAAGCCATAATCATCGCACTTATGACAAATCATGGCTTGAACTATCTTGCTTTGAATGTAATCCGTCTATCTCATACATTAGTTTCCCCTTTTACGTTGCATTACTGAAATAAATGAACTTTTGCACAAAATTCAAATTTTTCGAGTATCACCTAATGTTAAATATTACTTTACATCATTTAAAATATGATTATATCTTGCTACCACAGATCATTAAGTAATTTCTAAACATAGATTATAAACAGGCCCGGACTGGCCATTAGGCAAACCAGGCAAATGCCCTGTGGGCCGCAATGGCCAGGGGCAGAGGCCAGCAGGGAAGTTTAGAGGATCTTCCCTGCCAGCTTATGCAGGGCTGGCGCTATATAAGTGCGGCCCTGCTGTGTGCCATGACCAGTATGTGGGGAGATCAAAGATCTTCCTCACCTGGCCAAAGATATTTTGCTGCAGCCGCTGGCGAGGGAGGAAGGAGGTAAATGAGAACCTGGGAGCTCCAGCTAACAGCTCCACCTGGTTCATCCTCTAGCCCCATTAGGACCGCCAGGGCTTGCAGCGAGGCACTCCATGGGCTAAGTTAAGAAGGGAGGGGGAACATAAGGTGTATATTTTTTTTTAATTAAAAACCAAAAAGATATATTGGCTTAATCTGCCCCTTCTCCTAAACACAATACCTCCCAACACACACGCACACTGATCACCTACAAAACTCTGGATCATCTACACATACACACACTAGAACCCTTATACACACTCTGGGGTCTCCACACACTGCACCGCCTAAACACACACTACGTTTCTGACATGCACACTCTGAATTCCCATAGGCACACACTAGATTTACTGTAAGCAAACACACTACATTTCTTAAATACCAAACTTTTTCAACTCCCACATCCAACACACAATGCACCCCACACACACTCTCTCACTACAGCACCTAGCCACACATGTTATAGCACAAACACAACACAACTGAAACTGGCCTATATACACAAAACACCACATTACAATCAGCTCACTCACACACAATCCCACAGACAGGCTCTAAACACATGCACAATACACTTTCCTGGCTCTTTTGTCCTCTGGTAACCCACTTATGGAGACACCAGAGACAAGACACACGTAAACACAGCACAAGCATGTTAATAAATTTGCTTGTGCTGTGAAGAACAAATACAGGGCCTTTTTCTCATGTGAGAGCTTTTCAGCAGAGCTCTGCACATTGAACCAACATGCTCACTTTGAGAGGGGGCATGTTTGTCATCGGTGATGACAGAACACCCTCTCTCTGGACACTCCCTCTTTCCAGTGGGCCACTGTGATGCAAAAATGCCTGAGCCCAATTACTTTCCCAGTCCGGCCATGGTTTTATATATATATGTATATATATATAAAAGAAAATACAATTTCCCCCGCACTCACGCTTAGTAGTATCCCATAATGCCTGGTACCATAGCCTGGACTCCAAAAGTACAGTGTGCGAAAGGATAGCTGCTCACCGGTCTTTAAAATTCCAATATATTATTTAGTTCAAGTTAAAATCAGAGACCAACGTTTCAGTCCCTATTCGGGACTTAATTCAACATCTTACAAATGACAATATATAGCGTAAATGTAATTAGGTTAAACTCACCCAGGTGCAGTGTGTTCGTGCTGGCCGTGATCCCGTGCACTTCCGGGTATATGTGCGCATACGCAAATAGGCTCCACCCCCTGCGTGCATGTGGTGCGTGCCGGTTTCATAGGCAATCAGTGTATGTGGTTGCTTAGCGACCACAAATGCCGGAACTCGGCTATAATACAGAAAAGAAAGCCAAACCACCATGAACAAAGAAAGAAGAATGAGGGTTTGAATTCTGAAATCGGAAAGTGCATAGAGTGTAAAAAATACATATTATAAACCGGTACTAAACTAAATTCCCATGCTGCTCATTGATGATGTATTATATTCTTGTCCTTGAAGTATTTTTACATTTTACTCCTCTAGGATATTACTTTTTAATATTGTGCATTCAGTTTAAGAGTAGATACAGTAGTATGTCGGTACAGCACTTTGCTAATAAATAGTTTGTCATTCAAATTCATATAACGAATATCCAACATCTCGTCCCTATGTTAAAGGGACACTATAGTCACCAAAACAGCAGCTTAATGTAGTGGTTCTGGTGGCTATAACGCTGCCTTTTCAGAGTTACATTGTAGCCTAGTTACATGTCTAGTGGCAGTCACTCAGATGTGCATCCTGTGTTAGTGCTGCACAGTGTGGAGGTGCTGAACACTACCCATAGAGATTCATTGATTCAATGCATTTCTATGAGGAGATGCTGATTGGTGCGCAGTAGACTCCCAATGCATTCCTATGGGAAAAAACTGGATTTGCTGAGATTATCAAGATCTATCTCTGCCCTGGAGGCGGGGCCAGCCTCGGCAAGACCCGCACACCATAGGAATTTCACAGAGAAGGGGCCGGGAACCTAAACAGCCAAACCAGCACTGTAGTGTCAGGAATACCATTTTTGTATTCCTGTCACTATAATGTTTCTTTAAGGTTACAAAACAATGCTGCCACTATAACACATAGCTACAGTGTTATAGCACATGTAATATGTATAATATAATATGATACTGTAAATGTTTTTAAGACGAAGGTGGAGAGAAGATGGTAGAAATTAAAATAAATATTTCTGGGTTAATTATTGAAGTTCTATTTGAAATTGTATTCCAAAATAGCATAATTGTGAAAAATTCTCCAAGTGAACAAAATTTTCTGTTTCTACACAGAATTATGCCTTCCCCTCAGATGGAAGTTTTGTTTTTTTTAAATTAATGTTTTTCCTTTCTGGGCCAATACTTTCCCCATGTTAAGTAATGCATGTCTTATTGAGCTGCCACTGTATGTATTTTTTTCCATTTTCTGTGAATAGCTTAGACTTGCATCCGAGTGATCTGTCTCCAGTAAATTCAATCGATCAGCAGTAAACTGCCTTGACCCGAGATTTGCCACCAAACGAAGTGTATTAGTCCTCAACAGACCTCTTTGAACAGCAGTTCTGTATTCACTTGCACAGTTTCTTTCTGCTGAGAATGAATTGATTGTTAGAGCAGGTCCCTCAGATCATATTGTTATTACAGTTGGCATTTATATTAACACAAGTAGCCATATTTCCCATGGTTCAATCTGCTATTTTGTAGCAAATAAAAACATACTCCTGCCATACCAACATGAGAGTAATTTACTGGCATATACCCAATCAACATGGAATCTCCTGCCTAGTGACTAGATTTTGTGTGCATGTGTAAAGTCTAGTAATATATTTAACCCTTTCACTACTGGGAAGCAGCATATTACAAAACAGTGTTCACATTTTACTCTAAAGTAATCACTCCTAGTTAAATTAAAATGTTTTGATAATTCCAGACAACAAATAAAATATATTTAAGAGAAAAAAAAAATACATATTATAAAAATACATATTATGAACAAGTATCTATATATATATAAAAAAAAGAAGTTAATAAAGGATAATAGCAAGTAATGCATATAAAATAGGATTTCAAAATATGGAAATATACTATCCCTTATATAAAAAATATACAGGTCTAATGTCTGTGCATGTAAGATACACACCTATCATGGGCAATAATAAATGGTGCATTCTAGCCTAACCATACAAACAAGCTTATACGATCACTTCAATTAAAAAAATCTATATATTTTACTGTAAAGCTCATATGTACATATACTTCTATGAGCTATTTTACACTATTCACATACACAAAGAAATACATATAATAATAAAATCTATATAGTACAAGCTGGTGAAATCAAATAAACGAATAATAGGGGATATTTTTGTTAAGTCCTTTAGGTACCACCGTAACCAGCTGGTATATCCAAAAAGCTTCCTTTTGGAGGAGCATCCTGCCTCTATTACCACCCCTCTTAGGAGAGGGAATGTGGTCTATACTCACAAATTTGAGGGAGGATAGTGGATTCCCCATCTCCAGAAAATGTTTGGCCACCGGTTTGTCAGATTGGCCATCACGGTATGCCAACCTGATACTAGACCGGTGGCCTCGGACACGCTCACATATGGGGGTCTCCGTTTTCCCTACATAATACAATCCGCAGGGACACATAAGTTTATAGACGACAAAGGGAGTTTTACATGAAATAGTGTGCCTGATGTCATATATTTTATTGGTATGCGGATGGGTACATTTCTTATCATCTGTCCACATGTGACACATCCAAGACATCGTATGCATCCTCGTATATTGCTCTTTGTGGTCTTAGTGTAACTGTCCACCGGATCTGTGTGTACCAGAATATCCCGAAGATTTCTGTTCCTCCTATAACAGATCATGGGGGGTTCCTTGAAGATCTTAGGAAGTGTATCGTCAGTGGCTATCATTTTCCAATTGTCTTTGATCACAGCTGCAACCTTGTTAGTGGAGTTATGGAATGTCATTGGAAACACCATGCGTTGTGTAGAGTTAGCCTTAACCTGATTCGGGGCTGCTTTGGCCTCCATAAGTGCATGTTTCAACACTTGACCTTCATATCCTCTATTCACAAACTTTTGGGTCATCGACTCCAATTGTACCTCTGCTTTAATTGGATTAGAGTTATTGCGTATAACCCTTTGAAACTGTGCCTTCGAAATAGATTTTTTTGATATATAGTATCCCCAAGATACATAAAAATGCCAATAAACCGGGGGGCGGAGCCTGGCAGCCACGCCGAGCGGTCGCACACTACATGGGCTCTGATGCAAATTGCCCATATACAGCTATAATTAACAGAAAAAACCCTAAAAATCGACTGCACAACTGCTCCAGAAAAAGGGATCTTCCTAAGCTGCAACAAGCAACAGAAGTACCGACCGCAAGCGACAATCTCTCACCGGAGATCGACCCGAGGCCTACAGAGGGCTCGACCGGGCTGCACGAGGGAGGCAGCCGACCCCTTAGCCGCGGCAGTCCTCTCGGCTGGAGGTCTCCCCGGAATACTTTATCATCTCCCCCCCTGTCGCTGGGGGACATCCCGGCTCTTACAAGCGACGATCCAGCTACAGTAACCTGTCACAAAATGGCGGAGACAGCGTACTCTCCTGAGAACGCGCGCAGAGGCACTGCAACAATCTCTCAAAGCTCCATAGAACACTTCTTACAAAGGCTCAACAAGCATTTTAAGCGGTTCTGGGATGCCCTAGAACCCCGCCAAGCACAGTTGGCACCCCAATCATGGGGGGGCGTTAAGGGAGGTGAAATCCGGAGAGTGTGGAGGACTCCCGTGGGCCCAGCTATCGCACAACTGCCCAAATCTCCCACTACAGGCCTACCTGGGCCGAGGGCCACCACGGGCGAGACCCGAAAGCATCGGCCACACAGAGGGAGACCCCACCGCTATTCCAAGCATCCACTACCCTCTCAGTAAATTAATACTTCCTGATATTATTTTTAAACCTTTGTCCCTCTAATTTAAGACTATGTCCTCTTGTTGTGGTAGTTTTTCTTCTTTTAAATATAGTCTCCTCCTTTACTGTGTTGATTCCCTTTATATATTTAAATGTTTCTATCATATCCCCCCTGTCTCGTCTTTCCTCCAAGCTATACATGTTAAGATCCTTTAACCTTTCCTGGTAAGTTTTATCCCGCAATCCATGAACCAGTTTAGTAGCCCTTCTCTGAACCCTCTCTAAGGTATCAATATCCTTCTGAAGATACAGTCTCCAGTACTGTGTACAATACTCCAAGTGAGGTCTCACCAGTGTTCTGTACAATGGCATGAGCACTTCCCACTTTCTACTGCTAATACCTCTCCCTATACAACCAAGCATTCTGCTAGCATTTCCTGCTGCTCTATTACATTGTCTGCCTACCTTTAAGTCATTAGAAATAATCACCCCTAAATCCCTTTCCTCATATGTTGAGGTTAGGACTCTATCAAATATTCTGTACTCTGCCCTTGGGTTTTTACATCCAAGATGCATTATCTTGCACTTATCCACGTTAAATGTCAGTTGCCACAATTCTGACCATTTTTCTAGTTTACCTAAATCATTTGCCATTTGGCTTATCCCTCCTGGAACATCAACCCTGTTGCATATCTTAGTATCATCAGCAAAAAGACATACCTTACCATCAAGACCTTCTGCAATATCACTACTAAAAATATTAAAGAGAATGGGTCCAAGTACAGATCCCTGAGGTACCCCACTGGTGACAAGTCCAAGCTTCGAATATATTCCATTAACTACAACCCTCTGTTGCCTGTCACTCAGCCACTGCCTTACCCATTCAACAATATTGGAATCCAAACTTAAAGATTGCAGTTTATTGATAAGCCTTCTATGTGCAACAGTGTCAAAAGCCTTACTGAAATCTAGGTAAGCAATGTCTACTGCACCACCCTGATCTATAATTGTAGTTACCCAATCAAAAAAATCAATAAGATTAGTTTGGCATGATCTCCCTGAAGTAAACCCATGTTGTCTCTGATCTTGAAATCCATGTGTTTTTAGATGTTCCAATCCTATCCTTTAACATGGTTTCCATCACTTTCCCCACTACTGAAGTAAGGCTTACTGGCCTATAGTTGCCCGACTCCTCCCTATTACCTTTCTTGTAAATGGGCACAACATTCGCTAACTTCCAATCTTCTGGGACTACCCCTGTTAACAATGATTGGTTAAATAAATCTGTTAATGGTTTTGCTAGTACACCACTAAGCTCTTTTAATAGCTTTGGGTGTATTCCATCAGGTCCCATTGACTTATTTGTCTTTACTTTTGACAGTTGAAATAGAACCTCTTCCTCTGTAAACTCACGTTTAATAAATTACTCATTTATCCTTTTTCTCAACTGAGGTCCCTTTCCTTCATTTTCATCTGTAAATACAGAACAAAAATATTCATTGAGGCAGTCAGCTAGACCTTTATCCTCTTCTGCATACCTTCCTTCTTTTGTTTTTAATCTAACTAATCCTTGTTTTACTTTTCTTTTCTCATTTATGTATCTAAAAAATGTTTTGTCCCTCTTTTTTACTGACTGTGCTATTTTCTCTTCTGTGTGTGATTTGTAAGCTCTTATAACTTGCTTAGCCTCTTTCTGCCTAATCTTATAGATCATTTTGTCTTCCTCACTCTGGATTTTTTTATAATTCCTAAATGCTAACTTTTAGTTTTTAACTATTTTGGCCACATCTGCGGAGTACCACAGTGGTTTCTTGAATTTCTTGCTTTTACTGACAAGCCTAATGCAATTTTCTGTTGCCTTCAATAGTGCAACTTTTAAATAATCCCATTTCTCTTGGACTCCATTTAAATTGCTCCAGTCTGATAATGACTCCTCTACACATATTCTAATTTTAGAAAAGTCTGTTCTTCTAAAGTCTAAAACTTTTGTTTTTGTGTGGTGTGACTCCGTCGCTGTTCTTATATTAAACCACACTGACTGATGATCACTGGATCCTAAACTTTCACCTACAGTAATATCTGATACCAAATCTCCATTTGTTAACACTAAATCTAGTATGGCCTCTTTACGAGTTGGCTCCTCAACAACTTGTTTTAGAGACAATCCCAGTAGGGAGTTTAGAATAAGTGTGCTCCTGGCACAAGTAGCTAATTTTGTTTTCCAATTTACATCACGAAGATTAAAGTCACCCCCTTCATTGTCTTTTTAGCTATTTCCTCAATTAGTAGATTATCTAACTCTTCAATTTGTCCTGGGGGCCTATAAATCACACCTACACGAGTTACTGTGTGATTACCAAATTCTAACGTAACCCAAACGGACTCTATGTTTGACTCACTAACTTTTCTTAGGCTAGATTTTATGCTATCCTTCACATACAGGGCCACCCTCCCCCTTTCTTTCCTTCCCTTGTCTTTTCTATATAAAGAGTACCCTGGTATTGCTATGTCCCAGTCAATTTTCTCATTATACCATGTCTCAGTAACAGCGACTAAATCTACACTATCAGTTGCCATTATTGCCACAAGTTCATGGATCTTTTTCCCTAAACTGCGAGCATTTGTAGACATGACTCTAAGCTTATCATTTTTAACACACTTGCTACAGGCACCTTCTGTCCTTGTTTTGGGGGACAATTGGATTGATGTTTTATCACCCTTTTGCCCCCCCCTCCTAGTTTAAATACATCCTAGCAAAACCTCTGAACTGCTCACTGAGAACATTTGTTCCCTTTTGAGAAAGATGCAAACCATCTTTTTTGTACAGCTTATTTCCATTCCAAACAGAGCTACCATGAGAAATAAAGCCAAATCCTTGCTCCCGACACCATTCACCAAACCACAAATTAAAGTCCCTAATACGCATCCGCCTGTCGTTCTGAGTGTTATGCACAGGCAGAACTTCAGAGAATGACAGTGTGGAAGCAACCTGCCGTATATCATTGGCAAAAACACTAAAAACTTCCTTAACCTCTGAAACCTCATTGCAAGCCAAGTCATTTGTCCCTAGATGGACAAGTACATCCAATTCCCCTTCCTGCTTTGCTTGCTTAACAATATTACAGATATGTCTCCTGTCTCTGTGAGCAGTAGCTCCGGGAAAACACCTCACAAGACCACCATTGTCCATCTCCACACCTCTTATGATCGAATCCCCCAACAACAACTGCTTTCTATTAGGCCTCACCATAGTCTCCAAGCCGGTCTCCACAACACCACTAGCCTCAGTGCCTCTCTGCACAACACCACTAGCCTCAGTGCCTCTCTCCACAACACCACTAGCCTCAGTGCCTCTCTCCACAACACCACTAGCCTCAGTGCCTCTCTCCACAACACCATTACACTCTGAGAGTGCAGAAAATGAATTATGTAGAGCAACAGACTGTGCAAACTGCCTTTTATCCACAACTCTAAGTCTACCACATCCTACAGTAATCCATCTGCCATTCCTAGTATGTCTCTTCGGCAGTGGCTTTGCAGCAGTTCCAGTCTGAGTTTGTTCACCAGATAATTTACAAATCTCAGACTTCAAAAATACAATCTCCTGCCGCAAGATAGAGAACTGTCTACAGATTAGACAACAACCAAACCTCCAAAAAGTGGAACGTGAAACAAATGCATAGCAACTATTACACTGAACTAAGTCTGCCATTCCAATTAGGAGAATAATTTAAATCAAACAAATCTTAACTTTTTATTTATCCTCCTGAATACCTCAGATTACCTCCAGTTTATTGCCAGAATATCTCCAACAACACTCTTGGAAGCAACACTCCCCAGAATATCTCCAACTACACACTTAGAAGCAACACTCCCCAGAATATCTCCAAATCCACACTTAGAAGCAACACTTAGATGAAGCAGCCAAGCTATATTAGCCAAGCTAATGACAACAACCCTTATATAACTCCTAAAATCACCACCCACTAGGAATGTTTAACACCTGGGTAGGCCTCTGCTTATTTGCAAACAATAGCTAATTTAAACCGCACTCAATAGCAAGTAACTAACTAATCAAATCAAATGCCTTATAATTACCAACAGGAATTCAAACCTTGTGCAATCAGTAAAACTCTCCAGAATGTCTCCAACTACACACTTAGAAGCAACACTTAGATGAAGCAACCAAGCTATATTAGCCAAGCTAACCAAGCCAGAGGAATGCCGTTGGGGTACCTCAGGCATGTATGTACAAATCCTTGCACGACAAAAAAAAAAATATGCCAATAAACCACCTGGGAGACCAATAGTATCAGCCATTGATGGAATATTGGAACCTATTGCACAATGGCTTGATTTCATCTGTAAAGAACCAGTTGAGGCTCTATATACCTGTGTCAAAGACACACAGACTTTGTTGAACAGCATTAAAACCTTGGAATTTCATGATACAGTGACAATTTTTATTACTATGGATGTCTCTAATTTATATACAGTCATTCCTCATATTGATGCAGTGGAAGCCATGCGCCAAGTATTATGTAACTCACCATTATACCGGGGTCCACCAATTGAGTTTGTGTTGGAGCTACTATCATTGATCCTCCATAATAATCATTTTAGATTTGAGGAACAATGGTACCTTCAGGTGGCTGGGACTTCCATGGGGTCTGCAATAGCCCCAAGATATGCTAATGCATACATGTATATATATGAGACACAGTATTTACTAAAGCCATATGCAAATTTGATCACAGGATACTATCGTTACATTGATGACCTGCTGATAATTTGGAATGGTACATCATTGGAGGCACAACACATGATTGATGAATTGAACCACTTGTCTACACCGATTAGGTTCACATCAAATATCAGCAGGGATTCAGTCCAATATCTTGACTTGGAACTATCATATGGACCCGAAGGAATTGAATACACTTTGTTTACTAAATTGACTGATAGTAATACCCTTTTGCATGCACAGAGTGCCCACCCTATGGCATTGAAAAAATCTATTCCAAAGGCACAGTTTCAAAGGGTTATATGCAATAACTCTAATCCAATTAAAGCAGAGGTACAATTGGAGTTGATGACCCAAAAGTTTGTGAATAGAGGATATGAAGGTCAAGTGTTGAAACATGCACTTATGGAGGCCAAAGCAGCCCAGAATCAGGTTAAGGCTAACTCTACACAACGCATGGTGTTTCCAATGACATTCCATAACTCCGCTAACAAGGTTGCAGCTGTGATCAAAGACAATTGGAAAATGATAGCCACTGACGATACACTTCCTAAGATCTTCAAGGAACCCCCCATGATCTGTTATAGGAGGAACAGAAATCTTCGGGATATTCTGGTACACACAGATCCGGTGGACAGTTACACTAAGACCACAAAGAGCAATATACGAGGATGCATACAATGTCTTGGATGTGTCACATGTGGACATATGATTCCGTCTAAGAAATTTACCCACCCGCATACCAATAAAGTATATGACATCAGGCACACTATTTCATGTAAAACTCCCTTTGTCATCTATAAACTTATGTGTCCCTGTGACTGTATTATGTGGGGAAAACGGAGCCCCCTCATATGTGAGCGAATCTGAGGCCACCGGTCTAGTATCAGGTTGGCATACCGTGATGGCCAATCTGACAAACCGGTGGCCAAACATTTTCTGGAGATGGGGCATCCACTATCCTCCCTCAAATTTGTGAGTATAGACCACATTCCCTCTCCTAAGAGGGGTGGTAATAGATGTAGGATGCTGCTCCAAAAGGAAGCTTTTTGGATATACCAGCTGGGTACGGTGGTACCTAAAGGACTTAACGAAAATATCCCCTATTATTCGTTTGTTTGATTTCACCAGCTTGTATTATATAGATTTTATTATTATATGTATTTCTTTGTGTATGTGAATAGTGTAAAATAGCTCATAGAAGAATATGTACATATGAGCTTTACAGTAAAATATATAGATTTTTTTAATTGAAGTGATAGTATAAGCTTGTTTGTATGGTTAGGCTAGAATGCACCATTTATTATTGCCCATGATAGGTATGTATCTTACATGCAGGGCTGGTGCTTGGATTTTTAGGTACATAGGCGAAGATGCATTTTTCCGCCCCCCCCCCCAAAATCTTCACCTATGTGCCTCTTAACCAGCCCCTCTCCCCTCCCCGACCATTAGTGGTCCCTTCCGTTCCCTGTCCCTTAGTGTTCTTCTCCCCTCCCCCCTTTCCCCCTCCCCCCTTTTTTCCCTGTCTCTTGGTGTTTCTCTCCCATTCCCTCCCTGTCCCTTGGTGCACCCCCCACCCCTTTAGTGGTCACACTTCCTGGTGTGTGCCTCCTACCTCTATTGTTGCATTGCCGAGCGGAGCAGATCCCCTAAAGGAGCTTCAGTTTTCTGTACCCGGACGGACTGACAGGGAGTGCTCTCTCTGTGAGCACCTCCTGTCAGTCTGGCCAGGTACAGGAAACAGAAGCTCCTGTACCGCGCTCTGCTCCACTACACTCTGTACACACTGACAGTCACACACTCAATGACAAACACACAGACACAGACTCATTGATCTGACACACACTCATTCATTGACACTGACAGACCCACACTGATTGACACTCATTGACAGACACACTGATAGTCACACACAGACTCAATGACAAACATACTCTCACTGATTTGACAGACACACACTCATACACTGACAAACACACTCATCATACACTGACAGACACACTCATACACTCACATGCACACACACTCATACAATCACTCACAGACACACAGACAGTCACTCACTCACAAACACACACTGTCACTCACAGACACACACCGAAGCACACAGTCACTCACAGACACACACACACACACACACTGTCACTCACAGACACACGCTCAGTCACTCAGACACACACACTCATACAATCACTCACTCACACACACTCAGTCACTCAGACACACATGCTGTCACTCACAGACACACATGCTGTCACTCACAGACACACGCTCAGTCACTCACAGACACACGCTCAGTCACTTAGACACACACACTCATACAATCACTCACACACACACACACACTGTCACTCACAGACACACGCTCAGTCACTCAGACACACACATGCACACACTCATACAATCACATGCACACACACTCATACAATCACACACACACACTGTCACTCACAGACACACACGCTGTCACTCACAGACACACACAGAGACGCACACAGTCATTCATGGACACACACACTGTCACTCACAGACACACGCTCAGTCACTCACAGACACACACACTGTCACTCACAGACACACGCTCAGTCACTCACAGACACACACACTGTCACTCACAGACACACGCTCAGTCACTCACAGACACCCACACTGTCACTCACAGACACCCACACTGTCACTCACAGACACACACACACTGTCACTCACAGACACACACACACTGTCACTCACAGACACACACACAGACAAACACACTGTCACTCACAGACACACACACACTGTCACTCACAGACACACACACACTGTCACTCACAGACACACACACAGACAAACACACTGTCACTCACAGACACACACACAGACAAACACACTGTCACTCACAGACACACACACACAGACACACATCACATACATTCACTAATAATTTTATAAATAAACATTTTCCACCCAGCCTCCCTACCTGGAGAGCTGGTGTGGATGCTGGATCGGTCCCTGAGGGCTGGGGGTGCTGAGAGGCGCGCGGCAGTGCTGTGATCAGGCGTGCGAGGGAGCTCTAATCTCCATCCTCTGCTCCCTCGCGGGCTGCCTACTGATGACGTCATATTCCGGCTCCCGCGGCATCAGTAGGCAGCGCGCGAGGGAGCAGAGGGTGGAGATTAGAGCTCCCTCGCGCGCATGATCACAGCACTGCCGCGCGCTGCGCCGGGGGTCGAGATGGTGGCCTGGCAGGAGGGAGAGCTTCCCTCCTGCCGGTCACTGAAATATTGCGCCCCCAGAGCCCGTGCGCCCTAAGGTGGCCGCCTGTGCCGCCTTATGGACGCGCCAGGCCCTGCTTACATGCACAGACATTAGACCTGTATATTTTTTATATAAGGGATAGTATATTTCCCTATTTTTAAATCCTATTTTATATGCATTACTTGCTATTATCCTTTATTAACTTTTTTTTTTTATATATATATAGATACTTGTTCATAATATGTATTTTTATAATATGTATTTTTTACACTTTCCGATTTCAGAATTCAAACCCTCATTCTACTTTCTTTGTTCATGGTGGTCTGGCTTTCTTTTCTGTATTATAGCCGAGTTCCGGCATTTGTGGTCGCTAAACAACCACATACACTGATAGCTTATGAAACCGGCACGCACCACGTGCACGCCAGGGGGCGGAGCGTATCTGCGTATGTGCGCGCACACCTGGAAGTGCACGGGATCACGGCCAGCACGAACACACTGCACCTGGGTGAGTTTAACCTAATTACATTTACGCTATGTATTGTCATTTGTAAGATGTTGTTTTATGTTGTCTTGTGACCCTGAGGAAACTCCTGAATGGGGACTGAAACGTTGGTCTATGATTTTAACTTGAACTAAATAAAATATTGGAATTTTAAAGAGCGGTGAGCAGCTATCCTTTGGCACACTATATACAGTTGCTAGAAAAAGTATGTGAACCCTTTGGAATGATATGGATTTCTGTACAAATTGGTCATAAAATGTGATCTGATCATCATCTAAGTCACAACAATAGACAATCACAGTCTGCTTAAACTAATAACACACAAAAAATGAAATGTTGCCATGTTTTTATTGAACACACCATGTAAACATTCACAGTGCAGGTGGAAAAAGTATGTGAACCCCTAGACTAATGAGATCTCCAAGTGCTAATTGGAGTGAGATGTCAGCCAACTGGAGTCCAATCAATGAGATGAGATTGGAGGTGTTGGTTACAGCTGCCCTGCCCTATAAAAAACACACACCAGTTCTGGATTTTCTTTTCACAAGAAGCATTGCCTGATGTGAATGATGCCTCGCACAAAAGAGCTCTCAGAAGACCTACGATTAAGAATTGTTGACTTGCATAAAGCTGGAAAGGGTTATAAAAGTATCTCCAAAAGCCTTGCTGTTCATCAGTCCACGGTAAGACAAATTGTCTATAAATGGAGAAAGTTCAGCACTGCTGCTACTCTCCATAGGAGTGGCCATCCTGTAAAGATGACTGCAAGAGCACAGCGCAGACTGCTCAATGAGGTGAAGAAGAACCCTAGTGTCAGCTAAAGACTTACAAAAGTCACTGGCAAACGCTAACATCCCTGTTAGCGAATCTACAATATGTAAAACACTAAACAAGAACAGATTTCATGGGAGGATACCACAGAGGAAGCCACTGCTGTCCAAACAAAACATTGCTGCATGTTTACAGTTTGCACAAGAGCACCTGGATGTTCCACAGCAGTACTGGCAAAATATTCTGTGGACAGATGAAACCAAAGTTGAGTTGTTTGGAAGAAACACACAACACTATGTGTGGCGAAAAAAAGGCACAGCACACCAACATCATCCCAACTGTGAAGTATGGTGGTGGGGGCATCATGGTTTGGGGCTGCTTTGCTGCATCAGGGCCTGGACGGATTGCTATCATCGAAGGAAAAATGAATTCCCAAGTTTATCAAGACATTTTGCAGGAGAACTTAAGGCCATCTGTCTACCAGCTGAAGCTCAACAGAAGATGGGTGTTGCAACAGGACAATGACCCAAAGCATAGAAGTAAATCAACAACGGAATGGCTTAAACAGAAGAAAATACGCCTTCTGAAGTCGCCCAGTCAGAGTCCTGACCTCAACCCGATTGAGATGCTGTGGCATGACCTCAAGAAAGCGATTCACACCAGACATCTCAAGAATATTGCTGAACTGAAACAGTTATGTAAAGAGGAATGTTCAAGAATTACTCCTGACCGTTGTGCACATCTGATCTGCAACTACAGGAAACGTTTGGTTGAAGTTATTGCTGCCATAGGAGGTTCAACCAGTTATTAAATCCAAGGGTTCACATACTTTTTCCACCTGCACTGTGAATGTTTACATGGTGTGTTCAATAAAAACATGGCAACATTATTTGTGTGTTATTAGTTTAAGCAGACTGTGATTGATAATGATCAGATCACATTTTATGACCAATTTGTGCAGAAATCCATATCATTCCAAAGGGTTCACATACTTTTTCTTGCAACAGTATATATATATATATATATTGTGATCCTTGTTTGCAGGTAGCACGGCCCTCTAGGGTAAAAACATGCACAGTCCTTGTAGTTGCAAATACTCCAGGCACTTTATTTGTAAGTTCACACAGGATACAGCAGTTAAATGAAAACATAAATGTAACAGAAAACCCTATAAACAAAAACCTAGCTCGTCTGAGCACTAACTGACATAAGTTTCCCTATCTCTCAGGGTTAAACTAAACAATATTGCACCAACCTTTTAGATAGCAACACTCTGCTAGCTAGCCTGTTGCTTTCCTTTCTGCACTCCCAGTGCTCCAAGCCAGCCTTGCCCTGACTGCTTTCCTTTCTGCACTCCCAGTGCTCCAAGCCAGCCTTGCCCTGACTGCTTTCCTTTCCGCACTCCCAGTGCCTCCAAGCCAGCCTTGACTGCTTCCTTCTGCACTCCCAGTGCCTAGTCTCTTTGACTCTATCTGGAGAGATCAGCCTCTCTCCTACCTGCTTCCTGGGAGGAAGCCAGCAATCCCTCTCCTTTTCCTGCCTAGCCGGGAGGAGTTTATTCCCACTGCAACAGCTGATTACCTGCAGCTGAGCAGTGGGTTGGAGACAGTCCAAAAACCCTGGCCTGGATCTAGGTCTCCCCAGAACACCACTAAACTGTGGAGTGGAGCATTGGCCCACCCTTCTCTCCAAATGCTCCACCCCAGGGGCCCATAACTAAACAGTGTTTTGTGTTGTGCAACACACAAACTACACTTTCTTCCCCTGGGGTTAAAAGGCCTATCTGCCTTCACTTTATCACAATATATATAAAAGAAACCAAGAGGGCTGCACTCACCTGAACATGCATACATTATAGGGTGCTGCTGGGGCCAAAATATACAAAATACAGAATCCAGCGCACTTGCTTATTCACTAAACAATGATTTCAAATCTTAGAGATTGTAATAGTTTTATTTAAAAACACCTCACCTAGGCAAAAAATGATGGGGGTTTAGTTACATTATATGATTCGGTATTTTGTGTATATATACACACTGTACATATGATGTATTGACTGTTGGTCTGCATATATGTGAGTGTATGAGTTTGCGTATTGTTAAGTATAGGCAGTTGGGCGGTTGTTGGCTGTGGATAATGAACTTCCTTTCTTTTGGTTCCACACTTGCTGTTCCGGTATTCAGTTGGTGCAATGTTCTAGAAATTTGAAATGGTGGTGGCAAGAACCATGTGTAACAAGGCAGCAATGAGGACATTACGTGGCACAATCACCTTTAGGGCTGGCATACATTGGTTTTTTTTAGTGCTGTTTTGTATTACAAGTCTATCCCTGCCCTCTGCTGCTAGCAGAAGAGTACAACTTACACTGTACATAATGCACTGTTAGATTGCAGCATGAGAGAGAGGACTTATACAGCAGCTTATGCATGCTGCCATAGCCCAGCAAGATCACTGTAAGAAGGGGGATATATAGTGAACCCTGATTGGGGTCCTTACAGATCTGTGGGTCTCCCTTTGTGTGGAGGAAGGGGAGAATTGTCCAGGATTCAGAGATAATCACAACAGCTAAATATGATTGTTCAGCTGCTGTGATTTAAAAACTTATGTGTCACCGATATAAGGGAGCCTCAGAACTTGACACGTTGTTCGTCTACCATCAAAGCTTCCTCAGCAGATTAATTTTACCCAAGACAAACACCAATCTTCAAAAGCTTGTCAGGAAGGGAATACCCTTTCCACCTCAACCTGTTCTAATTAATGTTATTTGAACACCCTCCAAGGGCCGTGTAAACTGATAACAAAGAGACCTTTAACGGGACATTAGAAACATAGAATGTGACGGCAGATAAGAACCATTCGGCCCATCTAGTCTGCCCAATTTTCTAAATACTTTCATTAGTCCCTGGCCTTACCTTATAGTTAGGATAGCCTTATGCCTATCCCACGCATGCTTAAATTCCTTTACTGTGTTAACCTCTACCACTTCAGCTGGAAGGCTATTCCATGCATTCACTACCCTCTCAGTAAAGTAATACTTCCTGATATTATTTTTAAACCTTTGTCCCTCTAATTTAAGACTAAGTCCTCTTGTTGTGGTAGTTTTTCTTCTTTTAAATATAGTCTCCTCCTTTACTGTATAGAAACATAGAATGTAGGTGTTCTGGTGTATAGTATGTCCCTGCAGGCATTTTAATGAAAACACTGTTGCCTAGGAAAACCTCTAGTGGCAGGCACTCAGACGGCCACTAGAGGAGCTTCCTGGGTCAGTGTTGCACTATGTGCAGCTCTGAATGTTTCCGAGAGAGATGCATTGATTCAATGCATCTCTGTAAGGAGATGCTGATTGGTGCAGTGCATTAGTCTCCCAATGCTTTCCTATGGGAAATCATTGGATTGGCTGAAGTTATCAAAATTAATGATCTTAGCCAAGGAGGCAGAGCCAGTGCAAACAGACTAGCGCAGCACTGGAAAAAGGTAAGTAAAATACTTTTATTTACGGGTGTAAAACTGTGTGCAAAGAGTGTCCATTTTTTTTTTTTCTTCCATTTTACAATAGGTACAGATTTCTATAGAAATTGACCTTGTTACACGCCCCAAACAACCGGTCCTGTTAAATCTTTGTAGTTTAGCTAAGTGGAACTAAACTCCAGAGGCTGCACCTGCCTTGTAAAGACTTCTCATTGAGCTGTGTTGGGAAGTCTGATGGATAACCAGAGAAAGTCTGAGCTCGGTTAGAAGGGGAGGATTTGCAAAGGCAGCAGACAAGAGATCCGAAGCTTCTGGAAGCTGTTTTTACAATGAAAAAAAACGCACAATTAAATGCATGTTTTCAATGACAATATATCCAATAGTGATTTTTTTTTTTACATTTTTTTTTTTGCAGTGGAGTGTCCTTTTAAATAACTAGCTTAAAAATTTACTAGGTACTTATAACATCTATGGAGAACATTTTACACTTTATTATCTTATAAATCTTATAAAGGATATTAGAATAAATCTGATGTTCTAACACTCCGTTGTTTTGCATATCAATCTCTCTCAACTACACTTTTGTTACATATTCAAAAAAGCTACTATGATGTAAAATCATGTTAATATACAGATGATAGTTTATCTGCAATTGATTAAACGTCTCGCGTAATTTTCCTCAACATTGAAACATTGAAACAACATTTTACGTGGTGCAAATGGAGATTCCACTTTTTTCTCCTACCGCTGTACCTATTGAGATCATGGAAAAGATCCCTAGGCAGTACTATATTTTTTTTCCTCCCATAACTTTAGATCTTTTTTGCAACAATTATTTCTGAATCATTTGTAAAATGTTAAAATTTGATCATATTTAATACCACATACTACTTATGAAAACCTATATTGTGTTCTTTGGTATTTTACATCACAAAAAAAATAAATAAAAAAAAAACAATAAAAGCTTCCACTGTTATGTCCCTCAATACAATGCTATATACTAACACCAATGGACACATTTCCAATTACATTTTAGCTACTTCATATGCTTATTATCTTCACAGTTGTTAACACTCACAAGTTACTCTTAAATTACAAGGCTTTTATACCAAACCTCCCTACTTGTTCCTTTTTTTTTACTATGACATATTGAGCTCATAGCTTAATAGGGCATAGCTATTATAATCCTATATTTACATTACACAAACAAAAAACAAAACCTATATTTACAGGAACAAAAATTAAAGGGACACAGTCACCAGAACAACTCCAGCTCAATGCAGTTGTTCTGGCCTCTCCCTACAGGTATTTCCACGCAGTCTTTACATTGCTCCCTAGGAATGCCAGCAGTGGCAGTCACTCAAGACTGCCACTAGAGGTGTATCCTGGGCCAGTACTGCATATTGGGGAGATACTGAACTTTCCCTACAGAGATGCATTCATACAATGCATCTCTATGAGATGTCGATTGGCCAGGGCGGTGTTTGGCTCCGCTGCCGCAGCTGAAATAATCAAAATTGACGATCTCCGCAAAATCAAAGCTTTCCTATGGAATAATCTCAGACAATGAGGCAGAGTCAGCACCAGCGGAACATGTGGCACTGGAATAAAAGTAAGTGTATTTACTTTTAAGGGGGCTGGCCACCTTAATAGTGTACAACACTATAGGGTCATGAATACACATTTCTTTTCCTGACCCTATACAGTTCCTTTAAAGAAATATACTCTTGCTTATTTATTAGACCCAAATATATGTAAATACTCCATAGACCTACAGTTAAATCCTCCTTAGATCTGGGGACAGGAACAGTTAGAATCCTACATTACTATCAAATCAACACATCAGTGTTAATGACAATCTACTAAGTGACTAAAAATACCTTCAAATTATAGACTATTTATAAATAGTACTTAGTTAATGCTATGAATATCAGGGAAGACTTATTTACAAAAGAAGAGGTTTGTACAAAGGCCAAAAGCAAATGCATAATCTATTTACAATCATTGATACATGCCTTGAAAAGATATTTGTCTTATGCACTGGTGAAGTGCCAATTGCAAACCTTCTACATCATTAATCCATTAATGGGTTCTTATTCACTTCAATTATAATGAGAAAAAGAAAAAGTACAATGTGCAGCTTAGTTAATCAGAACCACTGGTGAAACCTACATTTATTAGAAGAGCATGCCAAAATACAAACATTTCAGGACCCCTGTCATGTCCAATTGACTTTAGCCCTTTTAAAATTGCTAACAATTCCATCTATACATTGTGCTAGCAGTTTTACACCAAATGTATCTAGTTTTCCCCCCCATCTGTCTCTCAATTCCTCTGCAGGCATTCAATGGAGTACCTGCCTCCCAAAGGACAACTCTCTGCATATGCTGTTAGCTATGATTGGAGAGCAATGTGGTTGCTATGGTAACTCACTAGCTAGCCCTAATAGTGCACAAGGGAGTATAGCAATGGAGTAACTTGATGTCACTGTTCAGATGCCGGAAACAAAGTGTTCCCAAGCATGGCAAATCAGCATAGAAGGGAGGAGCACAGGTGGATTGGAGGTGGGTGCTACGTCTTCTGTAGTTTATGAAATCTCTGATCTCATGATAAACCGTCGATGTGCAAAAACAGTAATTTAACTTACCCTAAATTCTATTTTCCTTAGTATAGTGGCAGTACTGTTACAAGTGGGTAGTCACCTCTTTTAAGTGGACAAGAAGCTCTGAAATTATAGAAAAGATTGCAGCCTACTTACATACAAAAAAACCCTTCCTCTATACCCTCCCTAGTTATCTAAATAACCATGTGGAGACAAAATACTGCAAAAAAATTTTTATTATCTAATGGGACGGATAATGGTACTATCCGAAGGAAAATAGACTTTATGGTCAATAAGTAAAGCAGTTTCAGAGGAGGATAATATATCCAGCCTATAAATGCTTTATAAAAGTATGAAAAGAAGTCCACGTAGCAGCTTTACATATATCTTCTGGATATGCCGAAGACCTTTCAGCCCATCATGTTGCCATAGCCCTGGTGGAACAAGCCTTGACCGGGAATGGTAAGGAGAGATTACTGACCTCGTAAGCCAATTTGATAGCTTCAGTAAGTCATCTGGTGATCGTTGGCCTAGAAGCCTCTTTTCCTTTAAAAGCATCTTGACAAAGAGATGATAGATTTTCTGTAAGGAGCTAATAGGTGGAGATAAATTCTAAAGTTCTTTTGATTTCCAGGAAATGTCATTTCTTCTCATCGTCAGATGATTGAGCTTGGCAGAAAGACGGCAGGACGATATGTTGATTAATGGTTTGTCTGAAGAGTACGTTAGGTTGAAAAGAAGGTTTTGCATGCAAAACTACTTTATCCTGGTGGGAAACTGTAAATTTAGTAGATGATGACAGTGCTTGTAATTCTCCAATCCTTCTTTCCAAGGTGATAGACACCAAAAACGCAGTTTTAAGATAAAATCTTTAACAGGATTTTATTTAATGGTTCAAAGGGGGGACTCCACATGATGATGCTTCAGAAAAATAGCTTTAAAAAAAATCTACAAATGAGCCTCTTGGATGCCAAATCTCGAATCAGGATTTGGCTATGGGCTGAAACCTGGAGTGTAGATATACCAAGACCTGCTTTGAAACCGTCTTGCAAAAATGATGTACAGAATTGATGCTTTAAAAGACAAACATCCCTTTTGCAAACACAATTGCAGGAATTTATGCCAAATTCCCAGGTAAATCTTGTTATTACATCTGCAAGTGGAGAACAGGAGAATATCACTATTGCTATCAGAAACACCCTGCTCTTTAAGGATCATCCTTGCAGCAGCCAGGCCATCAACCGGAACATCCTTAAGGTTTCTACTGGAAGATCTTTAGTAATCCAGGACAAGGATCACCAAACAAGGATTATCCCCAATGAGATATTACCATCTGTTCAATTTCAGACAACCAGCTACTGTTTGGTCAAAATGGTAGAATTGCCAAGATCCTGGCTCTATCTGACCTTATCTTCTTAACAATTCGAGCAATAAATGCGAGGGAAATCGTATGCCATCTTGAACTTCCATGGAAAGACCGTTCAGGATTTGAGGATGATCTTCTCTCAGACTCGATGCACATTTCTGGACTTTTTCGTTCCTTCTTGTGGCCATTAGATCTATATGTGGTAGACCAAACCGCTTTACTAGATTTGCAAATATGAGTGGGTGAAAGTACCATTCTGACTGTTTCCTGCACAGCTTGCTTAGATTGTCTGCAATTACCATATTCTTCCATGTATAAGAGTGTTTTTTTCATTATTTTTTTTTAGCTTAAAATTGGGGGTCGTCTTATACACGGAATGTCACTGCAGGGGTTAAATAAAACACAAAAAACACTTGTGCGTGGGGCCTGACAGCCACCCAAGCTAGTCACAAGTGGCTCTAGCTCCTTCAAAAATTCAAATTATTAAGCCAAATACTTACAGTACTTACTCAGCACAATTTGGGCATAATACTTGACTACTTGCTGACAGAACACTCAGCTGACTGATGGGTTCACTACTGCCGGGTTCCTGCGGGCATAGGCTGTGTTGTACACCTCTGCAACCTGCTGACATACTTGAAGCAGAGGAGGCGCTTCTTTGTGAATTTTATCGATTGTGTGCAACACATGCCTCCTCGGATCACTCTGGACTACACCAAGACCTCACGGCTCCGGACGCCCCCTCCCCCCCCACTCCGGTGCTTACTCTGCGCGGTGCAGGGCTGCAACACATGGCTGCGACTCTTGCGACCGCGGTATGTATGCCAGTGCATGCAGATACACATACACTTAAAGGACCACTATAGGCACTCAGATCACTTCAGCTCAATGAAGTGGTCTAGGTGCCAGGTCCTTCTAGTTTTAACCATGCAGCTGAAAACACAGCAGTTTCAGTGAAACTGCTATGTTTCACTGAGGGCTAATCCAGCCACTGTCTCACTGAGGCGCTTCTGCGATTCTCACTGTGAAAATCACAGTGAGAAGATGCTGGACGTCCATAGGAAAGCATTGAGTAATGCTTTCCTATGGGCGGTTTGAATGCGTGCTCGGCTCTTGCCGCACATACGCATTCGAAGCTGAGAGGCGGATCGGGGCGGAGAGATCCCCAGCACCAAAGGAGCCTGGCACTGGAGAAAGGTAAGTGCTGAAGGGGTTTTAAACACAAACACACACACTCACATGAACAGACGCATACACACTAGCTAACAGACACACACATTTACTGACAGACACACTCACTTACTTACAAAACATACACTCTCACTGCCAAACACACACTAACAGACACCAAACAGACACTAAACAGACTCACTAACAGACATGCAGAAACTAACACACTTACTGACACACACATACACATTGACACTCACTAGCAGACACACACTCAACAGACACACACAAACTAACACACTCACTAGCACACACACACAAACCCACAACTAACATACTCAGTAACAAACATACACACACACTAACACACATAGACAGTCCACATTTTTTTAAAAAAAAACTTAATCCCCCAGCCTTCCTACTTTTGGGAGTCCTGAGGGGATTTCAGATTTCCCTGGGGTCCAGTAGGGCTGCTGGGCGGCCAGTCCTGCATGCGGTGAGGGAGCACTGATCCTCCTGTTCAGTTCCCTCGTGCGCCGCTTACTGATGGCGGAGCAGGAGTGGCGTCATATTCCGTCATCACTGGGCAGAGAGCGCTCAGGGGAGAATGCTCCCTCGCCCGCCTGGTGACACCTCTGCCAACCTCGGGGGGCCCTGAGGTGGCCAGCTCCTGGGTCCCCCAGGAGAAGAGGCTGGTAAACTGGCGTACATACCTGGGTCGCAGCTGCGACCGCGGTATGTACGCCAGTGACTGCGCAACTTCTTCTGCAGACCATTGTCAATGATGAAAAGCCTAGATGAGCACCCGAGCTTGTTATTGATGCATCAATAGAGACAGTGATCAAATTTCTTGTTGGAATGATAGACCTGTTTTTAAGAACTTTGTTTCCTTCCACCAATTTAGCGTTTTTTTTCCCCCCTGGATGAGATGCTGATTTCTGCTTTTAGGTCCTTCTCCCTTTTTGACCATCTGCACAGAATCTTCCACTGATTTTTTTTACCTTGCTCATTTTATCGCTGGAATGGTAGAGGTAAGAAGGTCTAAAATGCTCATTGCCTTTCTTATGGAACAGCGATCTTGTTTCTAGCGATCTATTTTGGAGCATGGAGATTTCTTTCTTGATTCTTTTTTGTTTCTCTATTGGTAAGGAAATGAACATGGGTCTTGAATCCACTAAAAGTCCTAGAAACTGAATATTGTAGAAGGAAACATTTTGGATTTCTTGGAATTTATGATCCAACAGTGATCTTGTAAGAACTGAATGGTCACTTGCAGATTCATGCATTGTTGCTGTTCTCAATCCGTCTTCAGGAGCCAATCGTCTAAGTAAGAGACGATAGCAATGCTTCCTAGTCTTAGAGCCACTGTTAAAGGAAGAAGGAATTTTGTGAATATTTGTGGGGTTGACTATAGGCCAAATGGTAATGCCTTGAATTGAAAGTGTAGAAAGTGTACTTGATTTTACTGCAAATCTGAGATATTTGAGATATTTCCTTGAAATACCAGCAATAAATACGTTGAGATCTATTTTTGCCATGTAATCTCCACGTTGTAGGATGTGGGTTACTGATAAAATATTTTTCATATGAAACCTTTGGTATGGTATACAGGAGTTGACTCCTTTGAGATCAAGAATAAGTTGAACAGTTTTGTCTGGTTTCTGGACTATGAAAAGGCGTGAGTACACTCCCTGAAACTCCTGTTTTTTGGAAGCTTTTCTACAACTGCCTTTTTTAAAAGGATAAGCGATGCTGTTAGAGCTTCTGATTTTCTTCTTGAATGGTAAGACTGAAATGGAAAGATCAATCATGGTATTGATCATTTCTTTGTGTATCTGCCCCTGGCCAAATCAATGAAACAGTGCGTGCACGCTCCCTGAAGTAATTCACACCATACACAGGTTCCAGGTTGTTGAATAACTTGAGGAAAGTTTATTCAGAGGGGACGGCAGGTCCCTTTTAAAGCAAAATTACATCATAAGCATTGTCAGAGATAACATGGAATAATACATCAATTATTGGTTAGGTGTTAAGTGGTCGCTCTAATGCTCTGCCTACTGAGGGTGGTGTCACCAGGGCCATGAGGGTCTCCCACGGTTTCCCGGCGCCATCTTGCTGCACGAGGTAGTTAGTTGGTATTAAGGGGAGGGGGAGGAGGGGTTAGAAGCTTCTAGCAGCCATCTTAATTAAATCATGTGTGCATAGCTTATATTGTATATCGTGGAATGAGTAAATAGACATTTTCACTAACTAGGAAATATGTGCAGACCTTATTTCCACAACAGTCCCCCCTAAAATGGCTATTTACCATGACAACTTGCTACTGTCCCTAGTGTATCCCTAGCTGCCTGCAGCTCATCTGCCTTCACAAGCATCAAACTCTTCACTCCGTGGGTAACCCGCAGTAGCTAGTCCACCACATCTCCGCACGTGAGACTTGCCTGTAAAGGCAGACGCTTTCCCTACAGAAATGCAGTTGTCTGTTTTAAACTGATGTGATTGAAGGGGTGTATGTGGAGTGTCATCTTCGAGGTCTGTGATGTCTTGGTGTAGGAAAGTAGGGGTTACATCATCTATAGTCTTCCCTACTGCTTTCTGTAAGTACTTCTGTATGCAAGGGAGCACACAACAGGTTAGGAATAAGAAGATGATAATCATTATAAGAACAGCCATTCCTACCTGGAAGAGGGTCCTTTGCCAACCATTCATCCACCCAAACCATCTGTCCCAAGTGTCAGTGACTCCCGAATTCTTGTTTAGCTCATCAGAAAGGCTATCTAGCTTCTCTATGGCCATAGTTACCTTACCATTGGGCCCAGTGTTGTCTGGAATGAACGTGCAGCATGTCATAGTTTCAGGGAGGATCTTACATACACCCCCTTTCTCAGCTAAAATCATATCTAGGGCCATTCTGTTCTGAAATGTCATTTGGGTAGTGGCCTGTAATTGCTCTGCCAGGCCCTGTAGGGCATCCCTTGTGTAATTAACGAAGCGCTGCTGATTATAATAGATGTAATTAATCCAATTGACATTCTTATTAGCAGTTATCATTGGGATCAAGGATTCAAATCCTGCTGCCACTTCATCCCTTGCTTTGAATTCGTTAGGCACCCCCCTTGGCACACCAATGGCATCAATATACACATGGGGGTCGAAGCTCCCTCAGATGGGAGCCTCTCGTTTGGTTCTAGGATGTACGTGTGTAAGGTTTAGTGTGTTATGACTACCATCTGGAATAATGTGGATAGGCATTATAACTTTGGTTAGGGCACACTCCCCCCACCATTGCCCAGCTAGTTGGGCTCTCAATTGTCTGTCACCACATAACCAATAAATATCACCGATTGTCTTTGTATGATTCATTAACAGTGATACAGGTGGACTATGGTAAGTTGAGCAATATCCTGATGGGAATTTGCCCAGATATACACCAGTGTTCTTAGGTATTGTATAGCAGGTGTAATTACCTGGATAGACTGTGACTCCATCAGGTGGCTTGACATATCCATGAGTGATCGGGTAAACTCTCTTCCATGATTCACATGTTGAGGAATTTGTGGTAGACTGTGCATAGAGACTTAAAACACATAGTTCTACTTCAGGAGGTAAACTTAGAGGTACTGTGCCCAGGTGGGGCCTGGCTCCTCCACATACATAACAATTAGTCTTATTGTGTGAGTTGGCATTATACCTCATCCATTCTAGCCACAAATTAGTGTCTGAAAACCCAGTCTCCACTGCCATAGTGTCTTTGAAGGTGGGGTTGGCTATAGCTACCATGTCATGTAGAGTCTTAATATGTGGTTTTAACGGGTTAATTGTCATGTGAGCGGTTCCTACCCTGTCTGGTGAGGTGAGCATGTCTTGTAGATAAAATGTCCCCAGTGTATTATGTGAGCCACCTCCCTTCCAGTACATTCCCATTACATATTCTCCTGCATCCTTTGGGCTGGGGTGCTCTATATTCAAAGTAAGTTTAATGGGAGTTGACCCTATGGGTTTACTCGGGGTCATTCTAGAGAGTAGAGGTTTCCCGTCTTTGTCAAGTCTGTCCAATGCAATCTGGGGTCTGTAGCCCCATGGTCTACCCGTGTTCCACCCGGCAGCTTTCCATGAACTACAATGATGTCCCCAAACTCCTCCAGTCACACAAATGTAAGGATCCTTTTTGTTAGGTATGTCTTTGTATATGGCTGCATATTGTGTTTGTGGAAATGTGCAAACAACTATGTCACAGTAATCAAAGGTGTATGTAGCTACATCTGTGTTAGAAGAGTTGTACCAGAAAGTATAAACATGATTATCTTTGGTTATGGCCACTTGTTGGACCCAGGCAAAGTGTAGCAGCATAAGAAAACACAAGACACATAAATTCATTATTCAGCAGGAGTAGCCTCTTCTGGAGCAGGCACTTTCTTGCAATGCAAGGCGTGTATCCAAGAACTTTTTCCAGCTAGCTTAACTGACGTTGCTGTGATCAGGAGCACTTGGTAAGGGCCATCAAATCTCGGCTCTAGGGTGTGTTTCCTGAGAATCTTCTTGACCATAACCCAATCACCGGGGAGCAGCTTGTGTGTACCTGTATTCGACTCAGGATCTGGAATAGAAGAAAACACTTGGGCATGTATTTTGGTCAAGGCATGTGAGAGGGCAGTCACATAGTCTATCATAGCATCTGACTGGATCTGAAGTTGTTGGGGAAAGTAACAACCTAGCCTGGGTGCTGTACCAAACAAAATCTCATAAGGTGATAGGCTATATTTTCCCCTAGGAGTGTACCTTACGCTAAACAACGCTAGTGGGAGACTCTCGGGCCAGGGCATGTTAGTTTCCTGTGACATTTTAAGCATTCTGGCTTTCAAAGTGCCATTCATGCGCTCTACCTTAAAACTATTCTGTGGGTGATATGGTGTGTGGAATGCAAGGGTCACCCCCAGTGCTGACCAGACTTCCCGTGTTAATGAGGCAGTGAAGGAGGTCCCTTGGTCACTTTCAATCACTTCTGGAACTCCATATCGGCAAACAATTTCCATCAAAAGATACTTGGCTGTAGTCCTCGCGGTGAGGTTAGTCACTGGGAAGGCCTCTGGCCATCCTGAAAACATGTCCACTATGACCAGTGCATATTCGTAACGTCCACTCTTTGGCATCTGAATATGGTCAATTTGGATCCTCTGAAAGGGGTATTGTGGCTTGGCTAGGTGATTAGGTGCGGTCTTGATAATCTTTCCAGGATTGCACTTAGCACATATAGTACAAGACTTACAGTAATTCTGGGTTAAGGTAGTGATGCCAGGTGCCTCAAAATACTTGTCAATCAAGGAATTCATCAGATGTTTCGACAGGTGGGCTGGCCCATGGGCCCATTGGACCACCGCTGAGTACATACTTCTGGGTAGGCAAAACTTGAGATTGATGGTGTAAACATCATCACGGAGTACAGCTCCTTTGTTCTTCCAACTTTGTTTCTCCTGGGGAGTAGCAGCAGCTTGTTGTTCCTTTAGAAGCCTAAGATCTGTAGGCAATGTCTGCATAGTATAGATGGGTACTGTATCTGTGGCCACTCTTCTGTCCACTTCCCATCCTTGTCGTGCTGCTTCCTTAGTGGCCTGATCAGCTAAGTGGTTGCCCCGTGCTTCTTCTGAGTCTAGCCGTCCGTGGGCTTTTACCTTCAGTACTGCCACCTCTGCTGGAAGTTCCAGCCCACCTGTCGAAACATCTGATGAATTCCTTGATTGACAAGTATTTTGAGGCACCTGGCATCACTACCTTATCCATCAGGTCTGCAATGGCTGCCCCATGTTTCACCGGGGTACCGGTAGCTGTAAGAAATCCTCTGGTTTTCCAAATTAGACCAAAGTCAGGTGCTACTCCCAGGGCATATCTTGAATCTGTGTAGATATTGACACGTAGACCTTCAGACAATTTGCAGGCCACAGTTAGGGCTGTTAGCTCGGCTTCCTGAGCGGACTTAATTGGTTGTAGGGCAGCTGCTTGTAATACTTGACATCCTGTGGTGACTGCATACCCAGTGTGGTATTGTCCCTGTTCATCAGAAAATCTTGAGCCGTCCACAAATAGTGTTTGGTCTGGGTTGAGTAATGCAGCTTCATAGACAGTTGGCAGGTGCGTAGTTTCTATTTTCATTTGGTCAAAACAATCATGAGGAGTATCTAGGTCACAGTCTATGGTGAGTGGGTCCTCACAGACTTCTGTGTGGTACCTAGGGTACCCTGCTGTACAGTAATTTATAGTCTTTTTGCTGATCCCCATAGAGGTCAGTTGTTCTTGGTTCATCTGACTCCAGGTCTTGGCCATCGGGCCTAGGTCTTTCCACAAGGTGTCAGGGGATCTGGTGAGAGATATGTGTGGGACAGCTGTTTCCCAATGGTGGTAGAGATGTGTCACATTCTCTGGAAGATGAACTAAGATGAGCATGGTACCTGTGGGGTCCCATAACAAGTCAGTCAGGGTAATGTGAATTTCCTTAAGTTGGAACAATTCTTCCTCATAGTTCATATCAGGGCCTGGTCTGTCCTTAAACCACAAGGTGCAGTGAAGTAGGGCCTCTGATTGTTCATCATGTGGAGGTGCAAGTGCAGGCAGCTGCAAATCTGCTCGAACCTCTGGGTTGATGTCCAGACTATACCAATACTGCACAATTCCCCCCTTGGGAAGTGGCAGAAGAGTGGCCGGGTTCAAGGAGAGACACCGTTGGAGCTTCACATTGTCAGGTAACAGTAAAGAAGTTTGTAGACGAAGGTGACGTTGAGAGGAAAGGTGCTTAGGTTGAACTTGTTGTAGGATAGCAGTAATGTCATGAGGGGCCAACACAGTGAGGTGGTGACCAAGAACAAAATCATTACTCTTATCCAAAAGGGCACTGGCAGCGAACACCGCTCTAAGGCAGGAGGGACTACCCCTAGCCACGGGGTCAAGCATGCAGGAAAAATAGCCAGTAGGTCGCTGTCTTGAGCCATGTTTTTGGGTTAGGACTCCGGAAGCATGTCCTGATTTTTCTGAGACAAACAGATTGAAAGGTAATTGGTAGTTTGGGAGGCCCAAGGCAGGTGCTGAAGCAATAGCTCTTTTCAGATTGTGGAAACAGGCAATAGCTTCTTCAGTGAGATGGAAGGGCTCACTCCTGAGAGTGTCATAGAGTGGCTGCATGAGCTTTGAGGCTTCCGGTATCCAGGACCTGCAGTATGTAATAAGACCCAAAAAGGCATGAAGAGTCTGGTGTGCTGCAGGTAGTGGGAGTTGAAAAATAGCTTGTACACGTTGAGAAGTTAAATGTCTGGTGCCATGGGAAAGACAATGTCCCAAGAAGACCACGGAGGGCCGGCACCATTGCAGCTTGGATTTGGAGGCTTTGCAACCAGCCTCAGCGAGAAAACATAGGAGATCTTCTGAGTCACGTTCAGCAACAAGTAAATCAGGAGCACAGAGAAGGAGATCATCAACATATTGAAGTAGGACGACATCAGAGTGAGATTTCTGCCAGGGCTCCAGAACCAAAGACATGGCATGAGCAAACTGTGTGGGGGAATTCTGGGCCCCCTGAGGCATGACAGTCCAGGTGTATTGTTGTCCTTCGTGGGTGAAGGCGAAGAGAAAACGACAGGAAGGGTCAAGAGGCACACTGAAAAAGGCATTAGCAAATCCACTACAGTGAAAATTGCGGCAGTAGGTGGAACCTGGGACAAGAGAGTGTGTGGATTTGGAACAATAGCAGTGTCTTTAACAGTTACTTCATTAACAGCATGAAGGTCCTGCACCATTCGGTACTGGTCGGGTTGGCCTTTAACAGTTCTCTTTTTGACAGGGAAAAGTGGTGTGTTACATGGAGATGAGCACTTGATGAGGGCACCTTTGGCAAGTAGGCTTTCAACTTGTTTGGTGATAGCTTCAGCTTGTGCTGGCTTTAGAGGATACTGTGGCCTACGGGGAGGCAGTGCTCCAGGCAGGAGCTTGACCACAACTGGGGGCACCTGTAAACGTCCGATGTCATCCGGGCCGGTGGACCAAAGTTCTTGGGGGATACGGTCCAGAGCACTGGGGGTTCGTGAGTCCCGTGCACTCCCTGTATTGTCAGTGAGGTTTAACAATATGGGGAGGGAACAGAGTACAGAGGTGTCTTTTTGCGATAAGGGTGTTGTTAACTCGACTTGACCATCAGCAGTAAAGGTAATGGATGCCTGGAGCCGAGAGAGAACATCAGCACCCAGGAGGTTAATGGGGCAAGTAGAGGAAACAACAAACCGGGAGAGTATGTGTGAACCTACGTGCAGAAGTTTAGTAAGGGGGTTACTGCGGGGTGTACCATCCACCCCAACGCAGGAGACATCGGTGTCAGATAAGAAGGATGGGTCTGGCAGGTCTTGCTCCCTAAGAACACTACGGGCTGCACCTGTGTCAACTAGAAAAGTAGTTGGATGACCCTCTACGGGGAGAACTACAGTAGCTAAGGGCCCTCCCCCATCCCCCGCAGACACTGCCATGGCAGGGGTTGCTGACACAGGCTTGCCGGTGACCTATTGCAATAAATCTAAATGGGCCTGATCTGGTCCCTTGTAGTAGATAATTTACTGCAAACCAATTAGTTTGAATGACTATCTGTTCCTGTCCAAATTAAAGATAATAAAGTTGCGTGCACGCAGAAGTAAATTCACACTGAGACACAGAGTTCAGGTTAATGAAAGAACTTCGGAGAAGTTTAATGGCTTCTGTTTAAAAATCAGGCTCACAGGCCCTTTTAAAGGCATTATTACATCATTGAAGAAAATCAAGATATAGACAAATAGACATTGTTAATTGGCTTAGGTGCTAAGTAGTTAGTAAAATGCCCTCCCTACGGGGTGTACCATCTTAGGTCACTATCCTCGTCATGATTGTCTCCTCCAGGTTTTAGCGCCATTTTGTTAACATGAGGAGCTCACTCGACGGGAGGGGCCTTTTGGCAACTATCCATTTAGAGTGTAGCCTGGCACTGTTAGTTTCTCAAGGTTAGGTTTCAAGGCTTTTAGTAAATACACATTTTATCAAAGCTATTTCTTGCTGACATGCAAATTCTATGTTCTATAGACAAAGCTTTCTTGTAAAACTATGGGGCCTCTTAGAGGTATAGCAAGAGGATTTAAAGGGGCCTTACAGATTTATAGAGGCCTGTGGCGAAACCAACCTCGCCACTGTGAACTGGAGAAGCCTGGTTGCTCGCCTGCTCCCTGTGGACTATGGCCCTGCAGGTTAAACCGTTTATTTCCCCTGCAGAAAGGCTTATTTGTGTGATCTGAGTGCCATTCATCTAATAATGTGCACTCAGATCCCAGCTATCTGGGGATATGTGAAATGTCTGTGTGTTATGTGTAAATGTGACTTTATGTATTTTAAAGTGTTTTGTGTCTTTTGCAACCATGTGCTTAATGGAGTCTTGTGTCTGTCCTGGGAGATAATTGAATTACTTATCTCCAGGATAGAAGACTCTGAAACTGGTTTAGGCCAGAAAGCCATGCTTCATTTAGTCACAAAGGACTTTTTACTAACTTTTGAACCCCTTGTCTGATTTGTGCCATTTTTGAATATGTTGTTCCCCTGAATGGATTGATTATGAAAATGTATGTTTTATGTTTGTGACATGTATATTTTAGAAGTTAGAAATATTGTGTAAAAACTGTATTCCTCTGCCGGTGATAATGAGATTACCCATTGTGTTCAGTAATCATATCACCTGCAGAGGAAGGGTTTTGTGTGGGAGTGTCTGGGTGTATTGTACGGATTGATTGGTTGTTTTGTAATGCCCTGTGGGCTGTACTATGTTTGTGGATTGGGAATAAAAGAGACTGTATGTGACAGTACAGGGAGTTCCTGTTTTAACCCTCAAAGTGAAGTGTCGTCTCATTATTGGGGGAAGGATTCATTGTATACTGTTCCAGTTTGACTGCTAGGAGAGTAAACCTATTCGTATGGTTCCTATTCAACTGTCTACAGCATTCATATGCTTGAGAGAAGGTATACGCTTCTCTGGTTCGGTGATTGTGGTGTCGGCTGCAGTGCTTGGAGTCCTCAGGAAGCGCTAGGAGCATCTTTTAACGGAGGTACCCAGTCGGGGTGCCAGGCGATCCGTTACAAGGCCTAATAATTCTACAACACCCTGGTACCAGCGGGAAGTGGAGGGAGGGTTACTAGAGGACGGGGAGGACGGGCTGGACGGTTATTGTGGCGAGGTAGTGACTGACTATCTCGGAAATCGTCTGTGTCAAACCCATCAGCGGAAGCCGAAGGGTATGCACGGCCTCTGATGCAGGGAGCTGGGCCTGGGTATATTCAGGAGGAGGAGGAGGAGGAGGAGGAAGCTGAGGCAACTGTGGATGGGGCAGGGCAGGGAGGTAACCAGTGGAGGGGAAGCTAAAGCCGGTAACTGGTGGACTTGGGTACCGGGTAAGTTGTGGGCGGATAACTCTGGGGTGTGGGGAATCTCTTCTGAAGTGGCCGGGTTGATTACAGTTAAAACAGGTCCGGATTGTCGTGAGGGTCCGGTCCCGGGGAGAGGGAACAGATGTAGGCTGTGTTTGGGGTAACTGAGTGTATTGTTGAGAGAGTATCTGGGGAACCTGGTTAGGACCGGTAATTGGTGTGGAGGTAGTATACATCAGAGGGTTAGCTCTCCGTTGTGTTGGTTGCAAAACAGATTCTAAACCCTTGGCTACCAGTAAGAGTGTATCAAGTGGAATAATTCTGTACTCTGGGCGAGCTAAAATTAACCCCTTACGAATGTGTTCCCTAAGGCCTGCCACGAAGGCTGCGGATAACATCTGAGTGTGTGCTTTATTATAGGTACTGAACCCTAAGTCTGAGAAAGTCTGAGTCAGTCTAGAGTGATATTTCTCAACAGTCTCAAGTTTATCCTGTGTTATGTCATTTATGCAAGTAGCCTGATCTGCTAGTATATCCTGTGCCCAAGCTCGGAGCTGTTCACAGAAGATTTCACCAGAATGAAAATCTGTATCAGAAGTAAGTGGAGCATCATTAAAACTCCGTTCCATGATTGGCCAGTATGCATCCCCAGCCTTTATTTCACACAAACTTATAAGATCCCGCCATGCAGCGGAGTATGTTTTCCGAATCTGAGCCATCCTGCGGAAAAAGGGCATGGGGTGTTTCTCAGGATCAGGGAGTGATGTTACAAGGGTAGCGGCTTGGGAAGGGTTGAATGTGACATACATGGGTGGTCCGCCATCCGCTCCATGGTTAATCTGGGTATAACCTTGGGGGATAGAGTGCCGTTGGGGGAGCCTATTTCCCCCTGGGCGAGGTGAATCCTGTTCAACCACAACAATCTCCTCAGGTACTGCTGGATTGCGGTGAGGAGTAGTCTCGGGGGTAGTCGTGGCTGGAGCGGCAGGGAGACCGGTGACGGGAGAGGTAGTTGGGTGGAAGCCCGAGGCCTGGGGAGAAACACCCACTGCATAGGGTTGATCCGACGTCACCGACACTTCAGATCCAACCACCATGATTGGGCAACTGGAGTTGGCGGGAGAAACATGAGGGACCAATGCCATGGATGGGGTGGCTGCGGGGGCCGGCTGTGGTGGGCGTGAGAGGTGGGTGTTAAGGACATGAGCAAGAGCAGAGATTGGATCGGAAGGTTCGGGGAGGGTAACGGGAGGCGGAGAAGGGGTTGGAGGATCAGGAGGAGGAGAAGGTAAATCAGCGGGAGGCGGAGTAGGAATGGCGGAATTAACCAAGGAAGTAACAGCGGAGAAGAGGGCGGATATTGAGGTAGACAGGTCATTGGCGATGGTTGGGTCAGGAGTCACTGAGGGAGGGGTCGGAGGGTTGGGAGCAGGGGGCTGGGTCGCGACAGTGAGGGTAGAGATTAGGGACGGCAAATCAGCCGGGAGGGGACAACGAGGTAGAAGGGGCAGAGACATCGGGAGGTGGTGACACTGGAGAAGGGGTTGGAGGGGTGGGAACGGGGGGCTGGGTCAGAGCGGTGAGGGCAGTGATTAGGGACGGCAAATCAGTCGGGAGGGGACAACGAGGTAGACTGGGCAGAGACATCGGGAGGTGGTGACACTGGAGAAGGGGTTGGAGGGGTGGGAACGGGGGGCTGGGTCAGAGCGGTGAGGGCAGAGATTAGGGACGGCAAATCAGCCGGGAGGGGAGGGGACAACGAGGTAGAAGGGGCAGGGGCATCGGGAGGTGGTGGCGGTGTGTGGATAGCAGGAGGATCAACCTGGAGGATGGAAGGGGTGCCTGGGAGTGTTGTGGGAGGATGGAGTGAGGCAGAAAGGGCGGCTACTAGTGATGCAAGACCAACGGAAGGGGAGGAGGTAGAGGGAGGGCCAGCTGTGATGGTATGTGAGGGAGCGGAGGCAGGGGGGCCGGAATCAGCGGGCTGGACAAGATTCATGAGAGTAGGGATGAGGGATCTTTAGAGGGGGGAGAAGAAGGGGAATGAGAAGAAGAAGAAGGCAGGGTGGGTAAAGGGGTATGGGTCTTGGGACAGGTCACTTTCGAAAGGCTAGCAAGGAAGGAGGAAAGGTCTAAGTCCGGAGGTATAGGAGAAGGGGGGTCTGTAGAAGAACAGGGGTCTGGAGGAACGGGGGCGGTGGGATGGACAAGGGTCGAGGGGGGTGAGGGAGCGGGTGTCGTTAGAGAAGGGGTAATCGAGGTGGAGAGGGAATGAGAGGAGGGGGAGGAAGCTTCGATGGGTGAGGTAGGAGCGGTCGGGACGGGATCTTGGCGAGTATTTGGTGTAGAAGCAGGCACTGGGAGACGTGGCGGGGACAGGGAGGCGGGGGAACATCAACAGACGTAACGGGAGAAGGGCTGATGGAGGGGGCTGGGTCAAAAGGGGGTTGGTGCATAGGAGTGGGTGGGAACGAATGGAGTGGCACTGGATAGTAGTAAGCACCGTCTGCACCGAGTACAGGGCACAGGGGGGTGGGGGCTAAAGGCACACCCCCGAGGGGTGGGGTCTGTGCAGTGACGGGGGAAGCAGGGCGGGAATTTACTGTCGTGCTCTGGGCGCCATCATAGGGCGGTGGCCGCGGACAATGGAAAAAACATCATCATTGTTAACACTCCTATGGTACACGTATACAGTTTGCCCTTCCAAATTCAACTCTTCCTCGACCCACCCTTCCCGTTTTAGACCTCTAGCTACTCGATACCAAGCCTCTGCAACCTTTGTGAGCCCATTGTCCAACAGCAACCCTTCCTTATCTATGAGCAACTTCCTCCAAAACTCAGGTTGCAATCTCCCACTGGGCGGCATCTGGAAGCCACACACCTTAGCAATCTTTTTAAGTTTTAACATTGCATCTTCCCCCGCCCTTTCTTTCACAATGTCACAAGCCAACAAGCCCTTAGCAGGTCTAGCATGTTCCTGCCCCATCTTGAATAATCGGAGTGAGCCACGTGTTAGGGACAGATATACAGAGGAGATACAGGGGAGAAGAAAGAGAAATGTCTACAGTGCTCGACTGCCACGAGGACTTGGGTCCCGTGCGTCTTCCCAAAACGTACCACCCGGGGTGGTGGTCACGGACCGGAGCGAGCGAGCGTGGGTGACTAACACAGCTCTGGGCAACAAACACAGGAGAGATAAAGGACAAAGGAGAAGATGAACGTGGCTACACTAACGAGAAGACATTTGCAAAAATCACAAACAGAGATGAGTGTAAACCCCAGAATCCAAAACTAGCCGCACTATACACACACACACACACACACACACACACACAGGGTACCCACACTGTAACAACAATTAAACAAAAAACACAGAATGACAGAGAGTAAAATGGCATGTACATGTTAACACCACTAGTACCAAATAGTTAAAATGTAGCAATCCCCAGCCCTCCCCCACTAGGCTGGTCCCGTTATAACACAAGTACCAATGAAACACTGCAGTAATCAAACAAAATCCCAGCCCCACCGGCTGTAATGCGTTCCCTGCCCGCTAGGCAGTCAAGCTAAAATAAAATCCCAGCCCCACCGGCTGTAATGTGTTCCCTGCCCGCTAGGCAGTCAAGCTATCGTCTTAAAAAGAATGGAAAAACACATACACCGGCCGTCACACACATTCAAACAAGTACAGGAGGCAGATAGACAATCGACAGGTTCGTTTTAAAAAGGCACACCGGATGAGCTAATTACCTGTCTCTAGTAGCCTTCTGGAAGCCGGAAGTGGACTCTGAGACAGACCAACACAAAACAGGAGAATAACACAGGCAACGGCTGTATTATGGAGGTGATCAGGCTCCGCTTGTCCCACTTTCCGGAGGTCCGCTCCGGTCCGTTGGTTCCGGCCCTCCGAACCGGCCCTCCGGTGGCCCCACGTTGGGCGCCAATTGAAATGGAAAAATCAATCAAGGTATTGATTATTTCTTTGTGTATCTGCCCCTGGCCAAATCAATGAAACAGTGCGTGCACGCTCCCTGAAGTAATTCACACCAGACACAGGTTCCAGGTTGTTGAATAACTTGAGGAAAGTTTATTCAGAGGGGACGGCAGGTCCCTTTTAAAGCAAAATTACATCATAAGCATTGTCAGAGATAACATGGAATAATACATCAATTATTGGTTAGGTGTTAAGTGGTCGCTCTAATGCTCTGCCTACTGAGGGTCTCCCACGGTTTCCCGGCGCCATCTTGCTGCACGAGGTAGTTAGTTGGTATTAAGGGGAGAGGGAGGAGGGGTTAGAAGCTTCTAGCAGCCATCTTAATTAAATCATGTGTGCATAGCTTATATTGTATATCGTGGAATGAGTAAATAGACATTTTCACTAACTAGGAAATATGTGCAGACCTTATTTCCACAACAAAGACAATACCAGAAATTCCGAATTTGGATCTCTGAGAACTTTATTCTGTTACCATCTGCTATTGTATTCAATGTCCATGTGTTTGAAGTGGTGTCTTTCCATTTCTGATAAAAGAATCTTAGATGACCGCCCACTCTTCTTGTCTTGTTTGTTAGTATTCTCTCTCTTGTTATCTCTGAAAGTTTTACAACATTTTATGTGTTTGTCTTGAAAGTGAAAAGATCTTTAACCTTGGATTTGAAACCTTCTATTGCTACTGCCTCCAGAAATCCTATAATCTTGTGGGAAAGCCTTTTTGGTGTCTGCCATCTGTTTTCTAATCTCCTCTAGAGGAGAACCAAATAGCTTCTTTTCAAATGGCAGTTCACACAATGCAGCTTTTGATGTTGTGTCTGCTGTCCATGTTCTAAGCCACAGAGCCCTTCTAGCCACAGTTGATAAGCCCATGATGCGGGCTGGCAGGTTTAACATTTCTTCTGTCATATCCAGCAGAATTTCGTTAATCACATAAGATAGAACAAATGTTACAGATCTTTTTCCATTTTATCCATCACAGTATCTACTATGGATAACAGTCACAGATTTTGTGCTTTCACTACTGCTGCACCGGAATAGCCGCTTTGCACTGGTAACCTGCACCCTGATTTGCCTGTCTGCATGAGGTTTCTGCATGCTTTTCCATAAACTGTTTGAGGCCAGGACACTCTCCTATTGGAAATTTTTGTTTGGACAACTGAACCACCTGTATGTCCAGCTTAGGGAGATATTCCCATCTATCTTCACTTTGCAACTTGAAGATTTGTTTAAAGTTCTTGATGGGATATGAATGCCCATCTTTCCGGGTTCTTCCATTTCCTCTGAAGCAGCTCCAGAATTCTGGGATGTGTAGGGAGGCCTCTGACCTTACTCTTAGTAGGTTCTACTTCCTGAACAGCAGAAGTGTCTTTAATAAAATTTCTTCATTCATTTAAAAAAGTAGACATTCCAAGGTATTCAAAATGGGGTATGTCTAATCTTTTGCCGTAGCCACTTGGGCACAAACCCTAGCCAAAAGTAGTGTTCACATTTTTCACATATAAACTGTACTTTCACTAATATTATTGTCAGTATTTATTTTACTGCCCTGACACACTCCTAGTTCTGTTCAGTGATGTCTCACGAGCACCACTGTTCTCCCCCCAGCCCCCTCCATGTATAGGTTTTGGAAAGTTACAGGGTCATATATACGGCTTTATCCATTTATGCTTTTTCACAGTGAAATTTGTCAGATTAGTTTGCTGTGCCTAGGCTGCCTTTGAGACCGTATGGCAGCCAAGAAATGAAAATTACCCCCATCATGTCATAACATTTGAAAAAGTAGACATCCCAGGGTATTCAAAATGGGGTATGCCCAGTCTTTTGTCATAGCCACTCGGGCACAAACCCTAGCCAAACAGTGTTTAGATTTTTAAAATTTTTTTTTTTTTTTTTCATTTCTCACATAAAAACTGTACTGATTGTCAGTATATATTTTACTGCCTTGAAACACTCCCAGTTCTGTTCAGTGAAGTCTCACGAGCACCACGGTACCCCACATGTATAGGTTTTATGGTGTTTTGGAAAGTTACAGGGTCAAATATTTGCTTGTCCATTTTTGTTTTTACACATTGAAATTTGGCAAAGTGATTTTCTGGGCCTATCTTGCCATTGAGTATGGCAGCCTGGGTAATAACATTTCCACCATTATGTAATACAATTTTCAAAATTGGCAACCCAGAGTATTCCAAATGGCATAATTTGAGATGTTTGGTCTAGCCATTTTCACATAAATGCAGGGCCCAGGTAGAGATTTCTACACTTATTTTTGACACACATAAATTGCATTTCCACAGGAAATGTCATAATCCTGATATTAGTTAATGAAAAAAAAAACCTCAGTATTTTGATTTAACACGGTCTTCTGACTAACAGTACCATTTTCCCAAGTTTTTATTATAACCGGAATAGAACCGTACCCCAACATACACTTTGATCTGAAGGCAGAGAGATCTTTGATCTTACAGAGTGTTACGGTGTGAAACGTTTGAGAAGCTTTAAAAAAAAAAAAAAAAAAAAAGCGAATTTGATTAACCCTTACAGCATTAACCCCATGATTAGAGTTTTTGGGGGAGAAGTCACATTTCAAGTACTACAAATGTAATATTTTGAGTGGTTTGGTGTAGCCACTTTAGAATGGCTAGCGTAAACAGGGACAAGCCAAGGTCAGAAATCCAGGGAAATCAAGCAAACTCCCAAAGTCATATACAGAGTGATTTAATTAAAGTTCAGCTCTGTATGGTAGACTTTAAAACAGTCTGTTATGCAGAGGGCAGGTAGAGATGGGCAGGTTGGGCAATAATAACTGGAGTCCTTTTGGACTCTCTTCTTGTAGCAAACCCAGCACTTTCTTTAGGGAGCTTTTTCACAGGTGGGTGGGGGGGATTTGGCAAGGGAAGTGTTTGCCACAAAGTCTTTGGAGATCTGATTCCAAAGTAAGATTGGGGGGCTGAGTAACATATGGGAAAAAGGGCTTGGCTTCAATTCTAGGAAAGGGCAGGGCTTACCTATGACCTCTATTTTAGAGGACATAGGCATTGAAAATTGCAATATGGCTCACGTAGATTGCAATTTGCTTGTACCAGGCCCTAGTTTTTGGTTCATCGGATAGGGCTGTATGCATTGGTCAGTCAAGTCACCCCCAAACTTGCTGTAGTCTACAATGCACTTTGTTTTTTTCAGATGCTCACCGCTACCTCTCACAGACACTGTACTGTCGTTGTGCATTGTAGACAGCATGTATACATCCTTCCTATCTCTTTAGAGAAGAGCAAGCAACTCACCCTGGTGGAGAGCTGAAGAGGAACCTCTACTTCTGCCTCTTGCCAGGGTTTGGAGGAAACGCCTGTGATTCTTCCTCACTGTGCCACAGGCTAGTTTTTCAAGGCAATATAAATTTTTAAATAATGCTATACTTGTATAGTAATTGTCAAACCATAGTCTGTATCCCTTATTTGGCAAAGGAAGGATTACATCCCAAACAATCTTGCCACTTATACTCACAGAATCAGGGCATCCTGGTGGGTCAAGATGGCTATCCTTCCCCTGGTAAATGTGAAACGCCGATGTGTAACCAGTACAGGATTTGCATAATTTAAAATTTAACACCATATCGGGACAGCTTAGATGGTATATATTGTTTAAAGAGCAGTCGACCTTTGAATTTCATTAGGGATTCGTCAACTGAATTTCCCCCAAAAAAAAATTCTTAAAATTTGTCTGAAAGGAGTTGGATAAAAGGCTGAAAGTTTATAGAGCCTGTCAAACAGTAGGACGTTTCTAGGGGAACAGTTATTAAAATGAAGGAATCGCAGCAGTTGCAGGTAGCGATCCCTCTGCATAACCTCAGGGAAAAGAGTGGTAGCCAGGATGCTTTGCTTGCTCCAGTAGGACCTGATACTGGGCTTTTGAACTATTCCGATTACTAGGGTTAAAGCCCAAAACTGCTTCATCTCTGCAACATTGCGACTATGATACCCCGGATGTGCAGAGATACTGCATGGCAAACAAATTAGTTCGCAGAGCCATGAGCTGAAATAAGTCGTCCGACAACGCTTTAAAAATAAAATAAAAAACTAATTGGCTTGCAGTCGTACACGGTTACAGTGATGCTAGGTGTAACAGTGAACAGCAGTATTTCTGGGGCCATCATGTTGGGGGGGGGGAAGGGGGGCTCAGTCTCCATCTGGCATTTGTCTCTTATCGTCCTCTTGTGGGTAGTGGTGGGGCACAATCACTTGAGGTCTCACTCAGAAGCTCAATGTCAGAGGCAGTGATAGTGTCACAGTCTTGCAGTGTCACTATCACTGCCTGCCAGAAAGGCATCCGCCTCCTCTGCCGAGTAGCGACAGGTCATTCAATCAAATCAATTAACAAAAAAAAAAAAACTAAGGGGGGCAATTACTTATTTACCTGCCTAACACCCACTACCACCCTCAAAAACTCACGAAAAATAAAATAAATGCACTGATCACAGTTTAGGCAATTGTGATCAGTACTGAAAGGGTTATTTAAAAAACAAAACAAAAATATATAAAAAGCCATAAAAAAAAAAAAAAAAAGGTCAACCTGATCAGAGAGCCCTATGATCAGTGATACAGTACTATACAGCAGATATACTGTACTGCAGCAGGGAAGGGGTTAAAGGAGATTTGGGTTGCTGCAACTGACACAAAGGATCAAAAGTTCAAAATCTATTTTTTTTACCCCTCCCAAACAAAATATAGTACAAAAGTACTAAGCCCTAAAACGGCTGATCAGTGTTAATGCTGGAGAGAGAGAGATATCCATCTCACTCCATATCTATATAGATCTATATATAGATATAACTATAGATAGATATAAAAAAAACTTAAGCTTTTAAACTATTTTCCACTGGAGTTACTATCAGCAACAATCTCTCTGCCTCTCAGAAGTGAGGAGAAGGGCAGAGACAATCGGCCAATGATTTAAAATAATTGGCTACTATAACATTGCTGTATGAGAGTTCAATTACTCAATAACTAGGTGCCAATACCCCATGGCACTCCCTAAAACACCCAGTAAAAAAAAAAAATAAAATAAAAAAAAAAATAAAAAAAAATTGCACACTAGATTTTCCTAAGTGACACAAATGCTTTATTGAACCAAAATAGGCCATAAACAAAAAGCAAATTTGAAGTAACAATAAGGTAAATAAATTCAGCAGTGGTACTGACCACAACTTACTCAAGCCTATTCTGGCAGAAACACGAGCCCCTAATACCACCAGTGTTTCGGCACCGCCTGGCTGCCTTTCTCAAGGGTGCAGAAACGGTGGTATTAGGGGCTCGTGTTTCTGCCAGGATAGGCTTGAATACGTTGTGGTCAGTACCACTGTTCAATTTGCCTTGTTACTTCAAATTTGATTTGGTGCTCCTTTTGATTATTTGCTTTGTGTTTGTTATGACCTGTTTTGGTTCAATAAAGCATTTGTGTCACTTAGTAGTCGTCTAGTGTGCACTCTTTGTATTAAAATCACTGGCTGACACATAGTAACAGTGATCGCAGTGACTGCCTGTTACTGATCACATGCTGCAGATCGCAGTCATTGGCCACAGTGGGATGGCCTGGGTTGCCAGGCATGTCCCAAGATCTGCATGGGGCGAATGGCGGCATCCACATTACATTCCAGACACTAGATCCTTTACTCAACTCTGGATCATCTACACAATAGATCACTGTATAGAATCTGAATCCTCTACACACATTCACTAGATCTCCAATATACTACATTACTGACACTCTGGATCCCCTAAGCACGAAAAGTTAGAATATCGTGCAAAAGTTTATTTCAGTAATGCAACATAAAAAAAGGGGTCAAATATATGAGACACGCATTACATGCAAAGCAAGATAGTTCAAGCTGTGATTTGTTATAAGTGCAATGATTATGGCTTACAGCTCAGGAAAACCCCAAATCCACAATCTCAGTAAATTAGAATATTGTGAAAGGTGCAGTATTCTAGGCTCACAGTGTCCCATTCTAATCAGCTAAGTCATAACATCTGCAAAGGGTTTCTGAGCCTTTAAATGGTCTCTAAGTCTGGTTAAGTAGGAATCACAATCATGGGGGAAGACTGCTGACCTGACAGTTGTGCAGAAAACCCATCATTGACACCGTCCATAAGGAGGGAAAGTCAAAAAAAAAAAAAAGGGTAACTGCAAAGGAAGTTGGATGTTCCCAAAGTGCTGTATCAAAGCACATCAATAGAACGTTATGTGGAAGGGAAAGTGTGGAAGAAAAAAAAAAAAGTGCACAAGCAGCAGGGATGACCGCAGCCTGGAGAGGATTGTCAAGAAAAGGCCATTCAAAAGTGTTGGGGACTTTCACAAGGAGTGGACTGAAGCTGGAGTCACTGCATCAAGAGCCACCACACACAGACGGATCCTGGACATGGGCTTCAGATGTCATTCCTTTTGTCAAGCCGCTCCTGAACAAACAACGTCAGAAGCATCTTACCTGGGCTAAAGAAAAATAGACCTGGTCTGTTGCTCAGTGGTCCAAAGTCCTCTTTTCTGATGAGAGAAACTTTTGCATCTCATTTGGAAACCAAGGACCCAGAGTCTGGAGGAAGAATGGAGAGGCTTACACTGCAAGATGCTGGAATTCCAGTGTGAATTTTCCATAGTCTGTGTTGATTTGGAAAGCCATGTCATCTGCTGGTGTTGGTCCACTGTGCTTCATTAAGTCCAGGCTCAACGCAGCCGTCTATCAGGAGATTTTGGAGCACTCGTGCTTCCTTCCGCAGATTAGCTTTATGGGGATGCCGACTGCATTTTCCAGCAGGACTTGGCATCTGCCCACACTGCCAAAAGCCTGGTTCAATGACCGTGGGATTACTGTGCTTGATTGGCCAGCAAACCCGCCTGACCTGAACGCCACAGAATATAGGGGGCATTGCCAAGAGAAAGATTAGACATGAAACCGAACAATGCAGAAGAAGTGAAGGCCGCTATTGAAGCATCCTGGTCTTCCATAACACCTCAGCATTGCCACAGGCGGATAGCTTCCATGCCACACCGCATTGAAGCAGTAATTGCTGCAAAAGGGGCCAAAACCAAGTACTGAGTCCATATGCAGGCTTATACTTTTCAGATGTCCGATATTGTTCTATGTACACTCCTTGTTTTATTGATTGCATGTAATATTCTAATTTACGGAGATTGCAGATTTGGGGTTTTCATGAGCTGTAAGCCATAATCATTGCACTTATGACAAATCATGGCTTGAACCATCTCATTAGTTCCCCCTTTTACATTGCATTACTGAAATAAATTAGCTTTTGCACAACATTCTAATTTTTCAAATATCACCTGTAGATTCCTTGTAGACAAACACTCTACAACCCCTACACACTCAGTCACACATACATTACACTCCAAACATAACATGACTGAAACTGACTTATTTACACAATACCACACCACAATCAGCTCACTATACACGCAATCACACAAGCAGGCTCCAAACACATGCAAAATACTCTTTCCTAGCCCTTTTGTCTCCTGGTATCCCTTTTATGAAGACAGACAAGTTGCAAGCAAACAGCATAAGCATGTTATTAAATTTGCTTGCGCTGTGCAGAATACAGGGCCTTTTTCTCATGCTAGAGCTCTTCGGCAGAGCTCTGCACATGGTCTGCCCTGGAAGAGCATAGAACCAACATGCTCACTTTGACAGGGTGCGTGCTTGACATTTGTGATGACAAAACACACCCTTATCTGGTCCTGCCCCCTTCTCAGTGGGCAGCTACGATTAAAAAATGCCCAGGCCGAATTTTGTCTGAGCTAAATTGGGGGTTAGGTTAAGGAGTAGCCTGATAAGGCAAGTCTCAGTAAATATTTTGAAATTTGATTTATTCTGATAGAGATCCTCTCCAGTGATTTATATAAGCGTACTTGTTACGTTCCACACAGCATAGGATACTTTTGATAATTCCAGGTTGCGCCAATCCTTGGGATACAAGAAATTCTAAGAAAGCGTAAGTGCTGCAGCAGTGTGTAAATTGAGGACTGTCCCTCACCACCTGCAATCACCGATAATGTTGCACTAGCATACAGCTGAAGTTCCAGTGATAAGTTAGCCTGTTTGGCTCTGGCAGCCTTGAGTACAATACAAAGGCAACTAGTGCCATAGGTTGCATACCCCTGTCCTAGCAAATGCCCACCAGAAAAAAAGCCCACAATGCAAGTAGTCAAAACAAGAAACATTTATTCAGTCATAAAACTGAAGAATACAATATTTCAACAGTAACAAAAAACACAAACAGAACAAAAAAAGAAATAGAAAAGAAAAAGATTCACTTTACAATATAACTATGCATTTTATGCAAACAAGCAAAATAAAATAACCAATGGCTTCTGTGATATTTGTAGTAATTTTCTGAAAATAAATCTTAAGAGTTTTGTTAGATGCATCTTTATCCCCAATTTTCCTCCTCATCTGCCACAAATGCAGTACTCTGAATGGACTCTTGCACAGTCTTCTGCAAAAGAAAAGTTTCCATATACAGACCGTTATTGCATATTTTTAGTCAAGCTGGTTAAAATTTTATATCAGCTTTAATCATATGATCAGCCATTCGTCTGATGCAAATATGGATTAAGTGGATTTTGCTAATGCTAAAAGTACATTAACCACCCAGAAAGGGCAGCGTCAACCTTTTAGATAAATTCAAAGTAAAAATTATGGTATTTTATGGACTCAAAAGCTTAACCTGGTGCGATGCTAATGTAATAGGTTAAAGGATAGAGTGCACATACATCAGGGTGCTTGTCCTTTTAAGTTTGTGTCACAAGCCATACCCAAACTTTCAAGTTAATTTTTCTAAAGCCTAAAAAAAAAATTTGTCTTCTAAACCTTTAAAAGCATGAGTAAATATGCAGATGTCTAGCTCCAAAAAGACAAAATTGATAAAATTCTGTGCAAGTCTAATCTCCTGTTCTGTATTGAATGTGCCAGTCCATTGTAAGATGGAAGCAAAAAAAAAAAAAAAAAATATAAGTAATGACTACGCATCGGAGGCTTTAGAAAAATTCTAAGATGCATTCATGCTTGAATTTGTGTCAGGAGAATTTGGCCAAGACATTTGAACTTAAGGAAATTTCTGTCAAGACCGCAGATTACCCAAGTATGACCAAAAGACCTTTCAGGTGAAAGAATAAATTTGTGAACTTTTAACAATTGATTCTTCATTTTCAAGTAAGGCTTCGACACCAAGCAATGGAAACAGGTTTTAGAGTGTTGGAAATAAGTAAATTAGTCAAGGAGGTGTCCCAGGGTAAAATTTAAAGGAAAATGGTTTCATTTATACTTCTATAAGACAAATCTCAAATTATGACTCCAAGAAAATATGAGGAAAACAATTGGGCTGGGTTCAGGGGCTCTCTGGTCCACAAGCTATAATCATTCCGGTGCACCACAGATGTAAGGTTTTCCCAGTACACATTAAGCCTTCACTCGAGACTTGGTACCTCCAGTAACCCAATCACCTTTGCTGCGAACTGCTGTATACAGAGATGTGGAGAGATGGCAGACCTGCTACATACGTGTGGGGTATCCCAGTAACCAGTGTAGTTGGCCTGGCCATCCATGCTGCACTCACCTCTGATTCAGAGTTGCATTTTAACTGCAACACTACTTAGGCCTAACCAAATTTGTGGATGTACCTAATTTAGCCTTTATCCCTCTATTCCAGAGTCCCCACAGCAGTTCTAAGAAAAATAATTTGCAACGCTTGGATGTCATATTCTAGAGCTTCTGGCTTAAGCTATTTGAATGCCTAGCTGCATCAGTGACCTAAATTGCAAAACAGCCATCCCGTAACCAGGGCACCATAGAACAGTGGTACCATTCAGGACACCAACTTTGCAAGCGCCTTCCTGGGCCAAGAGCCTCCCGAGGCTATGCCTCTGCATCGACCACGCAGGCCAAATATCAACCGCCACCAGCAGTTCTTGAAATTAAGGGATCTGAACTCACATCCTGAGCAACAAATGTTGGCAAATGTTGCTTAGTTAGCACTGGCAGATAAATTTAAATAGAGAAAATGCTGTATATCGTTACGTTTACTCTTACTGCTGTAACAGCCAGTGCAGCAAGTTCGAAATTCGGTGACAATTTGGTGGCCAACACTTGCGTCTCATCTAAAAAGCCTTCGTTCTTGCATTAGCTTTGAATGATGTAGCACCTTGAAAACAACTTTGTTTTCCTGGCACTAGTTCCTCTTTGTTAATATGCAAGTATCTGCTGTTGTGGGACTCAATGTAAAAGCAAATCACAAAATCACAACACTAGTACAAGTATGTTGTCTCACCTTTCTGTTATCAACTGATGCAAATACATTTCCATGTGGATTGTAGCCAGATGTTCCATGTGCATTGTAGGCAATTTCTTCCAAAAATGGTGGGACCTCCTGATGAGCCTACGGAAATATTTGTTAATATCAGATTACAGTCCTATACAAGACTGTTCACTAAAGTGAGAATTCAAAGTGATTTTCAAGTTTAGCAATCAAACTGGAAACATTCTCTAAGTCAGTTATGCTTCCAGTTCATCTACTGTGGCTTTACATTTAACAGGGTTTCCACTAAATTGAGCATTTCATAGTCTTTAATGTTTGTTAACCTAAATGTTAAACAATAGTAAGCTATATTTAAAAAAAAAAAATTATATTCTTACTTTAATTTGTGTTTTGCATGTCACCACAAGCAGTGGTAAACTTGTGTTTGTTTACTGGAGTGAATAACAGTGGAGGTATGGTAAACACCATGATAGCCTTTATTAGGGTTGCAGATCAAAGGACACTTCTATGAACGTGTGTTCTAAATTTGGAGCACAATCAAGAAATGTTGAGTAAAATAAAGTTTTATAATTGCTTAGGAAGAGGAATCTCATCTAAGCGGCACATGCCACCAATTAAAGCTTGTTTGCCTATCTGCCTTTGTTTATCCTAGATTTTCATCAGTTTTGTTACTCAATCCACATTAGGAGTTTCATAAAGAATGGGCTAGGACAAAATACATGTGCATGTATGTCAGATACACATCAGTTATGTAAACAAAAGTGCAACTTAAGTGATACTATAGGCACCAAAACGACTAGTTTAATGAAGCAGTTTTACCTGTGCAGTCTTAGAGCTAAATTCTCTGCCATTTGGGGTTTAATCAGATCATGCTGTCCTAGCCACACCTCCCCTAACTCACTGGCATACACATTAAAAAAAATCTCTTCCTTAGATTTTCTTTTTATCTCCTGCTCTGTTAATTGGACTTTAAACAGAATGTACAATAAAAGGATGATTATTTTATGATTATTATTAAGGCAATGCTTATGGGGGATTATGTAGACACATACAGGTGCAAATGTTTTATGTACGAAGGCCTCATTTTCAAGAAAGATTAAAAGTGCCATTATTAATAGAAATTGGAACCATTCTAAATTAACATGGTTACACCCCCTGGCATTCCAGCATACAACTCCTGGTTAGTGTAGCTTTGTGAAGCTAAACTAGCGAGTCAGGCATTTACACCTGCCTTCTCACTTATCTGCACTGGGCCGATTGGATAGTCAAAGTCTGGTATGAGTTAGAAATGGGTAAATGCATATAAAACAGTTTAGTTTTATTTGGGCAGTGCAACTGCAGGATCTATACACCAAACAAGATGTTAGCCAATGTTTTGATGCCTTCTAGCAGGGGTGGGGAACCTTTGGCCCTCCAGATGTTTTTGACTACATCTCCTTTGATGCTTTGCCAGCATTGTGGCAGATTCCGTTCAAGACATCTGGAGGGCAAAAGGTTTCCCCCACCCTGCCTTATAACATCCTTTAATGAGGACTACATAGTAAATCCACATTTTGATCCCTGGACGCAAGGTGATAATCTCATGAGTCGGGGTTTGATAAACTTCAACACATGCAATACTGAAGTGGTCCTCTAGGTTACATTGTCCGTCAAGTTAATTTTGATACATACATTTTCTTCAATTACATTTGACATCAAAACAAATTTGTACACTCACATCAGTTAACACTTTCACTAATGAACGAGCAACTGCCACATCTTCTTGGTTTGCTGGATCAAAAAATGAAATTGCTTTTCCAGTGTTACCACAGCGACCTGTACGTCCAATTCTATGAACATACTCATCAATATCCTTTGGAAGATCAAAGTTGATCACATGTTGAACATTTTCAATATCTAAGCCTCTGGCAGCAACTGAAGTGGCAGCAAGTACTGAACACTTCCCACTTCGAAAATCAAAGAGGGCAATCTCTCTTTCCCTTTGTTCTCGATCACTAGAGGTGGGGGGGAAAAAACATTAAGTTTTTTTTTATTGATAACATGGAATCTGAGACAGGTGCCACCAAACAATGTTATTAAACCTTTCTGCATTAGCTAAAGTATGGGGTTATATCAAAAGGAATTGCTTAAGTATGCTTTACTGTGCTCTGAATACATGCAATCTGGTGGCATTTGATGCAGTGAGGCACAAGTCAGTTCTTATATGTCAGCTGTACCTCCGAGAGCTTTAACAGCTAACACTTTCTGAAGTGGTGAGAAAGTTTCTTTACAGAGACTGCAAACACTTCTAGGCAATAATAGGGTGTTTCCATAATGGAGGCATTGACAAACATTTTAAACACTTGTCTTGTTCTAGGAAACGTCAATACACAGACAATGATTCAACTAAATTAAAGACTTACTGCACAACATTTTACCAACTAAAGATTTATCCCCAGTTTAATATCAATCAACTAAAAAAAAAGGCATTCTTCTTTTAGAAACTATTCTTTTTTCCTAAATAAATGGATCAAAATAAAGACAAAGTAGTCCCTTTGACTTATGTATTTTGTCAGGATATTTATATCGGCAGACATTTTGTGCTAAGAAAGAAATTAAAAGTGTATATTGCCAGAGTAACTCAGAACAGAGCAGACTCCATTTTGCTATCTTCAGAATAACAGACAATTTCCTTGCTTTCCTAACCACTGAGCCTGAGCTAAGGAATGCATTATATAAACACAGACACTAGTGACAGAAGAGTAATTTTACTTTCTAAATTTAACAAGGTCCCATTGTAAGTAAGGGGTGAAATTGAGTTTAGAACTGTCAATTTTAGAAAACGATCAAAGTTGCCACAAAGACTGAGAAACGCTTTGAACTGACAGCAAATTTAAGTTATGGTAGTCATTTTAGATAAGCCAAATGGCATCAAAAGAGTCATCAGGAAAAGTTAAGGTTTAGTAAGGAGAGACTGCCCTCTATGGACCAAATACCTAAATTGCGATCTGAAGGTTGAACACACCTACAGTTTCCTATTGGCTTTATCAACTAATGACGTACAGAGAGTCTGGCTCTTTAAAAGTTAGGACAAAGGGAAGAGAGGGGTAGTTGGTGGAGTTTGGGCATTCAGATTCGGACATGCAGAGAGATTCAGGACACTCTGGGACTAACACTCAACTCTTAAACTCCTTGACACTTAAAATTTACTGATACTTTCTAACCATCACTTTTCTCTATTACTCACGCACCTCCATACAACCAATCATACTCGCATTTTCCTGAGACTACTCATCTGATGAGAATACCTACATAACTGGTAATTATGCTGGTTTTATTTAATCAATTAAAAATTTACTAATAGCATGATATACGACTGGATAAATCAAGGTCAGATTTCAATATTTAGAAATCTTAGTTAACTAAAGAATATATATTTATAAACATTCCATTCTGCAGGTGGAATTAAGATTATATATTAATGTGATATTATCACATGTTAGCATACCGCTGTTTTTATCTAGGTGTATTGATTTGCTCTAAAATAAGATATTTTTAGGCAATTTAAAATTTGCCTTTTGTAAAAATCTGGTAGATTATTCTTATTGGATGGTTCCAGGAAATGACTAATGACCTGTTTCGAATGTTATTTTAATTGAAAATTACATGAGAATAGGTTTTTATATGCCTAGGAGGATCTAGCCAGCATTTAAATGGTTACTCCATTGATTTAACTGTTAGCCAAGATTTTATGGCTTTTCACTGTGTGAAGCTTTACTCTGTCTGAAGTACCCTCAAGTCTTATTAAGTGACAGGTAATGCTGTTAGCCATTGGAACGTGTATAGCCATTCCATTGTATACTTATGTTATACTAAATATTCACTAATTATCATGCATGCTGCCTAATATTGTTATTTTGTCACAATATATTAAATCTATTTTTATAACAAATTGTGATTTTATTTGTATGGAATACATTTCACTTACATGATAACGATCTGAGATCTAAGAATTAAAATAGTGGGCGATTCTCGACTGTATAATATCATCCCATAAATATCCCCACAATTTCTTACTCTTGATAAAGCGTAAATCTTAAAGCAGGCTACACCTTGTCAAGGTAATGGGAGCTGCTGTAAGCTCCTCCCTATGCCAAACAAAAAGCAAAATAGCCTGTCTAATATCAGAAAGCAACATACTCTGAAAAATGGAAAATAAAACAAAGGCAAGTTTGAGGTAACAGCCAGTTTAAATTTCTGTATGTTTTATAATCAATGTCATGTTTTAAAATGCAATCAATACACTGATTGGCAAGTTCACAAACCGGTAGCTACACAAAGTGAAACTTTCGTAACTATTCCATTAGATTCTTAGCAAGCATAAGCTAAATGTAAAATAGCTTAAAAATGTATATACTGACAATTTCTGAAGTACAAATATACTATAAAAGTTTATAATACCAACCCATGGATGCTCGTTGTGGTTATATTTTGTTGACATAAAAATGAAGCTATGAAATCTGCACTCTTCTTGGTTTTAACGAACAACATTGTCCGTTCATTACCTGGAAAGAAAGGAATTAAACATTACATATTTGAAATTCAAATAAAAAAACAGCTTTCATATTTCAAATTGTACACAGAGGTGAGTACAGAAATAAAAAATGCGGTTTAGCATAACAGTGGTAACATATAGAAAATGTAGTTCTTTACAAAAAAAAAAAAGGAAAACGGAGTGATAGGGAGAAAGTAAATATATTGGGAAAATACAAATCTTAAGGAACCCTGCAAGCACCATAAACACAAAATAAAGTGGCAATGGTGCCGATCATTGTTCACTGCCTCAACCCCTGGTGTTAATTGTAAATGAGCAAGTTAGAAGTGTTCCTCCTCCGGCACATTGTAATTAAAGGATAGGATGCATAGGACCAAACATCTTCACTAAATGTTGATTAAAGTCATTGACCAGTGATCTGGCACCCAACGTAGACCAGGCACCAAAACAATGAATCAGTTGTAGTTATGGTGCCTACCTAGTGCTTCTTAAATTTGAGCTAATCCTGGAAATACAAAATGGAAGGAATAACGGCACTAGCAAGGAGTCTGTTAAACATACGCTACATCCCTAGAGCACTTTTACTTGCTGAAGATCTTTGTGTGATAAGTTACTTCCTGGTTGCTTAGCTCAGTGGAACTGAATTTATTTTCATTTTTCAGAGTATGTTGCTTTCTGATATAAGAGGCAGGCACTGCAAGTCTGAGCTGGTGGAGTGTTTGCAAAGGCTTCAGAAAATAAATCTGCAGCTTTTTCAAGCCATTTTACATTTACACCCAATGAAAAGATGCATTTTTTCATTGGTGGTATATCTAAACAGTATTTTTTGTATTTGGGCAAGTGAGTGCGCCTTTTTGTTTTTAACTATTTTGGCCAATAAAAATTTAAAGTTAGCATTTACGAATTATAAAAAAAAACCTGAGTGAGGAAAACAATGATTTATAAGATTAGGCAGAAAGAGGCTAAGCAAGTTATAAGAGCTTCCAAATCACACACAAGAGAAAATAGCAGAGTCAGTAAAAAAGGGGGACAAAACATTTTAGATACATAAATGAGAAAAGACAAGGAATAGTTAGATTAAAAACAAAAGGAAAGTATGTAGAAGAGGATAAAAGTCTAGCTGACTGCCTCAATATTTCTGTTCTGTATCTACAGATTAAAATGAATGAAAAGGACCTCAGTTGAGAAAAAGGATAAATGAGTCATTTATTACACGTGAGTTAACAGAGGAAGAGGTTCTATTTCAACTGTCAAAAGTAAAGACAAATAAGTCAATGGGACCTGATGGAATACACCCAAAGCTATTAAAAGAGCTTAGTGGTGTACTAGCAAAACCATTAACAGATTTATTTAACCAATCATTGTTAACAGGAGTAGTCCCAGAAGATTGGAAGTTAGCGAATGTTGTGCCCATTTACAAGAAAGGTAATAGGGAGGAGTCGGGCAACTATAGGCCAGTAAGCCTTACTTCAGTGGTGGGGAAAGTGATGGAAACCATGTTAAAGGATTGTTGAACATCTAAAAACACATGGATTTCAAGATCAGAGACAACATGGGTTTACTTCAGGGAGATCATGCCAAACTAATCTTATTTTTTTTTGATTGGGTAACTACAATTATAGATCAGGGTGGTGCAGCAGACATTTCTTACCTAGATTTCAGTAAGGCTTTTGACACTGTTGCACATAGAAGGCTTATCAATAAACTGCAATCTTTAGGTTTGGATTCCAATATTGTTGAATGGGTAAGGCTGAGTGACAGGCAACAGAGGGTTGTAGTTAATGGAATATATTCGAAGCTTGGACTTGTCACCAGTGGGGTACCTCAGGGATCTGTACTTGGACCCATTCTCTTTAATATTTTTATTAGTGATATTGTAGAAGGTCTTGATGGTAAGGTATGTCTTTTTGCTGATGATACTAAGATATGTAACAGGGTTGATGTTCCAGGAGGGATAAGCCAAATGGCAAATGATTTAGGTAAACTAGAAAAATAGTCAGAATTGTGGCAACTGACATTTAATGTGGATAAGTGCAAGATAATGCATCATGGACGTAAAAACCCAAGGGCAGAGTACAGAATATTTGAAAGAGTCCTAACCTCAACGTATGAGGAAAGGGATTTAGGGGTGATTATTTCTAATGACTTAAAGGTAGGCAGACAATGTAATAGAGCAGCAGGAAATGCTAGCAGAATGCTTGGTTGTATAGGGAGAGGTATTAGCAGTAGAAAGAGGGAAGTGCTCATGCCATTGTACAGAACACTGGTGAGACCTCACTTGGAGTATTGTACACAGTACTGGAGACCGTATCTTCAGAAGGATATTGATACCTTAGAGAGGGTTCAGAGAAGGGCTACTAAACTGGTTCATGGATTGCGGGATAAAACTTACCAGGAAAGGTTAAAGGATCTTAACATGTATAGCTTGGAGGAAAGACGAGACAGGGGGGATATGATAGAAACATTTAAATATATAAAGGGAATCAACACAGTAAAGGAGGAGACTATATTTAAAAGAAGAAAAACTACCACAACAAGAGGACATAGTCTTAAATTAGAGGGACAAAGGTTTAAAAATAATATCAGGAAGTATTACTTTACTGAGAGGGTAGTGGATGCATGGAATAGCCTTCCAGCTGAAGTGGTAGAGGTTAACACAGTAAAGGAGTTTAAGCATGCGTGGGATAGGCATAAGGCTATCCTAACTATAAGAGAAGGCTATCGACTAATTAAAAGTATTTAGAAAATTGGGCAGACTAGATGGGCCGAATGGTTCTTATCTGCCGTCACATACTAGGTTTCTTTAAAACAAACAAGTTACGTAGCACTGTACAATGGGTGGACTATACAAGTATTTGTATAACCAGACGAGTTGGACACAGGAACAGAGTGATTGAGAGCCCTGTACAATGAGCTTACATACTAGAGGGAGTGGGGTATAGTAACAAAAGACAAGGGTGGGGTAGAAAAGTAGGTTGCTAGGATAGTGTTTATTGAGGGCCATTTTGCGGGGAGGAAAAGCTGTTCACAAAGTTTTTTTTGAAGGAGTGGAGCTTGGGTGAAAGTCTAAAAAAAGGGAAAGGGTGTTCCATAGGAACGGTGCAGCCCTAAAGTCTTAAGGTGACCAGAGGTAGAAATACGAACAGAGGTTAGACATAGGTCTCCGGCAGAGCGTAGGGGCCTAGACGGGACATATATTTGTAATAGTGAGGATAAGTAGGTGGGAGCAGCATTGTGTACAGATTTGTAAGCAAGTATCAGGATCTTACGTTGAGACCTATATCTTACTGGAAGCCAATGTAGGGACTGACAAAGTGAGGGAGGCATGGGAGGACAGGACCACATTTATTATACACCAACGGGGCAAGTTGGGAATGAGCAAAGACACTGAGAAGCGGGTTACAGTAGTCAAGGCAAGAGGACAGTGGTATGGATCAGCACCTTAGCGGCAACCGGCATTAAATCCTGCAATATTTTTTAGATGAAGCGGCAGGATTTGGCAATTGGACATAATGGGTGAATTAGAGGTTGGAGTCAAAGACAACACCTACGCAGCGAGACTCCGGTTTTTCAATGCATGAGTAATTAGACAAAAAAATTTAAAGTGTATTTAATCAAATCTTTTAGGATTGATTTTTTAAGAGGTATATGGTAGCAACAGCTTCTGAATAAAAAAAATAAACGCAATATACACTCACCTATATTGTTTAAGATCTCAAGCAACTTCTCTCTTTTTTGGAACTGTGTAACTTCCATGATCGATTGTTCAACATCGCTGCAGGCACCACCAACTTGGCCAACCACAACAAATAAATAATTTGGTTTCAAGTGAGCTGAAGCCAGGCTTTAAAATAAAAAAAGTACATTTTAAACATGGAAAACAGTCAAGCATTTATAGTCTATGATAATAGGACATAACCAAATACATTTCTTACTTCTGTATTTCTTTTGGGAATGTGGCACTAAACATCAAGGTCTGTCGCTCCTCTTTGCTTGGCATATTTGGACTGGTTACCAGCTTTGTAATCTCTGGGCCAAATCCCATGTCAAGCATTCGATCTGCTTCATCCAAAACTAGGAATTTCACTTTACTTAAGCCAATCTAAAATAAATAAATAATAAAAAAAATGATGAGGTAATACACAGTTGAGATTGACTGCACCCTCTCCGCCACCGCATACTTCAGACCCATGTCCAGAACCCAGCCAACAGACATGCAAGGAGGAAGCCCTCCAGCGGGCTTGCAAAGACTGTAGTTCATAAGAACTGCAACTTTGAAAAACTTCTAAAAAAAAATAAAACAAAATACATGCATGTCGTGTCATTGTAATCTTTGATACATGAATGCTTCTTACATAGGCACAAATTTGTACATAGCCTGCTTTATCTTCTGCCTCGTATACCGAACTAAGCCAGAATCATAATCAGCAAAAAAGCAGCATATTCCATCAGCTTCAATACTACAGGATTTATTTCTGGACACACAAATGCTATTACAAATTGCTTCATTTACCCAGAGACAATATTCATAGTTTAGCTGGCCCTTTTCATTGCTTCCATTACAAGTTATCGCATTGGTACACTGTCCTCTATGCAGACCTTTTCCCTGATTCAGTGGGCATAAGTGGCAAGTTTGTGTGGTGATCTGCATTAGATGGTAGCCTTTGTTAAGCAAGGAAGAACTACCAGGGCCAGCTTTAGAGGTGTGCGGCCGCACAGGGAGCCATGTGGCCAACAGCTCGCACTCCTGTTGTGTAGGGTGGCCGCGCTCCACCCCCACCTCTTAACTCTGCCCTTATTTCTATACCCCACTCAGGTCTATCAGTGAGGGCAAAGGGGGCAGAGCTACACTGCAAGTGGGGCGAAGCTACAGGCAGACAAACCGTCTGCCTGGTAAGTTAGAGGAATCTGTTCCTGCTCCCCCACCTACCACCACTGTGCCCCTAGCTATCACTACTCCCCCTACTGTGCCCCTGCTCCCCAACGAATACACAACTGCGCCCCCAGCTCCCCCACCTACCACTACACTACTGCTGCTCCTCCCCATGCCTACTGCTCCCCACCTACCAGTACAAGACCTCTGCTCTTCATATCAGCTCACATCACACATCCAATACACACAGTCAATACAACAATTCAAATATTACACACCTCCAACACATAACATACATATCACACACAGTCATCACTCCTATCACCCAGACACCACACACATCATAAGAAATTTATTACAGCAGAGCTCTCATACAATCAGAGCTCTGGCCAATCAGAACGTTGCCACGGATTACTAGAGGAAAGCTGACACTAAGTGCCTGAGCTAAGAAGACAGTTACTTATGGTCTTGCACCCGGTGTAGACACCGACCAGATTCCCAGCATACCTGATCACCAAAGTTTAACATGCCCACCTACCTGCAAGGTAATAACAGGGAAGGAGGAATCATTTTTGTTTTTAAATAATTAAATTTTATCAGATGCTGGAAAGGGTGTGGTGAGAAGGGAACATAAGTCCATACGTGGTGGGAATGTCAGCACATAACCCAAATATGGAAAGAAATGGCCGCTACCACCTCGAAAGCACTACAAATTGACGTCCCCTAGACCCATGGACTTGGCTGCTGTCAAAACCCCACGAAAGCCTGACCCGAGCACAAAATAAGCTAGTAGCAAAGGTGGCCTTTGGGGAAGTCCGGAGATCCCAGATGCCCAGGGAAAGATCAAGGAGACTATGGAAATGGACGAACTGTCCGCACTAATACACGAAAATACCAGATCCTTTCATAAGATCTGGGACCCCTGGTTGGCAGTGGAGGGAAATCTTGTATGGCAAAGGCGGAGGGAACAGAACAGACAGCCCCCCTCCCCATCCCACTGATCTCACACCCAACCACACACCCGTACTTACAGAGAGCACCCACATAAACACAACCAAAACAAAGAAAACATCTGATTCAAATTTAGAGAACTCAAGAGTTCAACCAAACACCACAAAATGACACAAGGACACATGGGCAACCCCCACCAGAGAAGGGGGCGACCCCCCCTTCCTCCCCGCACCGACTCCAAGTTCTATACCCCTAAACCCAGAGGTAACACCGTATCCCTCAAGGAACAAGATAACATACTGCAAAGTACAGAACGGGATCACATGACTTCAAAGAGCCCACGAACCAGGCCTGAACTATACACTAGCTTAACACAATAAAACCATAGACTAACACCCAAAACAACAACAACAACACTAACAGGGATGCTGGTGGAAACACTGAGGGAGACACCCCCTCACCCTCCACCCACCCCGTTTCTCCCGACCCAGAGCAGCAAAAGCAGTATGCATGAAAAAAAAGAATGAATGCAAATGGACAATTTCAAACCTGAAAGTGTAACCTCATTTATTGTACTATGTTACAACCCTCTTTTCTGTATCCCACACAAATGAAAGTTTAAATGAAAGTTACATGAACTCAAAAATAAAGAATTTACAAAAAAATTAATTTTATAAATCCTATATATAAACACTACATAGCTATTGGCATACACTGTACATGGATAAAGGGGTATGATTGGGGGAAGCGAGGGGGTCGCTGTGAAGATTTTTTTTGCACCTTAAAGGACCACTCTAGGCACCCAGACCACTTCAGCTTAATGAAGTGGTCTGGGTGCCAGGTCCCTCTAGGATTAACTTTTTTTTTATAAAACATAGCCGTTTCAGAGAAACTGCTATGTTTATAATGGTGTTAATCCAGCCTCTTAAGCCGTCTCACAGACAGCCGCTAGAGGCGTTTGCGTGTTTCTCACTGAAAATCACAGCGAGAAGACGCAAGCGTCCATAGGAAAGCATTATGAATGCTTTCATATGAGACTGGCTACCGCGCATGCGCATTCAGCCGAAGAGGTAAGAGTCAACCCTTTCCTCGCCATCCATCCCGGTGGGAGTGGGACCCTGATGGTGGCCCTGAGTACTACTAACATGTATTAAAATGTAGTCTTTAAAAACACTAGCCTGGGGGCCAGGGCTGACCTGAGTGTATGCAGCTCCTACACCGCGCGTCAAATTAACAGTCTAACAAAGGGAGAAAGCAGTGACCCGCTCAATCCTGACGCATAATTGACAAGGAAACCTGAGACCTACCCAAAGATACATATGTGGCCTACCGGGTCAGCTCCGCCACAACAGATCTTGCGGCCTACACACATGGCCGGCGCAGGAGAGGTGTCCGCACTCCTGCAGTCACAATCAGCAGCATACTTCAAACTGGGCTCCTGTTGACCCCTATGGACCAGCGGAGGCAATCCCGGCCCCCACCTACCTGAGGCGCACAGCAAAACCGGCCCCGGCAGGAATCTTTAGCATTAGCGACAGACAGCAGGCCCCGCAAGATGGACACGCTCCCACTGTCAGCCTACTCTACCACAAACTGGGGGCTATTGCCACAAGCCAGTGAAGCATACTTGTGAAACTAGACGAGATTACAACTTTTTTGGGAACATCTGAAGCAAAGTAGCACACAGGCACCTTCTAACCCTGAAAAGGGAGATGGGAGAGCCAACCGCGGCAGAACAGGTCTTCGTTGGGCACATCCTGCATTGCAACTGCCACTTGTGGCAAATGCCAACCTGGGCCGAGGGCCAAGTGGAGGAAACATCCACAGCACTTAACACCTTGCCGGAAAGCCGACCACAGCAGAACATCTGGGCCTCCCGTTGCGCCCTACAAAGGGAAGATCCAGCCTCAACGAGCATCCGAGTGGCACAGGTGCTGGCCTTCCAAATGGCCTGGGCTGGAGGGTGGCCTACTTACACCCTGCCACCCTCTGTGACCAAAGGTGCCTCTTTACCTAGTATGAGTATTGGTTGAACAGACTAACAGGTCCGCAGAACTTGCATGTTAACGCTCCTAAAGGAGAACTCCCTTAATGATCTGAGACGCCATCAGAACTGTATAAGTTAATGCCTCCAATACGCCTCTGCGTTTGTTTTTCTAGCCTGTCCAATCTTGATATGTGCCAGATCGGTGGCTTATTTAGCATGACTCTCACCCTGATTTATCACTCTTCTCTTATGCCTACTAACTAGTCTAGCCTGGACCACACAGTGTTATGCCCTCTTAAGCAGTATTAACTAAATGCAGAACCGCACAGGCTCTTCCTATATAGATGAGCGAAACCGGTCTATAACCAACAGCTAGACTGGTCTCCTGCTACCATTTACCTACCTGTTCTACGCAAATTGCTTTTAGTCTAGCCTATGACAAGGCCTTAGCCTACTTAACACTAGGACTTTACTTATTAAAGTGACACTATAGTCACCAGAACAACTATAGCTTATTGAATTTGTTCTGGTGAGTAGAATCAGAGAAAATGCAGTGTTTACATTAAAGCCTAGGGATAACTTCAATGGTAACTCCTCAGATAGCTGTTAGAGATCCTTCCTAGGTCATAGATACCTAAAATACTTCCAAACATTCAGTATCTCCTCCCTCTGCATGCAGACACTGAACTTTCCTCAGAGATTCACTGATTCAATTCATCTCTTAGGAGATTCTGATTGGCCAGGGCTGTGTTTGAATTGTGCTGCTCTCTCCCTGATCTGCCACCTGGTGAGTCTCAGCTAATCCTATGGGAAAGCATTGTGATTGGATCAGGCCACCACTTCTGATGTCAGCAGGCAGCTTGGTTTTCTAAGGCAAACCACATGCAGAGCTACAGGCTTGAATACAAGTAAGGTTTTTCTATATTTAGGGAGGCATGAGGGGGACAGGGTGGCTAAATGGTGGTTTTAACCCTATAGGGTCAGGAATACAAGTTTGTGTTCCTACCCCAATAGCGCTCCTTTACGCTGACTGCAATAGGCATATATATACCCAAAAGCTTATCACCAAGGTTTAGCACTGTATAGCATACTGTCGTTATATAATATTCAGCCTACCCGCTAGACAAGGATATTACTTATGTTTTCTTACTTTTCTTAAACAAAAAACTTGAATATAGTATTTCCGCTGCGACTGTATATCACCATGTATGACATTTAGCTACTTGATCGTGCGGTCGTGGCATTAAGAGCTTGACAAAAACAAAAAAACACTAGCCTGTAGCAGTGTCAGTGTGCCAAAAAACAAAAATTTCCCCCCAAGAAGCTGAAAAGTAAATTTAAAAAACAAAACCAAAAAACCACAGTATTGGGAGATTTTCTAGGCTGCTATCCGGTCTTAAATGCAGCACACGCGCCATTTGTCTCTTTAAATTATGGTTTAATATATCGCTCAAATTCTAGTTTTTGGGGGTTCAGAACTTTGACAATTGCCCCTGTTCAAGTTTCTGAAGAGCAGGAGTTTTATATTGCCTTTTCATCACCTACTAGTGGTTGTCTTTTAAAAACCACCATTTCAGAATATATTTTGTAAATCTATAATCTAATACTGCAAAACAGTTCTACAGCCTGTATCTTATCTGTGTTTACAACTAAAGACAAGACAAAGTAGGCACTACTACTTTGTGGGGCCTCATTTCAGTTCTCGCTCACACAGATATTTTTGAAACATTACTAAGTCTTGAAACGGTCTCAATCGTTGTACAAGTATGGAATCAACCCCTCTAGAACGTAAGCAAATTTGAGCAGTGTTTAACTTTTCTTGTTGCAAATACTTGTTAGTTCACCTATTGTACATTGCAGCAGAGTTTGTTGGCACTTTATAAATAATCATCCAACTCTAGGAAATGATAAAGTTGGCTGGGAGAGATGTTCTCAATCTCCACATACTAGCCATCTGCCGAGGATGTCACATTAAGGGGCCATATTGATCTGGTTCATGCGTGGATGACAGACTAAGAATCCAAAGCAGGTTTTAGAACACAAAAAGGGAAAGAAAAAAAAAGTGTAAGCATTGTGGATATATCCTGAAAGTATATTGACTAGAGCTGAGGAGCTCCACTAATACGAGTCCTACTTCCAGATCAGTTCTCAGAGTCAGTTTGCAACAAGCCACCTTAAAGGAGAAGTGGGTACTGTGAAACACTCTTGTAACATTGCCTCCTGCAACCAATATTTCACTTCTGGGTTATTCTGATCTGAGTTTTTAATCAAAATGTGATTTAGGATAGCTTTGTTACTTTGTTCTTGAATGTGTGCTTTATACATTTTGGAAAAAAAATAAAATGCATCTTTACCTTCTCTTTGCCAATTATATCCATTAGCCGTCCAGGTGTAGCACAGAGAATGTTGCAACCTTGAAATATTTGCCTTATTGAATGACCAGTTTGCGTTCCTCCATATATTACAACAGGCCTTACGCAGGTTCTGCCAAATAATTTCGAAGACATTCATGAATAACCAAGAAGACACCTGCATATTCTGAAACAAATTTTACTTACCAATGTTTTCCTAGAGTATTAGAGGCAGTGCACTGGGATATTTACTTTGTCTAGACCAGAAAAGGCAGAAACCTAGAAATTTTAAAGTTAAGCCCCTTATACTAATAAAGTATAAAAAAGGGCAAAAGCCCACACTACCCCAGAAAACATACAAGCCAATAACAGAAAAACTTATTAAATAAGGAGGGAATAAGTGCACTGCCTATCCTGCCAAAGAAATAACTGGGGTTATTTGTGCTTTTGTAGTTTTTATACCTTAAGGAGAAGTTTGAGGAGCTGAATTTTTATATATTTAGGTGACTACCTGCCTTTTCCAGTCTAGACAGAGTGAATCTCAGTTGTGCACGGTGTCTAACCCAGAGGGAAACTAAATCCTGTTTCATATTAAAGGCCAAAATAAGTCACAATGATAAGCTGACCGTTAAACCAATATAGTTGAATATTCTAAGATGGTTAACACTTTAAATTTACACTATAGCAAACAATCCAAGGATGGCAAATATCTGTTCAAGGGGACTATTCAATTCACCAGAGATTTGTATACTGGCAAAGAAAAAAAAAAAGAAAAGACACAGTTTAGCTGCTTTTGTTACTCACCCATAAGCAAATTTTCGGGCATCTAGATAGATCTGATTAATCAATTCCCTTGTTGGAGCAACAATGATTGCCTCAGGTTCCTGAAGTTCCTTAAATGAGCTAGATGTAATCCCCTCATTCATCATATAAGCCAAGATTGGCAAGAGAAATGCCGCCTTAAAAATAAAATACAAATTATGCAGCAAAGCAGAACATAAGGCCAACAAGTAAACCACTGAAAACAATGAGAAAAATTACATTTCCCGATTTGATAACCTTGTTCAATGACTTGACCTGTCAAATAGATAACAGGGGGGAGAACAGGAAAGGGGCATTTATAACAGCATTTCCAGTCAGATACTTGCTTAACCATGCGACTCATGCAGTTCCATGTAAATGACTGTTTTAAATAGTGTATCTCTAAAATTGGTTAGATGAAAGGAAAAAGAAAATAAACTTAAGAAACTTAGTTTTTCCAGAACCAGTTTGTGCACATGCCATTAAATCACGCCCAGCCATTATGATGGGAATACTGTATTTCTGAATTGGCGTTAGTTTCACATATCCAGCTCTGGAAATATTCTTGTTTAGAGTATCACAAAGATTAGCTTCTTCAAATGTCTACAAGAGGATGACAAAACAAATATAACAAGACAAGTATCCATACAAACATCACAAATTTTAAAGGAACACTACAGCACAAGGAATACAAATTTGTATCCCATGAATGTGTATCTATATACACACACCCCTCCTTTACAGCTATATTAAAAATACATTTAACAAAAAAATAAAATTTTTAAAAGTGTTTAAAGGAGGGTGTCTAATGCCAAAAAAAACCCATTTAGCTTAATTTAGGAGGCCCCTTTACAAATTTTTCAAATATTGCACAACCAAGGCAAGCATTACTTCTGTAGGCAAAGCACTTTAGCTCCCGGGACTACAGCTTATTGAAAAAGTCTGGATACTTTGTCCCCATTGCCATTAGTACTGCAATGCAAGTCACAGTTTTAAGTCTGGCAATGTAATTATTGCAGTTTCTCAAACTGCCTCTAGTGTCCATCACTACAAGTACTGTCTCCTAGGTAGGCGACTTTGTTGCTCTGCACGAGGACAACCAGTCAGTTAAACACGGATACACTAATGGAGATTTCCCCCAAGCATTTTTAAAAATAAATTGGCCGCGGGCAGCGAGGGAGCAGTGATCTCCGTGCTCAACTCCCTTGCGCTCACAGTAATAATGCTAAGTCGGAATAGGACGTCACTCCGGTATAACCAAAGCGCGTGAGGGAGCTGAGAAGGGAGATCATTGCTCCCTCACCGACCGTACGCCAGTCCAGGGACCCCATGCCAGTTGCCCAGCAACCCCACTAGACCCCAGGCACTCCTAAAGATAGGAGATGTGGATGAAAAATTAAAAAAAAAAAGTTTGTGTGTGTCAAAGTGTATGTGCTTGTCAGTGAGTGTAAAAGTGTTTCAGTGAGTGTGGGTCTGTCAAAGTATGTGTGTCAGTGTGTATGTCCCAGTGTGTATCCGAGTGTCATGATGTTGATACACTACGTGAAAGGGTTCCACGAGAAAAATATATTGGGAACCCCCTGTCTTACACTATAAAAGCTCTTTAAAACAAGAGACAGGAAGGCAACATGTAGGCACAGATTCTGGATGCAGTCAAGTATAGCAATGTAGACTTGTCACTTTTCTACATTTAATATTTATTTGAAAATTGTTATCATGTTAAGACATTTTACCCAAGATGGACAAAAAAGCCTAGTCTTTCATTTACATATTACTTTAAAGCATATTTAAATAAATAAAAAACTTTTTAAAAGCCTACTGACCATTATAGCTGGAGGAGCATCAACTCCAGATACATCGACAATTATATCATCATATTTATCAAAGTTTATTCCGGTTTGATAATGCTTGAATATAGCCTCTTCAGTTTCAGGTGGAGGGGGAGGAATATACGTAACCTTTGGACCTATATAAAAATTACATTATAATCAGCATTGCAGCAAAAATCTGAATGTTAAAAGACCAAACAAACTTCACAGTTGTGAACAGTTCAGGTTTTACTGACATACCTTGATCTCCATTCGCATTTCTCAACTCGTGCCCTAAAAAACCAAAGTCTTTTAGTTTGCGTATGGAAAAACAAAAAACAAATGTATGAACAGTTACAATAATTACCTTCACTCGATTCAATACCAACTTCTTCATTGCTTGCTCTATATCCACCTGTATAATGAAAACATTACAAGAAAACATTACGTAAAGTTAAAATCAACTTGACAAAAAGGCATAACATGCAAGTTTCACTTTATCTGGAGTTTTTGTAAAACATTAACAATGGTCAAATTCATATATACTCCATCAGTAGTCTTGTAAACTAAAACCACATATGGTGAGTAGGCAAAATTATTTTACTACCCACCTATCCAACTTTGTATGTATAGTTAAAAAAAAAAAAATTTTAAACCATGTAAATTAAACCCTCCCTATTTGAACTGCCCCAAACTAAGGAAAAGCATTTAAATATATAAATTTAAACACAGGCTTGTGACCTTGAGAAAAGTATTAAAGGCATAAGTATTTGCTCTTTCTTCAAGCTTTTCTTTAACTCTTTTGCACATTACAACAGGACACCAAAACACTGAGGTTAAGGGGACTTATGTGTTGCAGGATCAAACTTGTGTTCAGATTAATTTGCTAGACCTAGATCTCATTGAGACATTTTAGCAGTTCATGAATTCAAATTACCTCATCACCACACACCATTTATGAAATTTGACAGTCTGAGATCTATCACCTTGTGTGCTATAAATTGTTACAGAGACACATTTTCAGCATTTATTCAAAGTTTGTGGTATTTCCCCCATTTTTTACATATGCAATGCAATTTTGCTACATATTTTCTAAACATATGTGCTACTATAAAATTACCCCCCTCCCAATACCGTTGCTATGTATTGAAAATGTTAGAAAGCCAAATTAGTTCAATATCCTGCAAGTAAATTTAAAACTGAAATAGGCAGGTTTCTAATGTGTGGGTTGTTCTAGCACATCACAAATGCAACTTGTAGACACCCTGGTGTTTTACAGTTTGTTTATTTTGAGCCTCATTTTACAGACAAGAAAAAAAACAAAACAAACACTAAGTGTATTTTATACTTTATGCCAGTTCCACTTTTTTGGTGTGCATGGATGGTACACGACAGCAATTTTTAATGCTTTATCTTGCTTAACAGTTTCGACAGGAAAACAGTAGAGATTAGTCTGCACACTATGTTAAGGAGCACTCAAGCTTGCTGAATAGCTATATGGATGTGAAGTATCCCTTTAAAATCCCAGTTTATAGAAGTGCCAATTTCATTGTTTTGAGGGAAGATCGTGCCATTAGCTAAAAAGGGAAAGGGGGCGTGGCCACAGACAGCACGGAAGAAGTCGCATAGAAGGAGAACTCCGCCAAAACAGTGGGCCCTACAGCGTGGATCACAGCACTTCTGCCACCAAAAGTAGCCTATTTAACCTCCAGATACACCCTGACCACGATGGCAACGAAATCCTCCAAAAAATTAAAACAGAAAATGATCGACTCATTTCGGCTCGCAACAAGCGGAGCACCCATGCGACCAAGATGGTGCCGGAACGCCTGGTTCACCTACATCAGAAGCAGAAACAGGAGACATCCAGAGCTACCACAGCAATACAGCCTCCATCACTGCCACAAATGCTTCAGTGAGTACCATGCTGGACAAACTAAAAATCAGCCCTCTCCTCAGATATCCAACAAATAGCGGCAGACATTTGAGCTGACATACAAGCAATAGGTGATAGAACAGCCCACCTAGAGGAAAAAAACGGAGGGAATATTAGAAGCCCACAATGAGCTAGCAGAGGCCCACACCGCACTAGAAAACAAAGTTAAATACCTAGAAAGAAAAATTGCAGACAGTGAGGATAGAGATAGACGGAACATAATACGTGAATACCTGAAAATATAGGTCCACAAGATCTCACATTATGTACAGATGTTGTTCAAGTCTCTAATCCCAGCATTGACAGAGGCAGACCTCTGCCTGGACAGAACCCACAGACTACCCAAACCAAGGCATCTGCCCACAACTAACCCGAGAGGTCACAACTAGAATCCACTATTTCACGATCAAAGACCGAAAAAATGCAGACATCAAGACTCAATCCATCCCTCCCAGAAGAATACAGAGACATAAAATTGTTTATCGCTCTCAGCAGCAACAATGAACAAAAGACACTCATTTGCACCAATCACAACAGCCCTCAGAAACGCCATCATATACAAATGGGATTTCCTACCAAGCTGCTCGTCAAACGAAATGGAGTGGACAGAACAATCCTCACACCCGAAGATGGCATAAAGATTCTGAAAGACTAACATTCCGGTCCTTATCCCGCAGAACCAAAGGCCCAGATCTGATGTACCACCACACAAAATGGTGAGACTGGCAACAAGTTCCATAGATCAATACTACACAAAGCCGCAGAAACTACCAGCCCTGAAAACCATCCCGCTCCGCTCCAAGACACGTAACTCACTGAACTCGCATAAGTGTTGAATTATTTAACTGGGTTAAATGGTTTAATGCAAGAGAAAAAAAAAAATTCTAAGCGCACAGGGTAATTTTACCGCGCAAGTGGCCCTTTAACACAGGCCCACAATTGGCGAGATTCACACTACTCTACCTAGATCTTTAAAATCCTATAGTGCTTAGGTTAAGATTATAGCCAACTTTCTCTTAATACTGAATTACCTTGACATTAAGTCACCACTAACCCCCTTACCGAGCCATCAAGTACCCGTCTGCACACTGCTGCATCAGGCCCTAGTGGCTAACGGGCAAGTGTACATAGTTCTACCCCGTACCCAACAAGTTTACCTCCCGCAGTCTCGGTAACAAATATAGCACCCAAAGTACTTTTTTTTTTATCTGATAAGGCGTATGATTATATACACAAATAGCACCAATATAAAGACAACATGCCACTAAAACTCTTCTCTAAATATTAAAGGTTTGAATACACCCAATAAATGCAGACTCTCTCCAAGAGGCCAAAAGACAGGGGGCGCATGTGGCATTCTTTCAGGAGACCCATTTTAAGTGGGGCTCCACTCCCAGATTCAACTCCCCTTTGAAAGTCAACCTGTATTCATAGATAATGTGTTCTGTCTCTTGACAAGGTACAGCTTTGGGGAGGTAATTCTTTGAGGCGACAAATCTTCTCCTAGACTTACATATGAATTCATCTACGTCAATGGTAACCACCACAACTTTGAAACAACAAACATCTAAAATCTGCCAAACACTAACAACTTTATAGACCCATGGAGAATATCACACCCAGCAGAAATAGATTATACCTGCTGCACACAACAGCTATTCTAGAATTGATAGATTCCTAATTAAAGCCACATCACTAGAAAGACTAAAACAGATATCGGCATTATTTCTTGGTTAGATCATGCCCCCATCACTCTGACCGAACAATTCTCCACCACCGGTCGATCGACCTGGAGATTAAACGAATCACTGCTCAACGATCCGGTAGTGGGATCACACATTACAATGGATCTACAAAACTATTTCAAAGAAAATGTACAACCCGACACCACACCAGAATACATATGGCTAACCCATAAGGCTGTGATAAGGGGCAGCTTCATAAAACATGCAAGCCAGGCCAAAATAAAGCCAAGTCCAATACTTAGAATTAATGGAAGAGAACCTAACAAAAATAAAATCCCAAACACTTACTATAAAAACAGCCTTACTAAAAGCCCAAACTAAGACTTTGAACTGGCTAAAACCACATATATGCTACAAAGAACCAAAAAAATACTTTACTTATAGTAATAAGGACAGAGCAAAACTAGCTGCACAGCTCAAACAAAAAAAAGTCAATCGCCTCCAGGATTGCCTTCCTAAACAATAACAGTACAAAAAAAAAAAATCATAGACCCGAAACAAATTTTAAACGAATTCGCCAACTATCAAACTGTACAATCTAAGGGAAGACAAAGAGGTGACCGTACCCACTCCGGCTGAAATTGATACCTTCCTAGCAAACATTAACTTTCCATCCTTGACACAGGACGACATACACCACCTTAAACAACCAATATCCCCTGAAGAAATATCCAAAGCCATAGCAGAATTACCAACGAACAAGGCACCAGGACCAGACGGTCTCCCTAACAGATACTATAAAAAAATTCCCGACTCATACCACCACATCTTCTGAATTTATACCAAAACAGTAGCCAAAAATGAACCCTACCAACAGAGTTACTGCTAGCCCACATCTCCACTCAGCCCCCGAACATCTGCAAAAATTTCAGACCAATATCTCTCCTAAACAGCGACGCCAAACTGTACGCAAAAATATTAAGCAATCGACTCGCACCAATAATAGCGAAGTTGGTCCACAACGACCAATCAGGGTTTGATGGGGGAGACAAGGCTCAGACAACACCCGAAAAACTTTCAACATACTGACCACAATGGGAAGGGTTTCGGTCGGAGGCCTTCTCCTAGCACTAGATGCGGAGAATGCTTTCGACCGACTCAACTGGACATATATGCAACAAATGCTTTACAAATATGGATTCCCTGCAGAATCAAAGGAATCATGGCACTATACACAAAGCCACCAGCCAAGGTGGCTCACTGGTTTCATATCCAATACATTCACTACTGGAAACGGCACGCACCCAGGGATGCCCTCTTTTCCCCCTTCTCTACATTCTATCCCTTGAACCACTGGCCCAAAAAATACGCAAGGATCCCAACATAAATGGAATCAATCTCGGGACAGGAATATAAACTGGCGCTATTCGCGATGACATTTTAACATTAGAAAAACCCCAGCGGTCGATATCATCCCTTATGGAAACCCTGAAAACATTTGGCGACATCTCACATTATTGCCTAAACCAAGATAAAACCCAAGTCCTCCCTGTTGGGCTCCCCTTGGCCACCAAAGCAATACTGAAAGATAAATACCCTTTGACTGGAGAACAACATCACTGACTTATCTAGGCGTAGAAATTGCGCAGTCGATGGAAAAAACTGAAATTAAAATCACCTCACACTCCCAACAATGCAAGAAACATACAAAAATGGTCTCAAATGCACATCTCATGGCTAGGGAAAATCAATGCGTATATTATGTTATTGCCTAATATACTCTACATATTCAGAATGCTCCACATTCCGGCCCCACAAACACTCCTTAAATCCCTACAAAACATCTGCAGCTCATTCATATGGGGAAACAAAAAAAATTAAAAAAAATAAAGCGTATCATGCACCTTACTCTACAAACACTCAAAAAAAGCCGGAGTGTGTTACCTGATATAGGCCAGTATTATAAAGCTTCGGTACTAGCGTCAGGCATACTGTTACACACCGAAGAGGGTAATATTCAATGGGTGGACATGGAAAGAGCCCAGTTTGACAAAAAACGCAGCACTTGACTTCCCATGAACGCCGAGAAAACATAGGCCAAACAAACTGAACCTATTGCCAACCACGAAACTGACCGTCCAAACTTGGTCAACATTCCTATACACATTAGGAGCCAAGGAAACATTCCATCCCAACACACCACTAACTGCATTAAGAGCAGGAATTACACACATACAACTATTGCACTCTGAAGGGGTAATGTCCTTCACAGACTTACAGCAAAAATGGGACTTACCAGCAAACACTATTTTCACATACCTACAACTAAAAAGGGATCACCACACATGTAAATAGACAAAACCTTAATCCAAGCTCCCCCTCCAGCAAAGGCGATAATAGAAAGATGCTGGAAGAACCCTATGAAACAGAAAAGCATTTCACAATGCTATAAAGCCTGGGAAAATACCTTCAAGGAACACTATAGTCACCTAAATTACTTTAGCTAAATAAAGCAGTTCTAGTGTATAGATCATTCTTCTGCAATTTCACTGCTCAATTCACTGTCATTTAGGAGTTAAATCACTTTGTTTCTGTTTATGGAGCCCTAGCCACACCTCCCCTGGCTATGATTGTCAGCCTGCATAAAAAACTGGTTTCACTTTCAAACAGATGTAATTTACCTTAAATAATTTATCTCAATTTCTAAATTGAACTTTAATCACATACAGGAGGCTCTTGCAGTGTCTAGCAAGCTATTAACATAGCAGGGGATAAAATCTATATTAAACAGAACTTGCAATAACAGGGCTCTTTACATGAAGTGTTTATGGAAGGCTGTGCAAGTCACATGCAGGGAGGTGTGACTAGGGTTCATAAACAAAGGGATTTAACTCCTAAATGGCAGAGGATTGAGCAATGAGGCTGCAGGGGCATGTTCTATACACCAAAACAGCTTCATTAAGCTAACGTTGTTCAGGTGACTATAGTGTCCCTTTAACCACCACTAAACCGCACTGCAAAACAATGTGGGAAGCAGAATGTGCTATCCAACTTACAGACGAGGAATGGACCCACGCACTGAATGATTTATCTAAATGGACTAAATGCTACACTCATATAGAAGCACAAAGAAAATTGCTGTATAGATGGCACTTAACCCCATATAAACTCCACAAAATATATCCCAATACGTCCACCCTCTGCTGGAGATGCTCAACAGCAGAAGGCACACATACGGTGGTCATGCCCTAACATCCAACCCCTCTGGAAAGAGGTACAAGACAATACGCACCCTCAATGTTCCAAATACCAGGAATACCCTGGAAATATACCTACTTATGTGATTCCCTCCACAATTCGAATACTCAAACAACTGGAGTGCAATCACCATTTTGGCGGCCCGCAACTTAATATACTGCAATTGGAAATCCACGATCTGCCCAAACAGAGCCCAACTATGGGATAAAATACAACACTACATATACGAACTGGATGGAGAAGGTGGAGGAAATATACAGCATGAAGAGCCTCACGGCGGAATTGAGAGGTACAGGGGAGAAATGCACCCACCTTTGGGCTCCCGGGATCAAGTACATGGCTCGTGGGCGTGTAGGACGGCCGGAGCGGGGGGCCGAATAGCAGGGTGAGCACCGGCACGCGCGGGGTTGGGACGTGGGGGGCAGGCGGATTCACCCCTTCCCTTCCCCCGCCTTGGCCGACATCCCCCTTCCTCACTCCCCCCCCCACCCCCCCCCCTTTTCTTCTCCTCCACTTCTCTCCCATACCATGCATGACTGACCTTACACCAACACACCCCAGACAGATATTGGTCGCTGACTTGTTAACGCAGGGTCATTATCTCAAGCCAAATACTCGAGCGGGACGAAAGCGGGGGAAGAGATTAGTTCCCCCCAAAGGGGAAAAATGAAATGAAGGAAAAAAAAGAGGAACACACTATTCCCTTACCCTATCTTCCCCCATAGACACATACGGAACACGTTCTAAAGTTCAGTTAATCACAGAGGCTGGGTAGGGAAATACAGGCGGGAAACGGAGTGAGCGTTACCATATGTGCGATAACATGCTTGAAGTCTGTAAGCTTTATACTTGTTTATTCTCTGTATGTATGCATACTGTGCTTCAATAAAAATGAAGATTGCCAAAAAATACTACATATACGAACGTATGACCACCCCAGACTCAAAGACAACACAAATATTCCACACAACTTGGGCTCCCTGGGTAACCTTGCACGGCAACAACCAGTAAGAGCTGTATAACACCCACCATTCGTGACAAACGGAAAGGGTGCGTATCACAAGTAAATATATCGTACCAAAAGTATAGAGTGTTAAACGATAATTCAACTGAATATACTGCCTCATAATACCAAACGATGTATAAGAATTCTTGTATACAGCTACATGATACCTTACTATATGTTACACTTATTGTTACCCTTATACTCAAGGTTATTTGTATTAATGTGATATCTTTACCATCCATTGTTCATTTCTTTGAAAACGATGGGGAAAAAAAAAAAAAAAAGTGTGAAAAAAGGGAAATAAGGTTCCAAGACAACATAAGGAAACCCTACTGGGGTGGATTGTTTGTAACACTACTCTATAGCATTTCCAGTAAATTAGAAATTTCAACTAGAGGAGCTTCCACTTCCCAGACCGTAAAAATCTGACACCAAAATCCCCCATAGCAAAGCATTTCTTACTCAAAGTGGTATTATAGGGAAGCTTAAATGTACTAGCAGCACTCAACATGCATTCGGGCCCCAATGTTCCTTTAATGAACGTTGTTGAAGGTGGCCATGCACCTTCTACAATGGTGCTGGAAGCAGAGAGGGTAAGCAGCCTTGAGGATGAAAATGGTAGTTAAAAATGTTGGTTTTACATGGCAATGGGGTAGAGCCCCCCATTTCTGCCTAGGAACAGGGGATCCCTTAGAAACATCAAATTTCAGATTTATTCAGCAGTGTCTCAATAGCAACGTTAATACTTTGACATTTCCTTTGATCTGCAACACTACCAGACTGTGATATAATCTTACCTTTACCTTCAAATCCACTCCTTGCAAAGTCACCTATTGGAAGCAAAGATGGGCTTTGATAACGTTGCCAGAGAAACTTTACGGACCTTACAGTACATTTGTTTATTAGTGTCAATAACAGATTGCTCTGCATTTGAGTGCAAAACGTCACTTTCGACTTTAGGTGGGGCCTCCAGCATGATCACTCCCCGCCATATTTAATACAGCCCTAGAGACTACTTTAAATAGGAACAAATCACGTGAAACTAGTTCTGAAAGTTTTAAATTGTTTTGCATTATCCTTTTACCAAATGACCCACGTGATCCACAACTAGCCTCCCATCACTTTTGAATTTCAAACGAGAAATCTGTTGAGCAGGACCGTTCGAGAAGACAGCACTGCTCGAACAAGTCTCAAAACCCAAACAAATCCTATCAAGCACATGCCAATTTAACGCTTTACATATTTCCAATTTCAGCAATATAACCTATTCATCCTTTAAATCTTTATTCCAAAGGACCCACAAAAAATAAACTTGCAGAACAGTGGAAACCAATGATTTTTTAAAAAGATATTCTGCATCACTGAATAGAAAAGTTAGCATGATTTTTTTTTATAGTGACATGTCAAGACAAACAGGATAACCTTACCAGAAGGAAAACCTCTACCTCTTCGTCCACGTGTGCTAAAATCAGAGTTCTCATTGTTAAAGCCTGCAAGAAAGTAAACAAATGTTTGCACATCAAATAATCAATGTATCCCATACAAAGTTGAATCAAAAAGACAACAGCAACTGTCAGAAAAGTTCCTACAAGATGAAGCACAACAGAAATGTGCAGATTTGCATTAATCTTGCACATAGGTGAAGAATTCGCCAAGATGGCCAAACATTCAGATAACCAAAACTTCACAAGAAAAAAAGGTTGTCAACCTTCAAGGAAAGCAGCATGTGTGAGCTATAGAATGTTCTGAACTGCTTAATGACCACATGACCGTCTATGCTATCATGTAGTGCAGGGCTTTAACATCTGCTGATGGCATAGACCATCATGCATTAAAAAGTACCAGAGTTAAATGGTTACTCCAACCACCATGACTGCTTTTTCAAGTGATCATGGTGGTAGGAGTTTGGATGTGCAGTGCTTCAGCTTGAGACACTGCACATCTGGAGTTATTTTTAATTCTCTCCTGGACTAGTTGCACCCCAGCACACATGATTTAGACAAGCCAAGAACTCTGGGGTTATACATTTTAAGCGCACCTGTCATGACCGGTTCAAACCTAAACCCTTCCCCAAATGGAATACATCACATATGCACAATTTATACAGTAAGATATTGAGCCAAATCAGCAAGCTGGGTAGGAAGCATGGACCTCTGTCAGGCTGGCTCCAGGAGACACTCTGATTTCCCTAGTTAGCCTCATTGAACTTTAAGTTTGCAACATGCCTGCCACAGGTTGTCAACTCTCTTTAACAGAAAATAGTTAAAGTCATTAAGTCTACTTACCACCTCTACGTCTCTGTCCCTCTTCACGTCTACCAAATGCTAAAATAGAAGCAATTTAAGTTACAAAATGTATAATGCTAAAGTACTTCATAAATCTGTACAGCCATACATCACAATACTTTAAAGAAGGTCAAAGTGGAGGTTTGCATGTTAATTATATAGCACCAACGTTCTATAAACCTTTAAAAACTACAGAGGGGATTTAAAATATGTATGACCTAGAAGGTCTTGTTAAAAAACAAAGTTGATACATCCCTACTCAAACAAGCTTACAATCTAGAGAGGTATCAGAAGTTTGTTTGATACATCCCTGAATAAGATTGTGAGGGTGTATCTCGCTCATATAAACACCTACGCAAACATGAGAGAGATAAAAATAAAAGAATGGTACATTAATTTCTACATACCTCCTCTAGGAGCCCAATTACTATTCTGAATATCTTCATCATTGCCTTGAAAGAAATACAAACCGGTCAGAGAATTTCAGAAATTATCACAAGCCCTAGCGTAAAATATAAGCTGTAATTCCCGTAAAGAAAAAATTGACACTCACCCCCCTGTCTTGGGATCCAACTTGTTGTTTGAACATCTTTCCCATTAGCATCTTGGGAGTGGGGAAAGAAAAATATAAGGTAAATTTGCCATTTTGAACAGGACCTCCTTATCTACTATCACAATTTAGTATACCTCTAGGCAGAATATTTAGTTATTGAATATCAGATAGTGACTCTTGTTGATCTAGATCAGTGATGGCGAACCTTTTTAAACCCAAGTGCCCAAACCACAATACATGCCAGCTTTTTTTCCCTCAAAGTGCCAACATGGCAATTAAACCTGAATACTGAGGTTTAAGTTTTTGAAAAAAAAACTACTCGTACAGTTGTCCGAACTAATTAACTTTTGTTTTAAAAGAAGAACACCGTTCAATGATAAAAATTTTAAGTTATGATATAGATAAAATGAAGTTTATATTTATTAGAGTCTCCAACAAATGAAATGTACACACAGACCGCCGAGTACACACATACTGCATTGAGGGGTGTAGGGGTGCTGTGCGGGGTAAAGATACATTAAAAAAGTTATATTAATTCTGTATCCCCCCCCTCCCTTCCTCTTACCTTGGGTGAAGGAGGGGGACAGCCATCCGTGGTGGCAAGTATTGTAGGAAGCGGTTCTATCCTCCCGTGCGATGCTGTGTGGAGCGTTGCCATGGTAATGCGCGGCAACGCTCCACACAGCTTGCTCACAGGAGGATAGGAGAGCTGTTTTCTAGAGCCCTCCCCCTGTAAGTAGAGTAGGCGCCTGCCGTTTTGGGCAGGCAGGTTCCTACTCTGCAAACAGCCAGTGGCCCCCTCTCCCGGCAACCTATGGCCGCGTGCCAACAGAGGGCCTGGCGTGCCACCAGTGGCACGCCGGACCATAGGTTCGCCATCACTGATCTAGATTGTAGTAACAGATTTAGTGTGAGTCTGTTTCCTTTATTGACATTTTCTTCACATGGATATTTGTAACAAGTTGTTTTACACTTTGTCATCTTAAGAGTTATCTGTTCACACAGTACTCTTGCCTATTAGGAATATCCACATATTAAGCTGATCCTTGTATATAGTACACACTTTTTATAGCCTTGCTTATCATTTGTTGATCAACTCATTTGTGAGTACCCACTGACCTTTTTTTAAACTATACTGTAGTTCCTCTAGGGTTAACCCCCTATACGAGTATTCCCTTGCTTCCAGTTCATTACTTTTTCTATGCCATTTTAAAAGCACTGTGACAGATCTCGCTTCAGCTCCAATCTGCCTTTTGAGAAGCCCTCATTGACAAAGTTTCTATCATTTGCATCTCAAAGCAGCATTGGGGCACAATACATGTTTGACATTTGCACCAATCCATCAACAAGACTTCTGCGTAGCACTTCAATTTTGAAAGTGAAAATGGAAGCTACTGGTTGTCTGCTTGAAACATAGAATTGTTGTAGAATTATTAGGCCTCTATAAATCTGTAAGGCCCCTTTAAATCCTCTTGCTATACCTCTAAGAGGCCCCATAGTTTTACAAGAAAGCTTTGTCTATAGAACATAGAATTTGCATGTCAGCAAGAAATAGCTTTGATAAAATGTGTATTTACTAAAAGCCTTGAAACCTAACCATGAGAAACTAACAGTGCCGGCTACACTCTAAATGGATAGCTGCCAAAAGGCCCCTCCCGTCGAGTGAGCTCCTCATGTTAGCAAAATGGCGCTAAAACCTGGAGGAGATAATCATGACGAGGATAGTGACCTAGGATGGTACACCCCATAGGGAGGGCATTTTTCTAACTACTTAGCACCTATGCCAATTAACAATGTCTATATCTTGATTTTCTTCAATGATGTAATAATGCCTTTAAAAGGGCCTGCGAGCCTGCTTTTTATTCAGAAGCCATTAAACTTCTCCGAATTTCTTTCATTAACCTGAACTCTGTGTCTCAGTGTGAATTTACTTCTGCGTGCACGCAACTTTATCTTCAATTTGGACAGGAACAGATAGTCATTCAAACTAATTGGTTTGCAGTAAATCAACTACAACAGAATGTGACGGCAGGTAAGAACCATTGGGCCCCTTCTAGTCTGCCCAATTTTCTAAATACTTTTAATTAGTCCCTGTCCTTATCTTATAGTTAGGATAGCCTTATGCCTATCCCACGCATGCTTAAACTCCTTTACTGTGTTAACCTCTACCACTTCAGCTGGAAGGCTATTCCATGCATCCACTACCCTCTCAGTAAAGTAATACTTCCTGATATTTTTAAAACCTTTGTCCCTCTAATTTAAGACTATGTCCTCTTGTTGTGGTAGTTTTTCTTCTTGACAGCCAGGAGGTCTTAGTATAGAGATTTAATACCCGACAGTTTCAAAATATAGAGCACTGATAATTACCTGTTAAGCCAGGTGGCATTAACAAAGCTAGACAAAGTGTTTCAATATACTTGAATTAAAAGCGAATGAGATGGTAGTAATTGGGACACTCAAGACCCCTGAAGCACTTTAGCTTGTTAAATAAAATAAAAATAAAAAGCTTTTTAGATATACCCAAAAATGGGAAGGAGAAACTATTAAATGCATGCTTTAATTGGGGATACATCTACTGAACAGTAAATGTTAACATTTGATTTTGGGTAGTGGGTTATCTAAGATGAATGGGTCTGGATGTCTGAGCAAATTATGCCTCAAAATATTAGGTGCTATTTATTCCAGCTATTAAACAAAGTCACTTTGGCAAATTGCTTAGTTAAATCAAATTTAACTAGGATGATTTGCTTTACTGTAAAGCATTCACTTTTATATAGTATCTTTAACAGATATTTGGATATTTTCGCAAATAGCCACTTTAGAAAATATGTTTTCAGATGAAATAAAATAATTCACCTTGTTGTGATTGTTCGCTGATTATGGGCGAATCCCAGCACTTTCAACTAACATGTTTCGTAGATTTAAGATCCACTTTTTCAGGGGAACTTAAGACAACTTGGGGGCTGCAGTCGCCCAAGCCCATTACCATCCCAGAGACCGGTTTTGTTCTTGATTTGGCTTTTAATCCACTGTGAAAGCGTTTTCATCCAATTATAGTGTTTAAACCTACATTAAGCACTATGGACTGCACGATGTTTAGTTCTACTGAGACCACTTACATGTAAAACAAAAACTTAAAAAAAGGTTTACAAAGTTGTCCAGCGTAACCTGAAGTTACGCCAAAGACACCTAGTGGATATTTACATAAAACATTGTCATTGTATAAGTACATTGTAACAGAATATTTGTACTTCTCTTTAAAATTGCATTTTAAGTATGATATATCAGCAAACCGGTATGGGCTCTGCCACCATTTACCATCTTGGCTGCTTAGCTGTTGCAGTGCCAATCAGAATTTCCCCATACAGAGGCACTGAATCAATGCATATCGATGGGGAATGTTCAACGCATTCCCCACGCAGAGCATGTAGACGCTGAATGTCAGTGTGCAGCACTGACTCAGGAAGCACCTCCTGCGGCCGAGTGACTGCCAATAGAGGTGTTACAAGGCAGCAATGTAAATATTGCCTTTTCTGAAATAGTTCAAATATAACCAATTCCAGCTTATACGGTGACCTCACAAAACAATGCAGCTTAAGACTGAAATAAAGTGGGGGCAGAGCTTGCTACCACCCTGAACCAGACGCAATTCTAGTAGCTCCCAAACTTAGAATCCTGGTGATATCAGTGAAACGGACACCCATCCAGCCTGAACCAGCACAGCAAGCCGCATCGATAGATGCCCATGATCTGGGACCTTGAGGAATTCCTGCTCAGACAAACTAAGCGAGAGGAGCTCCCCTCCACCGCCCTCACCAATGCCACTCCAGCTCATAGGCTGCAGATCCCAAAAACCTACAGCAGAGAGCAGAGACATCGGCGTGCTGCTGCAACGGCCCGTGCCCACGGGAGATGAGCAGGAAAGACCGCGCTCCCAGCCCAGAGCAGGAACGATCGGCGACCTCTCCAATCACAAGGGCAGCCCCAGCCACCAAGGGAGATTTAAAATTCATGCTAGCCAACATCCACATGCTCTTAGCAGCCTACTCTGTCCTTCTCTAGAGGGAAGTACAAGCTGTTACTGACCGTGTGAAAGCCATGGTGGAGGTTAAAACTCATCTAATATCCCTTGATGACGAGGTACATCACATCCAGCTTAACCATAAACTCATGGCACTCAAAATGGCTACCGTAGAGGACCAGCAAAAGCACATTAAAATCAGAGGAATCCCCACACTATGTAAGGCACTTCTTAGCCACCATACTCCCACACGCAGCTTAAAAAAAATTAAAAAATAATGGCAGTAGATCAAATATACAGTCCCCTGCAGAACGAGACGCAATTCTAAGCTCACAGTAATCCAAGTCTAACAGTGATGGACTACCTCACCATAAATGGTCCATACCTCCAACTAGTTAGATGTTATTTTCTGCTGGTTTAACAGTTTTAATTTCTTATTTTATATGTTGTGTTTCCCATGATTACTCACTTATGCACTCAGGTTTCAGCCCCTGGGGAACAAGCCAGACACGAATCGGCACCCATATGGGCACTAGGCCCTAAAACCTCCCTTTTTTCATAGAACAAATAGCACGGAGGCCACACCGTCTGGCGCCTACCTCACATACCCCACCCCCTGCAGCCCCCTTGGTTAGGGGTCATCACCCTCAATTCAGAGGCAGAGCAGGGAAGTTCCAAAAAACAGAATAGCTCAAAAATCCATCATACCTACCCTCACGAGAGCAGACCACCAGCAGCCGTCCTGCAGAGACCAATGTAGTACGTGATACCCACTCTGCCTGCCCAACATTTGCTCCACCACAAAGCTTGCAGTAGATACTAAAGTTGATCACACAGGCTACATAGCCAAACTGTAGATTAAGCCAGAGCCATTTGGCTCAGATGAGTTTAACCGACTATGTAGATATGACTAACCAAACTGTTTACTGTTCCTGTTTTGTGCATATTGGAAAAGGTGCAATGACTGTCACACTAACCTTCATCTTGTATACCGCATCAATGTTTGACCTTTCCAATATGGCAACATGTGCGAAGATATATTGTGCAACAAAAAACAAACCCAATATAAAGTGTATTATAAACTTGAACTTTACATATCTAATTTATAATTTAAAAGTTAAGCAGCTTGGTTTTAAAAAAGTCAAACTAGTTCTTACGGTTATTCCCTGGCTCCCAATTAGAGATCTGGCCTTCATTTCCATTGGTCCCTGACCAAAAAAAAAAAATACAGAATTAGAAAGGTTTTAAAATAGCTTCTCTCCCCCCCCCCCTCCAAGGCAATTGTCCAAGTTATGAATCAAATCCTAAAATTTGAGCTCTAAGTTTAACCATTATTTACCTCTTTTCAGATTAAGCATCCATGCCTGTGCTACATTTTTAGGACAAATGGCCTTTAAAATATCTATATCTATATCTCAAATGTTGGCGGATGGGGGGAAAGAAATGTCTGGGCCTATGTCACATTTGAGACTGTAAAAAGGGCAGAGGAGAAAAAAATGTAATGACACTTTCAGGATACAAAAAAAAGTTTACTGCTTGCTGTGTTGCCTCTCTGCTCAAAAAAAAGTTTCCCCAACACCTACCACAGGAAAAGAATTTCAAATAAACAGATTTTAGGGAAACATGCTGGATCAGAGAATATCTAATCTGTTGGAGTAGTCAAATATTCTGTTATGAAAAGCTTGAAATAATTTGCTCACCCTCAAGGGTTGTTGATGCCAGGAGCCATAAATGGGGTTTTCAAGAGCAATTAGAATGGATAGCCAGTGTGCATCAGACAGATTCTGCACCCCTCTGTAGATTGAGGTCTCACTTGGACTCTAAGGCTTTGTCACGTCAGTAAGAATAATCAGTGACAGATTTGATATTGCTGATAGAAACTAGTGGTACACGCATCATGGCATGTTGCTCTTTTGTGCAAAAGACTACATTTGTTTCTCCTGCCTGGTTAACACCAACATCTCAATCCACACTACAATTGCACTTTCACTAAACCCAAAAAAGAAACCTTATGCAGTATAAAGCTGCTATTAAGACTACAAGAAAGGGCAATTGAAAATTTAGCAGAAATATACCCCTGGTGAGTATGTCACAGACCCTCCAAGCTTACATTCCCGAGTAACTTGAAACCTGGCAAACAGTATAGGAATTAAACTTTTTAAAACCACAGTTCATGACTAAAGCCATTAATCAGCATCAGCTGTCACTTTTTAATCTGATCAGTTACTGACTTTCACCAAGATCATGTGGCGAAGACTGTGCCGACTGGTTACTGGGACTTGGCTGTCCGGTATGTCCCACAATGTATTTAGACCGTTCTGTTTTAACAGGGTGACAGACATTGAGGCGTTACATGTCACATGCCCACATTGTGGAGGATGACATAGCATGTACTAACATCAGCAACGGGTTAAAAAGTCTAAGAAGGACTATTCACATTTACATAATTCAATTTGTTCTTTTCTCTTCAAATAGATAAATCAGTAGAATAAACGGAATACTGAATTTTCTACTGCCAAGATATCTACTCCCACTTAAGGGCACTATTCGGTACCAGTCATTTTACACAAAAATATACTACTTGTGAGAACATATCTTAACATGTAAGTCAACTTTTTTGGTTCAACTGTTATTTACTATAAAACATGCTGTGTAGAGACATTGCCATTTCAAATAGGATATATTTCTAACGTGCCACCCCACCACAGATGAAATATTTTATACCTCGTCTATCTGAAAATCCTGAGCGCTGCCGTCCGTCATCCCTGCTTCCAAAACCTAGAATTTAAGAAGATGGTTCCTTGGCTTTTTAGTAAAGTAATCAGTTTGATGTTAAGTAAATCTCCCCTCTTATATTGTAAAGCGCTACGGAATCTGTTTGCGCTATATAAATGGCAATAGTAATAAAATGTATTATTAAATACCCTGTATTTTGCACAAGTATACAAATCAGTCATTCAAAAAAAAAAAATATATATATATTCTTATGTAATACCTATAAGGCAAACTGAATACAAAAATGTATTATTCATTTTCCGAATAAGCCTTCACCACTATGCTTTTGGAAATGGTTGCTTACTACTGCCCTTACAAGCTATATTGATAGCATTTCACTGTGCACGATGCAGTACAAATGTCTAATTTCTTACCTCCTCTTCGAGGCCCACTACGCATCTGTCCATCTTCATTTGCATTTAAACCTAAATATAATAAAATCATTGTTACATCATTATTTTAACATCTCAATCATGTTTTTTTGCGATTTTTTGTTTTTAATTAACCAGAAGATCAAGTACACCCTCTTTTCTCAATTAGTGGTACACACCCACTAATGGCACGGGAAACCAAGAGCTGGCCACCTTTTCCCCCAGAGGCTGCCATCTGTGTGGTTAGGCAGAGTAAGCACTGGCCTACCCTGCAGTGATGCTAGGAAATGACCTCACTTCGGCCTCAGCATCACTGACAAGGGAGCAGATAAACCAAGCCCCACATTAGACCCCAGGTAAATGATCCGCTTAAGCACTCATCGGTAAGGAGGCTGGATGAACTTGTTTGTGAGTGAAAATGTCAAAGCAGTGTGCCATTTGTAATCAATCACATGTATGTTTTAATTTTGTGACATCCTTTAGATTAAATTGTTCATACACTCCTCCTTACATTCACATTAATTCATTTTAAAAAAAATTTTCTACCTTTAAGCTTTCTCTTCAATATATGATTAACATAAAACAAGTTTAATTTGGAATTTAAATCTACAGAAATTAACTTAAGGTAAAGTTACTATAAAAAAAAAAAAAAAAATTCTCTGTTAAAGGGACACTGTAGGCACCCAGACCACTTCAGCTCATTGAAGTGGTCTGGGTGCCTACAAACTCCCATCATCCTTAACATGTAATTATTGCAGTTTTTGTAACATGCAATCATTACCTGCTAGAGTTAACTCCTCCACTAGTGGCTAGTCTACCAGACAGCCGCTAGAGCAGGCTTCCCCAAACTCTGGCCCCTCCAGATGTTGCTGAACTACAACTCCCATGATTCTATGAATGAAATAGATAAGCTGAGAATTGAATAATGCTATCCGATGGGGAAATACTAATGCAAACGTAGCAGTTGCCTCATGCGCATTTGGTCTCCCCCGCTGACGTCAGCCGCGGGCGGAGCTGAGCCAGTGCCATTCACCCTTCTGCACCACGGTGGTGGGCCTTGACAGAGGGAAAGCTATAGTACCAGGAAAACTAGTGTTTTCTTGTCACTAAAGTTTCCCTTTATAGGTTGAGAAGCACTAATTCACCAAATAAGGGTGGAAGTAAATTTTGTAATTGTGAGCTTTTAGTTCCATAATTGGAACCTAGCATGTCCGTTTAAAAGAAAAAATAAATTGAGAGGCGGAACAAATTAAACCAGCAGCAATGTTGCATCCTTGAACTATGCAATGGACTTCCCTTATAGGAAATAATTGTATAATGGTTTCCTAATCGGTTTTGAGTGATGCAGGATGTCATGCATAGTGCGAGGACGTCCAGTTTCAGTTAAGTGACCAAGTGTTGCATAACAACCCAGAAGTCCCTCTGGTGGCTGCCTGGCAGACAGTAACTAGTGGTGTAGTTAACCCATAATGCGATCCTGCGCATGCACCCCCAAGCATGAAGCACCTAGAGCAGAGACAGTGTAGCCACTCCGAGCCAACGACAGCCCTTTACCAGTCTGTAAAGCGCCCGATCCCGCCATCCAACACCATGTCCTGGCAAGAATACATCAGCAACCTCACGAGCGACAACTGCCAGGACGCCGCCAGCATGGCTACAAGGAGACTCCCGGTGTGTGGGCGTCTCACCCAGGGGACAGCCTGTGCAAGATCACGCCAACAGATCAAGAACATAACTTCAGGTGACCGATCTGGTCTGTTAGTGGTGTGACGCTTGGTGGGATAAAGTGTTCTGTCATCTGGGACCAGTTTAGCAAGCCAGATATTTGTGTCACCCAGATGGACCTTCATATGCTGTAGTTATTGCCAAAGCCTTACAATTGGTTATATTGGTCGGGATAGAAGGTGTCCACTGTGGGGCCCTGTATACTACTGCACACAAGATGGCCAAGTTCCTAAAATCATTAATGGGACTCTACAGTGCCAGGAAAACAAAGTCGGCTCTGGTTCAGGGTCTGCCCATGCTCCTCCCCCGCCGACATCTGGCAGGGCAGACCAATTGCGCATGTGCAGCCGCCGGTGGGGGAGACCTAATGCACGTGCGCGGCATTGCATTAGACCTCCCCATAGGAAAGCATTGAAAAGTGCTTTCCTGTGGGGAATTTAGCGACGCTGGAGGTCCTCACAGAATGTGTGGATGTCCAGCGACACTATAGTACACGGAATGTGTGCTATAATACCAGAAGTGTCCTCTAGTGGCTGTCTAGTACACAGCCACTAGAGGAGGAGTTAACCCCCGAAGGTAAATATTGCAGTTTATGAAAATTGCAATAATTACACTTGAAGGTTTAAAAGGTAGTGTGAGTTGGCACCCAGACAACTCCAATGGGCAGAAATGGCCTGGGTGCCTGGAGTGTCCCTTTAAGTTTCCTGACTCCCCTCCTCCCCCTCCATTACTACTGATTCAGTCGCCTGTTCCAGCTGCCAACATTGGACCAAGCCACTGATTTTCCTCCCATCTTTAATTCCTTTTAAGAAAATAAAAAAATACCACTTTTTATGTTTTTGCTGCCCTGGTCATCGAAATTAACAGAATTTCAGGGAAAAACAAATTTATATCTGATTTAAGAATAAAAAAGTATGCTGTATTAAGATAAAAATAAAAAATACAAACACGTAACGGTAATTATTGCAGTTTTTTTTTTTTTTTTTAAATAAACTGCAATAGTTACCTTTCCAGGGTTAAGAGAAAGGGGACTGTGCACTCAGGCCACTTCAATGGGCTGAAATGGTCTGTGTGCCTATAGTGTCCCTTTAGCATCTTTACACTCTTCCAATGAAAACAAAGCCCAACACAAAATTACGTACCGCGACCGAACTGGTTGGATCCACCACCTCGTCCAGATCTATAGCCTGTTATGTGGACGAAAATGTTATATAATTACATTTACATTCTAAAGAAAAAATTTCAACTGCTTACTGTAGAGGATGTAATGCAATTAATCTTGATGCAGTCTCCATTTAAGTCATTTCACAAAAACAGGTCTCAGCATCCAATGGAGCCTGCTTGGCAAAACACGGGTCAGGCCACTGCTTATAGTACTCTAACAACTTACAAAGCTTTATGGGTGTGCAAAAGGTTATACCTCTTGAAACAATATCCAAGTAATACCTATATTCAGATACCCAACAGATATTTAGACTGTTTGCTGAATGGGAGCCCCGAGCAGTTTTCATGGAGCACATTAAGATTGAGCTAGTTAGTTTGCCTTAGTGGGCACCTAATCTTCGAGGTACAGTATAGATTTAGTGTTACTTACGCTTCATGATTAAAAAGCTATTATAGTAGCATTGCTCTACCTCTAATTCTCAACCAGATCACAGTTTATTGGGTACATTAGAGACTTTAGTAGGAAGCATAATATCTTCCCTTTGGGTGTAGTCCCACTAGTTACAAACCTCAGCTGATAAATTGATACAATTACTTCACTTAATCTGATTCTCAGATTACATTTGCAGATACTTACTTTTAAGGTGTTTAACTATAGGCGTTGAAAAGATACCCAATAGTATGAATTGGAGTGTATTTTGTAAATATCCCTAGTTTCTCCTTTTTACAAATGGGTTAATCCAGCCTCTAGTGGCTCTCATTGACAACCGCTTCCCACTGATTTTCAGTGAGAAGACGCCAGCGTCCATAGGAAAGCATTGAGAATGCTTTCCTATGGACTGGCTGAATGTGCGCGTCTCTTGCATTAAACTACAGATAAAAAGCACTCCCCTATTTTTTGGGTCTAGATTTCCCCTAATCTCACAGCCTACCATTCTAATGATCATTTTCTTATGGATAAAGCAAAAGTGAACAGTCTTTGCAGCAGAGGGGCCAAGCTTTCTTTGAGTGCAGAGAAATCCACTTTTTATGAAAAAACTCAAACTGTTAGTCCACAGACTCCACCACAAGATTCACTGCATCACAACTGCTTAAAAAAAAAATATATATAAATTAATTTGTAACTGGCTAATGTGTGTCTGGGATTCAGCCATTGATTGCCAAAAAGTAGCAAATGCAACAATAAAAATGTGCTACTATCCAAAAGTGTTCCACCTTAAAAGAACAATATAGCATTAGCAATATAAGTCTGCATTCTAATTGTGTGTCATTCTACTCTAAGGCCTCAACCTTGCAGATTAGAATAGAGAAAGTTTTACTTACCTTTTTCACAAGTGCTGAAGACATTGTGCACGACGTCCCCATAAGAGCACTAAACCAATGCTTTCTTATGGGGCGTCCACATCATGGGACAGAATTTCACTGTCAATGCCAAAGAAACACCTCATCACTAGAGGTGGACTTAACCCTGCAATGTAAACATTGCAATTTCTCAAACTACAATGTTTTACATTGCAAGGTTAAGAGGACTGGTATACTACAACCAGACAACTTTGAGATTAACTAGTGTTCCTTTAAACAAAAGGAGACTTCAAAGTCTTCTAGCATTGGAGGTGCGTGGTGCATCAAATACTAATGGCATCAGTGAAACATCCACCTTTCTATCACTCCCACCATTCTGTATGTATGATTTAACATGCAGAAATTAAGTTTGCCTCACTATTTCATACAATTTAAATTTAGGCAAAAAAATAAAAATCTTAAAAAAATGATGCTGCTTTCATTTGAATGTTGCATTCCATGACTGAAAGCAAACATATTTCAAGCAGAAAACAGGTCCAGTTACTTCCTGGTTGTTCAGCTCAGTTGCACAGAGGACCTGTCTTGCAAAGACTTCTGATTGAGCTGCACAGGGAAGCCTATAATTGGCTAGCCGGGTCAGGGCTTTACCATATCGAGCGGGCACATCAGGCACAGATACCTGGAGTTGTCCGGCTGTCACCGGGCACTATAGTGAAGCGTCCTTATGTCTGCTGTGGCTGTGCTCCAACCTGCTTACATTGCAGCCAAACGGGGGACAAGCTGGAAGCAGACACCTTTCACGCAGAGTCGTAGTCTGCATTCATGTAGCTTGCTAACACAATAGCCTGTTTTTATGTATTCTTTAGTTTGTTTCATATTGTTTAGCTTTACATCGTTTTCACCCATCACAATAACTTTCAATCTATGAGGAATATTGGTCAAGCCTCAATGTGATGGGATGTGGTAGTGGTAACTAATCATCCGACCTCACTGAGATAACCACTCGTTTGAAAATACATGTTTTTCATGAAGATAGCAGGTCTTATTGTAAATTGTTTCCTATAATCTCCATCATGCCCTCTCTTCCTCTACTCCTGCTGAATGCTGAATTTAGACAGAACTTTCAATTCTGATGCTGAACAAAAAAAAAAGTTTTAAGTCTCTCAACATGTCCTGTCACATACAATTTTCCTTGTCGCATTAACCATTGTGGATATGTCCTTACAAACCTGTATTTATCTATGCACTACAAAAATTAAATTAAATATAATTAGACAAGTCTTGGCTGGAAACAACAGGAGGGGCTTGTAAAGGCTGCAGACTGAAGAACTGCATCTTTTGTAAGCAGTCTTTGGATACACACCTCCAAAAATTAAAATCAAGTTTTTTTGGTGTTGCATCTATTAAAGTTTACGTGGGTTGTATAAATCCAAAGTTTAAAAGCACATGCTTAATTAAAGCAACATTGTCATTTTTTCCCCCTCAATTTCAGTTTCTTTCCTTGAGGCCGCTTGTATTCCAATACATACCAAAGACTGAGGGAGTACAATCATTTACTTTTCTTCCTAGTGTTAAACCTTATTATTCAAGTGCCGCAATTTTCTTCTGACATGATATCCGCAGTTTGCTTAATTAACCCATAATACATTAGTCAAAAGAAACAAAGGCAAAGGTCTTTCCAGTTTCTAATTTAAAGGATCACTCCTTGCACCATAAATATGGTGCAAAGACATGAATGGTTTAACAGTCTGCAAAACCAAGCTTAAATGTTCTACTCCAAAACTCCCTATGCAGATATATGAGGCTTCAATCAGGATTCCTGGGACTGTGAGCTGCTTCTAGGCTGAGAGTTTGCTTTCAGCCTATCAGCAGCTTCCCACTGTGAAATGCAGGAGGAAATATGCATTCCCCCACCCCCCAAATCACTTTAGAATGTGGCACTACAGATAGGTTGCAATTGACAGGTGATGCTCTCAGACACCTAGACCTAGGCATCTTGATTAAATTAACAGGGCGATGTGATTGGATGCCGTTTGGCAGACTTAAATCCTTTAAACGAGAAGGCACTTGGAACCTCATGCCATAACTAAATTAAGATGAAATTTGTGCCCCCAAGTGTACCTCTACGTTTTGCAGTTTCCAAAAATAGTGTTCGCAAAAAAAGTGCCATTAATTTTTTTTCTGTCCCAAAGGCTTCTGCTTTTTTGTGAAAGGTTATTTTACATTGTTAAATCACACACATACCTCTTCGGTTGCCAAAACCTCTCTCAGATCCAAAACCTTGACTGGTGAACGCATTGCTTGCTAGGATAAATGAAATGAACATTCTATGAACAAGCATTCACATGACAAATCTAGCAGACATTTTCTGGGAGGTTGTCTCTTCCTTTCTGGTAGCCCCACTCATTTGCTTTTGACAGAATATTTTAACATTAGTTTTATTTTCCTGGCTATTATCCATGGCCTCATAATTCTCTCACTTGACTGATTAACTTTTTTGGGAGCCATGGAAAAATATGTCCTCACTGTGTGTCAGATAAAATCAATCAAATTAGGTTGGCATAAATGTGTTTAATTAAGATTACCTTATAAATTTTACCTCTTGCCGATCTACTAGTCCATGCCCCAGACAAAATTATTCCATTCCACCACTGCAGAGAGGGAGATCTCGACTGGCATAATGTAACAAATATGTTCATGGCATTCCCACCATCCCAACGCTGCAGATGTCAATCAGGAGATCTCACCCTAGCCATCTCCACTATACCCAATTACTCCTAACCATCTCTTTAAACTAGGAGAATTTGGTAAAACCTATAGAAATTACCACACATCACTTTACTTAGTCCTCTACCACACTTTAATCTGGCATCACATGACCCACTCCATGCTATAAAAGTTAATGACAAAAACACTTCCTGACCATTTGACATCTTATTTCTGGAGGGTGGCGAGCTCCATCTAAATGCGAAAATTTATGCCTCACAAATTTTGAGGAAGAAACAGCTCAGCTCTACTATGTACAACATTCTCCAACATACACAAAGAGGGAATCCTTCAGCCTATACAATGAAATGGCCTCAAGAGTTACAGACAGTTTAAAAAAATATTCTGTAAAATTAGACACTTTTAAACTACCTTGTGTATCTCGTGTTATCAATGAGTTCTTAATGATTAATGAGGTTTGTATCAAATATCTGATCTTGCGCAAGTTAACATCCCCTATGTCATGCTACAAAGTCCAGTAAAATCCTGGAAGCGCCACAAGAAGCAGTCTTAATTCTGAGGTTATATTGCAGGACTAAGTGTGACATGACACCGCTTACAGACCACTTCAATAAGAGTAAGTGGTCCGAGTGCCTATAGTGTCCCTTTAATGTATTGAACCTCTCAGCGGTTATACTTCATTTTCCAATGGTACTACGCACTCTTAAATCTTGCATAAACTATTGTCCATAACCATGAATAATTTGATTATCAGTCTCTGCATATATACTTTCAGATACCAGTAAATCTGATGTTCAATATAATCAACAAGTCAAAGACAGAAAAGAAACATGCAAATACAATCACAAATAAAATCTATTGCTTATACAAAAAAAAAAAACTTACCATTTGAACACCTGTCATCGTATACAGAATCGGATTGCTTAAGAAAAGTAAGACATCAGAATTAGAAACTGATGAAATGCAAAACAATCCCTTCTCCCCCCAAAATACAAAACCCAAACACTTGTGGGAGAGGGGGCGTGGAGAGCGTCCTCTTGGGACAAGAAAAGAAACTGGGGTAGGTTTTGCCAGATAACCCTTAATCTTGTTAGATGCTTGTCCACAGGAAAGGAGCAAAATACACATGTACTGCCACCACATGCCAGAAAAAAAAAAAAAAGGTCACTTTCTCTGACAATATCATTGTGGTAATATGTTTTACTGTTTTGAACACTATTTGTGTTGAGAAAAGTCTCCAGACTAAAACCATACCCCCTGCAAGGGTTTTAGAGTGTCTCAGAAAGTTACAGGGTTAAATACAGTGCAAGCAAATTAAACTCTGGACTTGCAGCCTGGTCCATCAAATTGCAATTAATAAAAATTACTTACATAAAAAAATTACATACATATGCATGTAGAATTTAAATATATATGCATATTTATATATTTGAAGTCTATGTGTACATTTATGAAGTTATTTATGTTAATATATAATTCGGATTATTTTGATTTATTTATATATACACATTTATGGGTATATAATTTCATTCTAAGTGTATTGATATAAAAATCAAAATAGTTAGAACAAAATTTCATACAATTTTTACATTTAATTTACTTATTTGTAAGTTAGAATATGAGAGCGAGAATTTTTATTAACTTTTGTTTTGTTTTTTACACACATGCAGGGAGACTGCCTGTCAGCAGATACTTGGGACACCTATTGCAGCCATGTGACTGTTAAAGCGATCACATGGCCGCGGGTTCCTAATTCGCAGAGGGAAGACTGCCTGGGCTGGGAGGAACGTCGATCAGGTAAGTACATAATACGGTTATGAATGTTCAGGACCATCACCAGTCCTCAAGGGGATTTTTCCCATGACTGTCAGCGATCGTTAAGATGTTAGTTTGTTTTGTAAATAAACAGGGTAGCAAGGGAAAGCCCTATTTCCTCTTTATAGGATGATATTTAATATGTACAGGTGCACTTAAACATGAAGGGTGGAATTGTGGTACCATAAAACACACCGTTTAAGTGCCAAAAAGGCATTAGTCACAAACACATTGCATCTCAGAAGATTCTTCGTCATTAAGGCGTTAATAGAAATTATAAAACCCTAATCACAAGAGACATACCGAGTTGCTGAAATTCACGGCACTGGTAGAACTATGGTTTTCTTCGCCATCACTGTCCCAATCAGATCCAGGCATGGTTATCTACAATACAATGGGTCAGAGAACGGGAAAAAAATAAACCAAAGTTACATATGTGCAAATGTCAGTGATTGACAATCATTCCTTTAATGGCAAGGCTCATCTTCCTGTAGGCTTGCAACTCCCATGCCTACCCTCTCTGCCAGTCCCTACTTTGGCTACCCATAAGCTATAGGACTCAATTTGAAATCCTGGTACTTTCTTACAAATCTACACAATGCTGCTCCAACCTACCTATCCTCACTAATACTTTAAGTGTCCCACCGAGGCCTTAGACCTACCACTGATGCTCGCCTTAAAGGGACATTAGGCATCAGACCACTTCAGCTCATTAAAATGGTCTGTGTGCAATATCCCATGTCCCTTAACCTTACAGTGGTTTCTGAGAAATTGATTGTTAACTCTTCCTCTAGTGGCTGTCTAACAGACCGCCACTAGAAGGACTTGAAATCAAAACGGACCTTTGGTCTGTTATCAGACGCTGAACGTCCTCACGCTCTGCATGAGGACTTCCAGCGTCAATGCTTTCCTCCATAGGAAAGAATGTAAAAATTATGCGCATTAGGTCTCCCGCCAGCTGGGGAGGAGCGCGGTTGGAGCTTGACCCAGCGCCGAGGAACATCAGCGCAGGAGTCAGGTAAGTCACTGAAGGGGTTTTAACCCCTTCAGCACTGCAGGAGGGGGCACTGCATGAGCATTTAGTGCCAAGAAAATGGGTTTTCCTGGCACTATTGAATCCCTTTAAAGACTTCTCTAGGGCTGCACCATTCCTATGGACTGCCCTTGGTTAGACTTTCACCCAGACTTTAAAAAAAAGTAAACAAAATTGGAAAACTTGCTTCTTTAGGAAAGCATATCAATTAAACAGCTTTTCCGTCCTACACCCCAATTCCTCTCCTGCAACTGTTCTCAAAACAAAACACTAAGCAGTCAATGAATAAAATCCTAGCTACCTACTTTTCTACCCTACCTTACCTTTTGTGTCACTATACCTCACTCCCACTAGCATGTAAGCTAGAGAGCAGTGCCCTAAATCCCTCTGTGTCCATCTCGTCTGGTTACAAATACGTGCTGCAGAATTTGTGGGCGCTTTATAAACTTTATTTTTTTATTTATTTTTTAACATAGCAAGGGAAGGATACAAGAACTGACATTCTAGACAAAGAGAAGCTGTACAAAAAAACACTATAGTGCAGCTCTGCTTGCTTGCCAACCCATTGCTCAAGGCATATGAATGGTTTATTTTATCAGTAACCACATTAGAAAATGCCTAAATTGTGAATTGTGTGTGTTTTGAGGAATGAGAACAAGAATTTGTTATCATAATCTTACAAATTTACAATGTTTTAATGCTAAAATAATTCTAAATTGACTGAATGTATAAGAAAAATTTTTTCCCCCATAAATTTAAGATTTGTGTATGGAATTCCATACCTTAAGTTTAAGATATGTTTTTGCCACTGATCCTTAGTATGGATAGGCAGCACTTTATGACTTCAGGACTATAAAACAAGCAAAAATTTTAATCCCCAGCACAAAAATTACCCTAATTTACAGGAACACTATAGTGTCAGGAACACATGTATTCATGACTATAGTCTAACTCTTTAGGTCCCCAGGCACCACATGGCAAACGTGTTTATTTTCACCCACGCTATTGCTGAGATCAAACTATTAGCCTATCCAATGCATGGGAAAGCAGTAAGAGGCTGTTGTGCATGTGTGTAGCAAAATGCATCTCTTCATTGAATCAATGCATCTCTATAGGCAACGTTAACGCAATATAACTTGTCAAATGCACTTTAAAAGGCTCCATTCATATGAGTTATGTACTGTATTTTTGGCTCTATAAGACGCACCTAGTTTTTAGAGTAGGAATACAAGAAAATAAAAAGTGCACCCCCATAGTGTGTGTGTGTTCTCTCTCCCCCCCCCCATAGTGTGTGTGTGTGTGTTCTCTCCCCCATAGTGTGTGTGTGTCTCTCTCTCTATAGTGTGTGTGTGTGTGTGTGTTCTCTCTCCCCCATAGTGTGTGTGTGTGTGTGTGTCTCTCATAGTGTGTGTGTGTGTTCTCTTATGTGTGTGTGTGTGTGTTTCTCTATAGTGTGTGTGTGTTCTCTCTCTATAGTGTGTGTGTGTGTTCTCTCTTCATGTGTGTGTGTGTGTTCTATAGTGTGTGTGTGTGTGTGTTCTCTATAGTGTGTGTGTGTGTGTGTGTGTGTCTTCTCTATAGTGTGTGTGTGTGTGTGTGTGTGTGTGTTCTCTCTATAGTGTGTGTGTGTCTCTCTCCCTCTCTATAGTGTGTGTTTGTTTCTCCTATGTGTGTTTGTTTCTCCCCCATAGTGTGTGTGTGTTCTCTCTCTGTATGTGTGTTTTGTTCTATAGTGTGTTTGTGTGTGTTTGTTCTCTATAGTGTGTTTGTTCTCTATAGTGTGTGTGTGTTGTGTGTTTGTTCTCTCTCTATAGTGTGTGTGTGTTTCTATAGTGTGTGTGTGTGTGTGTGTGTTCTCTCCTATAGTGTGTGTGTGTTCTCTCTATAGTGTGTGTGTGTGTGTGTGTTCTTCTATAGTGTGTGTGTGTGTGTGTGTGTTCTCTCTTCCCATAGTGTGTGTGTGTGTGTGTTCTCTCTCCCATAGTGTGTGTGTGTTCTCTCTCCCCATAGTGTGTGTGTGTTCTCTCTCCCTATAGTGTGTGTGTGTCTCTCTCCTATAGTGTGTGTGTTCTCTCCCCTATAGTGTGTGTGTTGTATAGTGTGTGTGTTGTTCTCCCTATAGTGTGTGTTTGTGTGTCTCTATAGTGTGTGTTTGTTCTCCCCCCATAGTGTGTGTGTGTGTTTGTTCTCCCCATAGTGTGTGTTTGTTCTCCCCCTATAGTGTGTGTGTTTGTAGTGTGTTTGTTCTCATAGTGTGTGTGTGTGTGTGTTTGTTCTCCCTCTAGTGTGTGTGTGTTTTCTCCCTATAGTGTGTGTGTGTGTTTTCTCCCCTATAGTGTGTGTGTTTTCTCTCCCCCCCCATAGTGTGTGTGTTTTCTCTCCCCCCCCATAGTGTGTGTGTTTTCTCTCCCCCCCCATAGTGTGTGTGTTTTCTCTCCCCCCCCATAGTGTGTGTGTTTTCTCTCCCCCCCCATAGTGTTCTCCCTCAGGGTCCCCCTCTCATGTCGCTGAAGGGATTATTAAAACCCCTTCAGTTTAATCCAGTGCCGGGCTCCCTCGGCGCTGGTGACCTCTCCACGTCCAACGTCACATGAGCCGAATGCGCAGAAAGTGCTGCACGCACATTCAAAGTGTCCATAAGAAAGCATTTCTCAATGCTTTCCTATGGACGCTCTGCAGGCATAATATGCCTTCAGCGTCGCAGAAGCGCCTCTAGAGGCTGGCTTAACCCCAAATTTAAACATAGCAGTTTCTCTGAAACTGCTATGTTTGCATCTGAAGGGATAAAACCTGAGGGACCTGGAACAGAGACCACTTCATTGAGCTGAAGTTGTCTGGGTGACTATAGTGTCCCTTTAAACTCAGTAACTGCTTTAATTAAATAGTTTGTCAGATTATTTAAATTCTTAATTTCCCTTGGGCAACAACAAACGTTCAGTAAAGCCTATTTAAACAACTCCAACAAATTTCACGGCACTGTACAATAGCTGTGCTGCCAACAACAAAGTACTCGAAACAAGACATGAAGGACTGACAGGAGTATAATGTGATGAGGGCTTACATGACAAGTGTAATGGAAATCAAATTACAAGGCAAAAAGAATACACATTTTTTTTTTTTTAAGGATTTTAGAGGGCAATTACGGGATAGGAAGAAAGACTTTTAGGGAGGAAAAGTGGTTAAGTCCATAAAGTCAGTCACTCTCCTAAAAAAAGTTTACAGTACTATTTAAATAAACCTGGCTAGTGATATACAACTCCATGTTCATGTGCAATAATAAAAAGAACCCTCTAATATACCACCATATACATAAACACATGGAAATAACACTTACATTTAAAATTATGTACGCAAGTTAATGTGCACTAGATATACATGTTAAACATTAAAAAAATAAATGCAATATAGTAAAACGAAACAGACGTAGGAAAGTACACGCGTTATAAAGCAGACAGGTAGCTATAGGTGAATAGCGCCCACAAACTACGCAGCGCAGTACACGGTCTGCGGGGCGGGAGGGCCCGCTAACTCCTGTTAATATTCCCATGCTCGGTGCGGGAGGGCCCCGCTAACTCCGGTTAATATTCCCATGCTCGGTGCGGGAGGGCCCCGCTTACTCCGGTTAATATTCCCATGCTCGGTGCGGGAGGGCCCCGCTTACTCCGGTTAATATTCCCATGCTCGGTGCGGGAGGGCCCCGCTAACTCCGGTTAATATTCCCATGCTCGGTGCGGGAGGGCCCCGCTTACTCCGGTTAATGGTCCCATGCTCGGTGCGGGAGGGCCCCGCTAACTCCGGTTAATATTCCCATGCTCGGTGCGGGAGGGCCCCGCTAACTCCGGTTAATATTCCCATGCTCGGTGCGGGAGGGCCCCGCTTACTCCGGTTAATGGTCCCATGCTCGGTGCGGGAGGGCCCCGCTAACTCCGGTTAATGTTCCCATGCTCGGTGCGGGAGGGCCCCGCTTACTCCGGTTAATATTCCCATGCTCGGTGCGGGAGGGCCCCGCTAACTCCGGTTAATATTCCCATGCTCGGTGCGGGAGGGCCCCGCTAACTCCGGTTAATATTCCCATGCTCGGTGCGGGAGTGCCCCGCTTACTCCGGTTAATGTTCCCATGCTCGGTGCGGGAGTGCCCCGCTTACTCCGGTTAATGTTCCCATGCTCGGTGCGGGAGGGCCCCGCTAACTCCGGTTAATATTCCCATGCTCGGTGCGGGAGGGCCCGCTTACTCCGGTTAATATTCCCATGCTCGGTGCGGGAGGGCCCGCTAACTCCGGTTAATGTTCCCATGCTCGGTGCGGGAGGGCCCGCTAACTCCGGTTAATGTTCCCATGCTCGGTGCGGGAGGGCCCGCTAACTCCGGTTAGTATTCCCATAACCCACCCGCTACTTACCTTCCCGTGTACGAGACACCGGTACAGACTAAGCCGGGTATTCCCAGGTAGTCGTATTGCTGTATTACAGAATGACTGATATAAAGCGTTCCTGTAATGGGAGAGCTGGTTAGTCACCGGTGACGGAGACCGTTAGACAGCACGAGTCCCGCGGGGAGCCGTGTTTAAATAGCGGTATAGCTCACTGACCTGTCACTGCGTGCTATCGCGTGCCCCGTCTTGCTCTGGATGGGGAGTGTGTGTGGTATCAGCTGCTCAGACACAGCTCCCAAACACACTGAGCGTGAGACGCACGAGCTGCCCTGCTAAAATAGATCGCGGTGAAGACGTCACAGCCGCTCAGCCAATCAGAGGCGAGTTCTTTCCCGCCAGGCTGTCAGGCGGCCCGTGGTGTAAGGGAATGGCTCGGGCGTGGTGTCATGGGGAGAGTGTCGCCATGCTGGCAGACCGACTTCAAAGGACAGGCTGAGAGTCACTGGTATCACAGTGTTATCAGCATATGGCAACAGTGAGCCTGTCAGGGGGTCCTGAAATAATATCTCCTACTGTTATCACGGCAGTTATTATCCGGTCCTTGAATAATGAATACACACAGCACATTTTATTAAATAATTAGATTTGTTAGCCGAATTGCTAAATGTACAGCGGTATTGGGGGATAAATTATCTATAGGCACTGTTACTCTAGCAGGGTTATTCACTGAATGAGAATGCAAAGTAAATGTCATATTTAAAGGGACACTATAGTGACCAGAACAACTACAGGACCACTATAGCCACCCAGACCATTTCAGCTCAATGAAATGGTCTGGATGCCAGGTCCCTCTAGGTTTAACCCTGCCTGCTGTAAACCTAGTTGTTGCAGAGAAACTGCTATGTTTACATATGGGTTAATCCAGTCTCTAGTGGCTGTCTCATTGACAGCTGCTAGAGGCTGCTTCCGCAATCCTCAATGTGAAAATTGCATTGAGGACACGCTGACGTCCATAGTAAAGCATTGAGTAATGCGTTCCTATGGGCGGTTTGAATGTGCGTGTGGCTGTGGCCGGCGCATTTGGAGCTGACGGCAGGGGGAGGAGAGCTCACCAGCGCTGGATTAAGGTAAATTGCTGAAGGGGTTTCAGCGGGAGGGGGGACCTAATAACCCTATAGTGCCAGGAAAACGAGTTTGTTACACTTTTATAAATTAACCTAGTTACATGCCCTGATTTTGCAAGCAGACAACAGGTAAATTTACTTCCTGGTTTGGTTAGCTCAATGCAGCTGATGTTAAGAGGCAGCAACTGCCCAGAGCACTTGACTTACAAAGACTTCTCGTTAACCTATATTGGGAAGTCTCTGATCGGACAACCATAGAACGTCTGGGTGGAGTTAGGAGAGGGCCTGCAAAGGCAGCAGACAAGGGAACTGCAGGTTTTGCAAGCTGATTTTTGATAAAATACATATTTAAATACATGCTAGTTTTCATTTTGAGTATATGTACTAAACAGTAATTTATATATATTTAGTATTTGGGCAGTGGAGGGCCGAAGATAAGTACAGGGAGTGCAGAATTATTAGGCAAGTTGTATTTTTGAGGATTAATTTTATTATTGAACAACAACCATGTTCTCAATGAACCCAAAAAACTCATTAATATCAAAGCTGAATATTTTTGGAAGTAGTTTTTAGTTTGTTTTTAGTTTAGCTATGTTAGGGGGATATCTGTGTGTGCAGGTGACTATTACTGTGCATAATTATTAGGCAACTTAACAAAAAACAAATATATACCCATATCAATTATTTATTATTACCAGTGAAACCAATATAACATCTCAACATTCACAAATATAAATTTCTGACATTCAAAAACAAAACAAAAACAAATCAGTGACCAATATAGCCACCTTTCTTTGCAAGGACACTCAAAAGCCCGCCATCCATGGATTCTGTCAGTGTTTTGATCTGTTCACCATCAACATTGCGTGCAGCAGCAACCACAGCCTCCCAGACACTGTTCAGAGAGGTGTACTGTTTTCCCTCCTTGTAAATCTCACATTTGATGATGGACCACAGGTTCTCAATGGGGTTCAGATCAGGTGAACAAGGAGGCCATGTCATTAGATTTTCTTCTTTTATACCCTTTCTTGCCAGCCACGCTGTGGAGTACTTGGACGCGTGTGATGGAGCATTGTCCTGCATGAAAATCATGTTTTTCTTGAAGGATGCAGACTTCTTCCTGTACCACTGCTTGAAGAAGGTGTCTTCCAGGAACTGGCAGTAGGACTGGGAGTTGAGCTTGACTCCATCCTCAACCCGAAAAGGCCCCACAAGCTCATCTTTGATGATACCAGCCCAAACCAGTACTCCACCTCCACCTTGCTGGCGTCTGAGTCGGACTGGAGCTCTCTGCCCTTTACCAATCCAGCCACGGGCCCATCCATCTGGCCCATCAAGACTCACTCTCATTTCATCAGTCCATAAAACCTTAGAAAAATCAGTCTTGAGATATTTCTTGGCCCAGTCTTGACGTTTCAGCTTGTGTGTCTTGTTCAGTGGTGGTCGTCTTTCAGCCTTTCTTACCTTGGCCATGTCTCTGAGTATTGCACACCTTGTGCTTTTGGGCACTCCAGTGATGTTGCAGCTCTGAAATATGGCCAAACTGGTGGCAAGTGGCATCGTGGCAGCTGCACGCTTGACTTTTCTCAGTTCATGGGCAGTTATTTTGCGCCTTGGTTTTTCCACACGCTTCTTGCGACCCTGTTGACTATTTTGAATGAAACGCTTGATTGTTCGATGATCACGCTTCAGAAGCTTTGCAATTTTAAGAGTGCTGCATCCCTCTGCAAGATATCTCACTATTTTTGACTTTTCTGAGCCTGTCAAGTCCTTCTTTTGACCCATTTTGCCAAAGGAAAGGAAGTTGCCTAATAATTATGCACACCTGATATAGGGTGTTGATGTCATTAGACCACACCCCTTCTCATTACAGAGATGCACATCACCTAATATGCTTAATTGGTAGTAGGCTTTCGAGCCTATACAGCTTGGAGTAAGACAACATGCATAAAGAGGATGATGTGGTCAAAATACTCATTTGCCTAATAATTCTGCACTCCCTGTAAAGGTATTTTCTCTCACCTGTCAGCTGTGTGCATATGCATTATATGTTTAAAATTAAAAAACAGGAAAGAGAATCTACACATGGGTCTTCTGCTCTCCATGCTTTGTAGTTGCTGTGAATAATTCCTTGGCAAGTGCATCTTGTGCATGAGTGATGAGGGAGGTGCAAATTTTATAGGAAGTGTCTGTCAGACGGGACTTGTAGCATAGAAGAATGGCATGTAGGAGAGACTTTTGATTGGTTGTTAAATTGGGGTAACAAACCTGATGTTACAGAGATACTGCACTGGGAGGTATCGAGACAGGGCAGGGGTGGGCTGGCCTGTGAGACATGCCAGTAATTTCACTTTCATCACTAGAACTGCACAAAATGGGCAGTCCTATCTGGAATAGTGCAGGACTGCCCAAAGAAGGGTCGTGTTTGCCTGGCCTGAACGCATGGCAGGCTGACTTACAGCATCCCGGCTTGTCCCACTTCGGGCTCCTGAAGTGCTCTGTGTGTGGTCCTAGTCCGCTGACACCATTCAGCACAACACAAAAATGTCTAATGATGCACATATGTTGCTCTTGTTGGGGACAGCTTACCTCCCAACATCAGCAGTCCCAGAATCAGAGTGGGAGTGGGTAAAGGTAGCAGGCCAGTGATGCGTTTACATTGCTGGCTCCACCCAAAGGGAGGACCTGTCCAGAAATTAATACACACCAGGCTGCCTAACAATCATTGAGCCAATTGAGGGCAGACCCTGCAGGGAGCGCTGTTTCAGTGTCCAAGTGCCCTGTATATAATGCAAGCATGTATAATGATGCACTTTTGCCATTATTGTTGGGGACAGTTCAACGGACCTCAGCAAACCTTTCAACAGTGGACTCCACCTGACTCACTTCACAGAGAGTTTGTCTCTCTAATAACGTGGTCCGACTTACATTAATTGTTTCTTGTTTGCTTTTGCTTTTGTTTCTCCTGATAGGTAATACGTTAGAGGAAACCTATCACCCTTACCCAGACTGGTCTAAATGTAGGGCCAGATTAAGAGCCCAGTGGGCCTGGTGCTGACAATTATTATGGGGCCTAATTACAGAATCTTATCGACCAAAAACACTAAAACAATCATACCTCCTAAGCGTCATGTATCTGATGGAGATGGTGTTGGAGGGAAGCTCAAAGAGTGCAGCTATACGAAAACACATACTCTATGCTATCTCTCTCTAATTTATGCTTTCATCTTTCAAGTAAACCCATACCCCCTAACAGCAGTGTCCAGTGAAGAAGGAAGTCAATGGGCAGGGTAAAAGGGTATGCCACTGGTGCGAATCACGTGATCAGACCTGCCAAAAGGGGCGTACATGCCCAAAATGGGGGCATGTCTGTCGAAAGAAATGGAAGGCCAGCCTGGCATGAAGGCATGTCAGGCTGCCTGCCAATAATGCAGGCTGTCCAACTAAGGGCATACTATGCAGGCAGCACCCTGAGCTTGACATAAATGCATCAAATAATGCGCTTAGTCCATGCTTTCTGAGGACCTAGCACTTACATGTTCACTTGTCTCCTTACCTTCTTACTAGCAGACAAAAGTTCCTGGTATATAGTCTGGGACAGAGAAAAGGTGTATGTAGTGAGTGTAGAAGAAAGGGGACATGCCACAGTGTTAGAGAGACCAAAGTCTGCATTACCTTAACTAATTTTATTGTCAGCCAGTCCACACAAGTTTTGTTCCCATACATCCCTCATAAACTTCCAAACTTAAAGATACACTATAGTCAACAGAACAACTACAGCTTATTGTATTTGTTCTGGTAAGTAGAATCATTCCCTTCAGGCTTTTTGCAGTAAACACTGTCTTTTTAGAGAAATAACTCCACTGGCCACTCCTTAGATGGCTGCTAGAGGTGCTTCCTGGGACAGTACTGCCTAGTGTGCAGTACTGCCATTCAGTGTCTCCACCCTCTGCATGCAGACACTGAACTTTCCTAATAGGGATGCATCGATTTAATTTATCTTCACGAGGAGATGCTGATTGGCCAGGGCTATGTTTGACTTGTACTGGCTCTGCCCCTGATCTGCCTAGTTGACAGTCTCAGTCAATCCTATGGGAAAGCATTGTAATTTGCTCAGACCACCTCTTCTGATGATGTCGGCAGACAGGGGCAGAGCCAGCAGCTCCAGACTTTAATACAAGTAAGATTTTACTATATTTAGGTAGGCAAGAGAGGGCCGGGGGACTAGATGGTGATTTAACATAATAGGGTCAGAAATACATGATTGTGTTCCTGACCCTATGGTGTTCCTTTAAGCAAGATTATGTGAAGAGTAATTAGGGTTGCCACGTTAACAGTCTTAATCATTTATATAATTAATTAATTATGCGTGACATCACATGACGTAAATCACAAGGAGTGACATAAGAGAAAATTCTGTAAAACCACCAACAAACTACTCACAGTTTGATTCTGCTGTACAGATGGATTGCTCCCAGTGTCTCAGTGTCCCCATGTATGACAGTGTCAGTGTCCCCATGTCGCCCAGTCCGTAGTCTCCCAGTGTCTCAGTGTACCAATTTCTCCCAGTGTCCCCATGTCACTAGGATACTAGGGGACACAGTGAGACATGGGGACACTGAGAGACATGGGGACACTTGTGGATACAGACATGTCGACACTGTGAGACATGGGAACACTGAGACACTAGGGACACAGAGACATGGGAAAACAGACACTGGGAGACATGGGGACACTGAGACACTGGCTGGGAGACATGAGGACACAGACACATGGGGACACTGGGAGACATGGGGACATTGACATGGGGACACTGGGAGACTTGGGGACACTAAGTAACTGGGGACACAGACACTGGGAGACTAGGAGACACTGGGAGCCACGGGGATACTGAGACACTAGGGACACTGGCTGGGGGACATGTGAACACTGGGAGACATGGGGACGCTGTGTCCCTAGTATCTCTGTGTCTCCCAATGTCCCTATGTCTCACTGCGTCCCCATGTTTCTCAATGTCCCCAAGTGTCTCAGTGTCCCCAGGTCTCCCAGTGTCTCAGTGTCCCCCTGCTGCCTTTCCCCACATCCCTCACTTACCTGAGCTGTAGAGTTGCTGTCTGAACTCTCTGTGCCGTGTATGTGCTTCCCCACGGATCAGTAGGTGGTAGAGAGAGGCAGGGATATCCCTGCCTCTCTCCACACACAGGCGCGCCTACTGGCCGGTGCTGGTATTGCAGAGTAATCTCCGTTTATACTGAGAAAAATACCTGCATTTGTATTGCCGGTATTACTGCAATACCGACATGACCAGGCAGTCAGGTGGCAAACCTAGGAGTAGAGTGTAAAAAAATAAATAAAAAAAAAAGGTCAATTTTAATTTTTTTTTTTTTTAAATGGGCCTATTCCATGGGCATGGGCCTGGTGCTGCAGCTGCAGCTCCATCAGCCCCAATGTTAATCCGGCCCTGTTTATATGCTTGAAGCTCCTCACTATTACCCACACCAGCAGGAATTGTGATTTATACCTACTTCCCCACTACTCCAGGGTTACATATAGTTAGTATCTGGCTGATTCCTATTGGGTCTCTTATCTCTGGGCGCAGACTCTGTATCTGAAGGCTTATTGATGTTTAGAGTCCTCCATCTTTTTTAACATAGCCTATCTACTTGTATGGCTTTATAACAAAAAATGGGTATATCATCTTGTAAATTACTGTTTGAACATTTGATACATGCCAATATTGAGTATTTGTACTTCGTTACACACCTACATAAATACAGTTTAAAAAGTAACTGAACTATATAAATATATATATATTCATTGTACATATGTCACTGTAATAGCACTTTAAAGAACATGCTAGCTTGCATTGCTTGATTGATACATGGATATTTTCATAAGTTTGATCATATTTGCTCTTTGAAATTTGTTACATTCAAATAACATGCTTCATCCAAAAGTCAAAAGTGTCCGAGACTCATCAGCCAATACCTGTCTCCTGCAGAAGATAGTGGATGCATTTCTACATGTTAGTATACACAAAAAGTGCCAGCGCTTAGTTAATATTCCCCCTGAGTCAATAATCAGGGGTAACAAAAAAAATATATAAAACCTTATATGTAAGAGTCCCAGTCCACAAACAATATAATGTAGTATAAATCAAGGAGATTGGGTATATTCTGCTTAGTTCATATGTATCCAAAGGTAACGTGTCCTATGTGTCAATTCTGGATTATTTTAACAGTGACCGAATAATCTAAATTTTATTAAAGACAGGAGGCGAATATTTGCTTATCTTCCTTTACTGGAACTCCCAGCAGCAAAGAAATAGTTAACAATCAGTGTAAAAAAGTTTAATACTGAAACTCCCAGCAGCAAAGAAATAGTTAACGATCAGTGTAAAAAGGTTTAACCAATCAGCACGCATCATATAGTAATATAAACTGCTATCAGTCTCCTCCCAACTCCTCTTTTTTGATGTAGCCGCCCAGCCGTAGAGTCAACCATGTAAACGAAGAACAGGAGAACGATGAGTAGATAATGATATAAGATCAAGTAGGAAAAAAACAGTGCTCAACAACAGGCAGAGGAAACTTTAAACAGGGATGACGAAAGATCTTCACACTAGAATGAAAGAGAGAAACATTGTAAATGTACGGTTTCTTGGGCAAGAGAAATCAAAACTGAAAATGCAATAAAGCTAATGTTCAAATTGAATGCAAGAAATACAAAGTTACCAATCAAATGACAAGTATAGGTTAAATAAGGACAAGCCAAGAGAACACTAGCCACCAATTTAGAAATGGAGGCACTATGAGATACTTACCTAGAAGGGTGGGTAAAAGTATTTCAGGGTGGGAAAATATTCGCCTCCTGTCTTTAATAACATTTAGATTATTCGGTCACTAAATGTTAGAATAATCCCGAATTTTATGGCAAGACAGAATGCTTCATATTTGCTGTTTTAACGCGTGGATAGCATGGATAGAGAAACGTGGAGTTTGCCTAAAATAAAAAGTACAGAAGTAGACTCTCTGAACCAATCAGCTGAGGATAAAATCTCCGCCAGGGAGCCTCCAGCCATAAATATAGAGGAAGCGGCAACGCCTCTAACACAGTGAGCCCCAAAAGATGCATCAATGTCAGCTAGAGCTAGAAGCTATTTAATCCATCAAGCAATAGTAGGGCAGGACACTGGCTTGTGTGGTCGTACATAAGACACATTGAGGGGCCCAGTAGAGCCCTAAGGGCTACACGGAGGAGGGATTTCTCTGGAAAATAAGGGTAACTCACTGTAGATGAATTGGTCTTGGTGCGTCTAGTGACTCCTTCCGGAGTGAAATCGAGGGCATGAAAGTCAAAAGCCCTGATGTTGGAGACTCTCTGGAAAATGACCAAACAGAGAAGAAGCGCTAATTTGACTGACAGCTGGCGTAGAGAGAGCGCCTCGTTATCTGGCCAAGATTCTAAGAACGTTAGCATGAGAGCCACATCTCAGAATTTGCCATATTAAGGAGCTGGAGGCCTTGCGATGCGGATGCCACGCAAGAGTCTACACACAGAAGGATGTTTCCCTACTGAAGAATTGTCAATAGAAACGTGAGCTGCAGAAATAGCGGAGTGAAACACGTTAATAGACCGGTAGGATTTGCCCTGATGGAAAAGAAACAACAGGAAATGTATAATATTAGTTAGAATTGTTGAAAAGGGATCATTGTCCCTTTCCAAACACCAGCAACTCCAGCGACGCCATGCAGAGAGGTAGGAGCGTCTAGTTCCTGGGGCTCAGGAGTACCAAAGGAGTCTTGAGCAGTAGCCGAAAGGCCTGAGATATTCCAGAATCCCCTGAAATGGTCCAAGCCACTAGTCGGAGATGATCCTGAAGTGTCAACGGGTGAGAGTTGCCTGCTGGGTCCCTGAGGAGAGCGCAGGAGGTGGGTAGAAGCAGGGGAAAATCCACTGACATTTCCAGAAAGTAGGGGTACCAGGGTTGGGCTCGCAATAGGGGAGTCACCAGAGTTATCTTCGCGCCTTGAGTTTTAAGATATTGTAGTGTGCGTGGGATCATGGAGAATGGAGGGAACGCATTTGCTCCGGACGTCAGCCACGTCTGTAAGAAGGCATCGACTGCAAGGCACGCTGGACCTGGCAGCCAGCTGAAATATGCGTCCGCCTGACGGTTGAGGCGAAATGCAAACAGATGCAGGCTGAATGGTCCCCACCAGATCTGCAGACGGTGAAAGATTTGCGGGTCCAGTTGCCAATCGCTGGAATCTCTCCAGTGTTGGGAAAACCAGTCTGCGACAAGGTTGTCTGAGCCTGGTAGATATTCACTATATATAGGGTGAGGTTGAGGCAAAAAATGCCTACAAAACTCAAAATATAAACAAAGAAAAAATTAGACCTGTGCTGTAGAAACTCCACACTGAAGTCCCAACAGTGTATATACAACCAAAAAACAAACACGAGTCCTGCGCATACATTATAGGTGTGCACACCCAGGTGCTACCACAATTTGAGGAAAAAGTTAAAGCAGCAAATGTTTCAAGCAGCAGCCCTTTCTCAATGCTAATGTCCTACAGTATATGCAAGATAACAACAATATATACAAAAAATAGTGCTTACATAACCCAAAAGTGCCACCCCAGGTAATAAAATCTAGAAGCAGGATCAGATGTGCAGTACATGCCAGAGTGATGGCCGAAGGGAAGGCAGGTGAATTTCCATAGTTCATGCTCCCAACGAAACTGAAGATGGGCTGGTGTTACCAGTACCGGGAGGTATGTGCCCTTTAAATCAAAACCAACCAAACCAACAAACAAATCTCCCTCGCAGAGTAGGTCTCGTAACAAATGGATTCCCTCCATTTTGAAATGTCTGTATGTAATTAACCTGTTCAGATCTCTCAGATTTATATTAGGTCGAAACTCTCCCGATTTTTTTCCTGACTAGAAACGTTGCTTATGAAGACATGTGGGTCAAAAATTATTTTGAAAGCAGCCTTGAGAAATGCTTTCCTATGGGCGTTTTTAATGCGCGCACGGCTCTGGCCGCGCATGTGCATTCCGCTCCACTCGGGAGCTGACGTCGGAGGAGAGGTCACCATCGCCGAGGGAGCCCGGCACTGGATTAAAGTAAGTAGCTGAGGGGATTTTAAACCCTTCAGCCCAGCCGGAAGGGGGCTCTGAGGGTGGGGTCGACTTAAGGGTTATATAGTGTTAGGAAAATGAGTTTGTTTTCCCGACACTATAGTGATCCTTTAAAGGAGGTAGATTTTTTTACATATATGGTGGGATTGTTTGACTATTAAAGAACTATGGCAGGATGTTGGAAGAAAAATAAATACAATTTTGAAATGTACAATATTCCTAATACTAGACCTCATGCTTTTACATATTAACAATATTAAAAAAATAAATATCTGATTTTGTTATTCCATGTGTTGACAGCTGTCAAGTTAAGTATAGCGAGGAACTGAAAAAGTCAGTTTATACTGGACAGGTGCCTGAACAAAAATCAACTATGCAATCAAATAAATATGGAAAAATATATTCCGACCTCCAACAATAAAAGACTCAGATATAATGGTTTTTGGGATGAATTAATAAGATTAATTAATATGGTATAAGGTAACAATATATCATTTAAAGGGAAGTCTATATAGAATACATTCCCCCTCTCCTCTCAAACCCCTTCGATCAAGAGATTATTTTTTTCTATTTTTTTTTTTTTTTGCAGTGCATATTGAGTTAACATACGTGCATGAGGTACCCCAACGGCAATCCTCATGCAATATTGACACATATGTAACAATGGGGTAGTCGAGAATACATGCACCATTTTTTTGTTTAAGCAGGTAGGTTATGAATACTTCAGTAAATACGTATGCTTAGCAACACAAATTAGCTGTAACTGTTGTATGAGAGTACTTAACATATTACTGGAATCATGCTTGGAGTACACATCTAAGCTAGGCTTTCAACATAGGTTTGCAGAGGATTAATGATCTAGACATGTGTATAGGCAGATACATAATTAAGACCAGTGTAGCGAATCTGACACAAAATAAGCTATAGAAATGCTCTGTATTGTGGGGGTTTAGGGTAGTTGCAGCATGGCATTTAAGCAAGGCATAAGTAGTAGGCCTAGATCAAAGGCTGTGTGTTGTTTTGAGCCATACACTGCAATAGTTTGGACTATAATTACAGAGACATATGCTGAGGACAACTGTCTCAACCTACACCCTGCGTGTGGAAGGTGTTGATATGATATTCATGGATTGAGTCACTGGTTTCAGCATCCCGCCATTCCCACATCTCACCGCTCCCTTGAGCATCTGCAGCCTCTTTCCCTTGGCTGCATGCTGGTGGAGCTCGGGGTCCCCCGATATTCCGTCTTCGCTTGGGGTGGGTAGTGGTCTCCTGGGAGGGGGAGAAGCTTTGAGGGACTGGTTCCGTGGTGGGCAACTGCCCGGGGAGAGGTCGGCACATCACTGGTCCAGCGTGTCGGCGCTGAGGTTTTCGGTGGGACTTCCACCTCCTCTTTCCCGCCACTCGTGCTGCACCCGGGCCCCTTCTTGGAGCTGCGGGCTGCTGTTCGGCGTCCCGCGGGACTTTTGCCGGCAGATCCTCCTCATGAGTGCCCCTGTGGTGAAAAAGCTTTGCCCAGAAGTCTGTGAGAAGGCGGTCCAGCCTGTCAGCAAGAGATGGCAGCGAAGGACTGAGCGTGGAGCAGCACGTGGCGTCCACCATGATTAACTGTGCTGGTCCGGTGGTGCAGGTGAGACGGCTTTGGTATTTTGTATCTGCCTCACAGATTGTGGTTGCTGGGATATCCCTCACCGACAGGGGGGGGGGGAGAGGATGAGCGGGGAAGATCGTTGGATGAGTATGCTGCGGTCAGCCAAGGGATCGGCCGCTTCCCCTGTGCCGACTGGGCAGGCCTCAGGTCAATCCCCGGGAAAGAGCCACCGATTTCGGTCGTTGGACCCGTTTGTCGCTGCCTTGGTAGGTATTTGTCTCTGTAGCTTGTGGGCAGGCAATATTTAGGGCTATTTTCTCTAGTTTTCTTTGCAAAAGGAGCTGTTTTGTGCGGAGCACACTCGATGTGCGACCGGTCTGCGTGGCTGCTAGGCTCCGCCCCTATTTTTATTTTTTTTATAGTTTTTGTGTTTTGTGGTTTGTATTAGTACTTGTAAAGATTGGACAAGTCAATATCAGGTATATTAGAAGGGATTTGCTGATATGTCCAATGCTATGAATCCGCTTATTTTATAATGCTCAAATATATGTATCTCAAAGTAAAGTTTACGCACAATATAATGGAACTTGATACAATAGCAGGATAAGATATTGTTTTTTAATAAGCTTGTCTCCAACTCATTGACTTTGTATTTATACTTGTAAAAAAATGTGAAATAAAAATTATAATGGAAAAAAAATACATATTTGTTTGCAAGGTCCTTTGGCTAGGGCCCTCTTCATCATTATTCTGATATGACACACATGTTTTGTTGTGAATCTTTGTGAAGAAAGTGGCGCTTTGTAGTAAAGTAAATCAAAAGTGATAAATATTATAATGAAGCAGCTGTAGCACTCAGTAGATAACCCTTAGATCACACAATAACAATAGTCAAAAAACAAGAATTACTTCAGTGTTTAAGTGATATATCCCTTTAAACCAAACACTAATGTGTAAGTGCAGAGCAAAAAAAAAAAAATACAACAATTAAACACTTACCTTTTAATACAACAGTGGGGAAGTCAATTCATATGTGAATATAAAAAAGAAACACAATAGTGAAATATAGATATATAAATACGGGCAAAAAATACGTGGGTGTAATTAATCTAAAAAAAAATAAATGTATTTTTTATACGATCTGGCTCTGAATTAAAACGCCTCTATGCCCTTTTGGTGGCAACAAAACCTCTTCTGGCAATGAACCACTTTTTCTCCAGTACGGTGCACGCAGCATAGGAAAGAAATGGAGAGCAATGTGGTGCAGTATCTCAATAAAACATCAGTGAGAATAATGACCCTATTAATATGCTTACCTTTACCTGGAGCCCATAAAAGACTGGCTGCAAGTTTGTAGGTAGATTGCCAAATATGGAGTGGCAAAGCCCCCTTTGTTTCCTGCCCAAGGTGTAGAACGTTATTCCAGGAATCATTAGTAGTATTGTTGTTTAAGTAAATATTTATTTAGAATAAGTTAAAATCAAATAAAATAAAATAAAACAAAAGTGCAAGTATAATTAAAATTAAAGTGCAGTTCTGTAGGCCTTTAAGAAGCGTTTCTCCCGTTTCCAGGCCTTTTCAATTGAAAAGGCCAAGAAACGGACGAAGCACGTCTCGAAGGCCTACAGCACTTCACTTTAGGTGTATGTTTTGTATTCCTAATGCTTTAGTGTTACTTTAAAGAAAGGGAGTGGACTGTGAGGAAATGTGGGAAGCTTCCTTGAAAAGCTTCGATGTCAGAAGTGCTGTTATTAGGTGGTATATTATTCCTATGTTTTTGATGCCCTTCGTTATCATCCATGGTGACAATGCAACACATCCCAAGTCTCCACTCCCGCATTTTGAATGCGGCTCCCTGACACCCAAATCATAACTAATATCCTGGAAATTACATGATTTCCATTACATTGTATATAATTTAAGCCCCATAACCTACCCATAGTACTTGCTAAACAGGGGCCCAGTCGGATACTGGCCTTTTAAGAGCTGACTGTGCGATCAGCCAGCAGGGAGAATGTCACTTCCTCCCAGCTTCACACAGCACCGCCAGGGAGGAATTGAGGGAGGAGGTAGCATGGAGGTTAGAGGCAGCATAGGAGAACAGAGCAGCATGGAGGCAGAAGAGAGGCTGAAGTGAGCTGCTGCTGAATGCTCAATCCTATCAGCGTCAGCCAGGATCAGAATCCCAAGCAAGCCACCCTCCTGGGCACAAAGGTTAGCTAAAAGGGGGTTGGCTGCAAATATATCAAGTATGACATGTCTGGTGTGAGATTGTGTGCATGTCTATATGTGTATGTGCCAATGTGTGTGGCAGTGTATATCTAAGTGTATGTGCCAGTGTGTGTATCTGTGTTTCATTGTGTGTATCTATGTGTCAGTTTGTGTATCTGAGTGTATGTGCCAGTGTGTGTACCTGAGTGTGTGTATCTGTGTGTCAGTGTGTGTTTCTGTGTGTCAGTGTGTGTATTTCAATGCTTGTATCTGTATGTCAGTGGATATTTGTGTGTGTATATGCCAGTGTGTGCATCTGTGTGTGTGCATGTGCCAGTGTATCTGTGTGTCAAGGTGTTCACGTGGGCGTCTGTGTGTGGGGGGTGATGAAGGGAAGCAGAAGGTGGTATAGTAGCTGCTGAAACCACCTCCCTGAAATGCATTTTTAAATGTTGGATGTCTGCAATGCTCTAACATTTTCCAATGTGGTCCTAAATTGTTACTTTATCATCAAATAATTTCCACAAATCTATACCATTTGACCCTTGGTTTTCCTTGCTTTCCTATCCCTTGGATATTCCCACAAAATTAGAAAATAAACACTTTGCTAATATCACTTTGGCAACAAGTAGATCGATTGCAGTTAATTGGCTACTATATACTGTCCCTTCACTTACGTTTATAAACTCGGTAATTTAATTTATCAAGTTTATGGACAAACTATCTGCTAAGGTTCTATGCACTATACCTACATTCAACAAATTATGGGAACACTGGGTCTGAGATCACTGACATAAGGCAGTCCAAGCACCATAACAACTATGTTTTATCTTTGTTTTATATGTTGCTCTTTTTAATTTTTTTTCCCTAATTTCCTTTTATATTCTCATCTCCTCCTTATTTGTTTGTCAAATTTTGTATTGTTTCTTAGTTATAGTGTACTGTGTCTTTTTACTTGTACCAGTTGTACCCATGGACAGTGCTGCTGAATGTGAAGGCACTTTATAAACAAACTGTAATGATAATATTGCTTTGCTCAAATTCATACTAAATGTTAAACAAAATACTTCCATATTTTATATTGCAGATATCCAAAGTTCCGTGAGACTCCCGCATTTTTTATGTGGCTCCCGGACACCTGCAAATCGTATATTATCTGTGAAATCAAACACACAATCTGACATACAACGTATGTCAGATTGTGTGTGTGATTTCCAGGATATTACATATGATAAATGCCCTCAATAAATGTCCCCTACAGATTATCCACCTGATGAGGATTGTTCCGGAACAGGGGCCCGGTCGTGTAACGCGCCCCTTTAAGAGCCTGATCGGGACCTTGTAGTATCTGGCTGGGAGGAAGTTTCACTTTTTCCCAGCTAAAAAGACAGCCACCAGGGATGAGGCTGTTAGAAGCATCACCACAGGCAACATGGAGGCAGATGAGAGGCTGGAGTGAGCTCCTACATTTTCACTCCCATGATCACAAGCAAGCCACCCTCCAGGACACAAAAGGTAAGCTAACAGGAGGATGGCTGCAAATCAAATTATTATATTATTATTATTATAACATGCGTGTGTATGTCAGATTGTGTGTGTTTGTGTATATCTGAGTGTGTGTATGTGCCAGTATGTATATCTGAGTGTGTGTATGTTAAAGTGTGTATCTGAAAGTGTGTGTATGTGCCAGTGTGTGTATCTGTATGTATGTGCCAGTTTGTATATCTGAGTGTGTGTGTATGTGCCAGTGTGTGTATCTGTGTGTATCTTTGTGTATGTGCCAGTGTGTGTATCTTAGTGTTTGTATTCACCAGTGTGCGTTGCTGTGTGTGTATCTGAGTCTATGTCAGTGTGTGTATCTGTCTGTATGTTCCAGTGTGTATGTCTGAGTGTGTGTATCTGTGTGTATTTGTCAGTGTGCATCTGAGTGTGTGTGTATATGTGCCAGTGTGTGTATCTGTTTGTATATGCCAGTGTGTATCTGTGTGTATATATGTGCCAGTGTGTGTAGCTGAGTGTGTGTATGTATCTGTGCATTTATTTGCCAGTGTGTTTAACTGAGTGTGTGTGTGTGTGTGTGTGTATGAGTGTGTATGTGCAAGTGTGTGTATCTGTGTATGTGCCAGTGTGGGTTTCTGTGTGTGTATGTGCCAGTGCATGTATCAGTGTTTATATTTGCCATTGTGGGTATCTGTGTATGTATGTGCCAATGCATGTATCTGTGTGTCAAGGTGTGTGTATATCCCAGTGTGTATATCCCAGTGTGTGTATATCCCAGTGTGTCAAGGTAGTGCATGTGTCCATGTATTAATAGTGTGTGTAAATAATTGTAATATGTTAAATTGTTGTGTTCTGTCATAATAAAATATCATGTCCTTGTTAATACATGTCTGATGACTGTGTGTATGTGGGGTGGGTGCACACATGGGGGTGGGAAGTGCAGTTTTTGGTGAAGCCACCTCCCTGAAATGAAATGAGTGCATGTTGGGGTGTCTGATAGTGTTTGATGTACACCCTTAACCCACTAATGACATTATGTATATCCTGCCAGTGTCAAGTATGAAATTATCAAATTAAATTGTATAATAAACTATATGCAGAGTCTTAGAGCCCATTGTACAGCACTATGGAATTTGTTGGCGCAATATAAGTAATAAAATAACAATAACAATAATAATAATAATATAGGGTCTCTTTATACAATCTCTACGTGAATGGGCAAATTTTTATGGGATTTACTTCATGCAAAAGTTGTATACAACTAAAAAAAAGAAAACAAAGCATTTAAAAGTTGAAAGTGGGCTGGTATGCTTTAAAATACCATATCCCAAATGCTATTCTTATCTTATCAAGTTGTCAGACAAATTGTAAAAGTGTTTTTATATGGGGCAGACATTAGACAGACATGCTTATTTATTGCAGTGGTATTTACAAGATAAAGCCTGAGATAAAGACAATCAAATGTAAGATGTCAAATCCTCCACCTTTTTTGCTGTGATGTCTATGGCTATTTGATCTTACCCAAGGTACTGATTTATCAGACATGACAAACTAATTGGTGTTTGTTTAAGGAGCTTGCAACTTCACAGTTCTAGGGTGAAGTCAAGGATAGTAAGCTTAATTTCTTCCAGATGTTAACACTAGTGCACTAAGTCTTTTCCTGTAGAACTAGCATATTTTGGAACAACAAGCTTTCAGGAGATACTCCGTTTATCAAGTCTAAAGCATGCCATTCCAAAATTCTGTTAGTCCAGAAAAAATGTATTATAAGTTACAAGATACAAATGTTATCTGTTATTTTATATCTGAATTACTGGACTAATACAGCTAAGATTTAAACTCCAATACTATATATAATATAAACAATATATAGGATATATTATATATATATAGTGTGTGTGTGTGTGTGTGTATATATATATATATATATATATATATATATATATAAATATAAAACAGGGGGGAGGCTGCGCTCACCTAAACATGCATAAATGGGGTGCTGCTGGAGGCCAAATTATACAATACACAAGATCCAGCGCACTCACCTATTCACTAAACAGCAACTTCAATGTTGACAGCTTTTATTAGTTTTTTAAAAGTTTTTTTTATGTACGATCATATAATGTAACTAAACCCCCATTATTTTTGCCTAGATTAGGTGTTAATAAATAAATAAAATAAAATCTGTCAACATTAAAGTTGCTGTTTAGTGAATAGGTTAGTGCACTGGATCTTGTGTAATAGATATATATATATATATATATATATATAAAAAATTCATGTCTTGTAATTGCTTTTTTATTGGACTAACTTATCGGGAGAACCTCCCTTTCTCAAGTCTAAAGCATTTCTGTGCAAAGATGACGTATGTAGCACACTGTAAAATTTATGGTGCTTGGAGTGTTCCTTTAACATTCCTCTAATACAGGGGTGAGAGTGTCCCTTAGTGCACTCCTGTCTGCCGACCAGGAGATCATCACTACTGTTAATCTCCCAGCCAAGAGAATGCTTCCACAGAGAAGAATTGGGAGGTGGGGCGCATACACAGTAATTGCTACATCTCACAAAGAAGCATTGAATCTAAACAGGATTAGCACCCTCCCAGCTTATCTGGCTGACAGCTGAGAGAGTGCAACAAAGCATCTTTGTAAAAGTGCTAATTTCCTTTTAAATCTGCACTTCTATAAAGTGTGTAGAGAGCATAGTCTGTTAACTCATAAAGCACTAAATCAACATAAAGTACTTTAGTGAATTAGAGTCTTCCTTTAACCCTGCAATGGCGTACCAATGGCATGAGTGTCACAGCTGGCATGCAGAGGCCTCTCTGTTGGCATGCTAGCCATAAGTTCACCACATTGTCTCCCCTGACCGACAGAGCAAGGTTTACAAGTCAGGTGCCTTTAAGCACATAATTCTGAGTGTCATCATGTTCCACAACCTAAAAATAAGGCAGAAAAAGCATGTATAATGACTTTATTAACCGGGCATCTAAAAAATCATATTCACATTTAACAACTGCATTTGTATGAATGTTTTATTTCAGCCAAGCTTGTAGTTTCACCAAAAATACTTTAGCTTAATAAAGCATTTTTTTGTGTATAGATCATGTCCTTGCTGTCTCACTGCTCAGTTCTCTGCCATTTAGGCGTTAAATCAGTTGTTTATGCAGCCTAGTCACACCTCCCCTCCATGTAACCTGCACAGCCTTTCTAAACACTTCCTGTGAAGTGAGATCTAATATTTATACTTCCTTTATTGCACAGTCTGTTTAATTTAGAATTTTGTATCTCCTGCTCTGTTTGCTAGACCTTGCAGGAGGCTCCTGTGTGTAATTAAAGATCAATTTACAGAGTAGCAGATATAAAAAACTTCTAAAGTAAGTTTAATGGACACTCCACTGCCTAAACACAGAATAAATAAAAATTACTGTTGCATACTCTATATACTCCAAATGAAAACTTGCATGCATTTAATTATGCATTTTTCATTGGAGTTATATCTAAAAACAGCTTGAAAAAACTGCAGATCTCATGTCTGCTGCCTTTGCAAGTCCTTTTCTTCTAACCGTGCCCTGCCTTTCTGTGACTGTTCATTCACAGGCTTCCCAATGCAGCTCAATGCATGACAGGTGCTCTTTGCATGACAGGTGCTCTGGGCAATTGCTGCCTCTTGAGTTCAGTACAAACAAGATAACCAAACTAGGAAATAACAGGACCTGTTGAATGCTTGAAAAGCCAGGGTGGGTGTAACCAGTATAATTTATAAAAGTGTCAATTTCTACTGAAATCTGCACTATTTCCAAAATAGGAAAAAAAGAGGACACACCACATATAAAGCTTATTAGCAAGTTAAAGTTCTTTAGGGGTCTGGGATGTCCTTTTAACACCTGATCATGCAGGCTGTGTCAGCAACAGCAAGGGTAGATGTGGCTAAAGCAGGAGAAACAAAAATAATTTAACTCCTAAATGTCAGTGAATTGAGAGCAGTGAGACTTCAGAGGCATGATACACCAAAACTGCTTTATTAAAGCTGTTTAGTTGACTATAGTGTCCCTTTAACCCCTTAAGACCGCAGGGCGTTCTATGCCGTCCTTAATGAAGTGGCTCTAAACGCCGCAGGGCGGCATAGAACGCCCTGCGATCTTATGTACTTATGTATCGATCACGGTATGGTATGTATCGATATGTATGTATCGATCGAGCCCAGGGAGACCCCTCCTTCCTTTTTTGCCCCTCTGGGCTATGTGATCTCGCGATCACATGGACGGCATAGGCATTGCCAGCAGGGGGAGTGCCTGTAATGACAGGTACTCCCCCTGCTGCCTGAAAAAAAAAAAGTTAAAACAGTTTAAAATTAAATAATATATACTTAGATCACACAGGGCCGCCATCAGGGGGTGACAACCACTTTCCCTCTCTGCACACATAGATAGCGAATATCGCTATCTATGCGTACAGCTGCAGGCCCCCGGCTCCCTGTTACCACAGAGGGGGCCCAGCACACTGCCTGTTCTCCTCTCTTATCTCTTTTAATAACTCTCGCGAGACACAGGCCGCAGGTCTCGTGAGAGTTATTAGAAGAGAGAAGAGAAGAGTAAAGGCAGTCTGCTGGGCCCCCTCTGTGGTAACAGGGAGCCGGGGGCCCCCCATGCCACCGGACCACCAAGGAATGAATCTCCCTCCCCCCCCCCGGACACAGGTAAGAAGCAGGGAGGGGGGAGAAACATTTAATTAAATTACTGTGAAAAATGCCCCTTCCTGCCCCTCCCCCCCCCCAGATTGCACATTTACACACACACTGCATACACAAACACAACACACACACACACACTGCATACACTAACACAACATACACTAACACAAACACATTACATACACTAACACAACACAACACACACACACTAACATAACACACACACTGCATACACTAACACAACACACACTACATACACTAACACAACAACATAAACTAACACAACACACAAACTACATACACTAACACAACACATACACACACTGCATACACTAACACAACACACACACACACTAACACAACACACACTGCATACACTAACACAACACACACACTGCATACACTAACACAACACACACACACTACATACACTAACACAACACACACACACACACCATACACTAACACAACACACACTACATACACTAACACAACACACACACTGCTTACACTAACACAACACACACACACACTGCATACACTAACACAACACACACATACTACATACACTAACACAACACACACACTGCATACACTAACACAACACACACACTACATACACTAACACAACACACACACTGCATACACTAACACAACACACACACACTACATACACTAACACAACACACACACACTGCATACACTAACACAACACACACTCTGCATACACTAACACAACACACATATTGCATACACGTGTACAATACACTCTGCATTCACTACACTAACACACACTCTGCATTCACTACACACTAACACACTCTCTGCATTCGCTACCTTGACACACACTCTGCATTCACTACACTGACACACACTCTGCATTTACTACACATTAACACACTCTCTACATTCACTACACTGACGCACACTCTGCATTCACTACACATTAACACACACTCTGCATTCACTACACACTAACACACTCACTGCATCCACTACACTGACACACACTCTGCATTCACTATACATTAACACACTCTGCATTCACTACACTAACACACACTCTGCATTCGCTACACATTAACACACACTCTGCATTCACTACACATTTACACATGCTCTGCATTCACTACACACTAACACACACTCTGCATTCACTAAACTATGCACACACTCTGCATTCACTATACTGACACACACTCTGCCTTTACTATAATGACACGCACTCTGCCTTTACTATACTGACACACACTCTGCATTCACTACACTAATATACACTCTCCATTAATTGTACACACAGCATCCACTACACAAACATCCTGTATTCACAGTACACACACTACATCCACCACATTAATATATATAATTATAAATATATATTCATATCAAAGTACACGTACAATGAATTTGACTAAATATATATATATAATTATCATTATATAAATATATATATATATATATAATATAAAATAAACAAATATGTAAATACGTCCCCTTAACCCCTTAAGGACTGGACTGTTTTTGCGATGTTGTACATTTGCGACCAGGAATATTTTTACACTTTTCTGGTGTTTGTGTTTAGCTGTAATTTTCCGCTCTCTCATTTACTGTTCCCATACAAATTATATATTGTTTTTTTCAGGACAAAAGGGGCTTTCTTTACCTACCATTATTTATATAATCTCATGTATTTTAATTTTAAAAAAATAAAAGAATATGATGAAAAATTGAACAAAATACATGTTTTTGACTTTTACTTGAAAAATCTTTTACTCATCTACAAAAGCGAATGAAAACAACAGCTAAATAGATTCAAAATTTTGTCCTGAGTTTAAAAATACCCAGTGTTTACGTGTTTTTTTGCTTTTTTTTGCAAGTTATAGGGCTATAGGTACAAGTAGGATATGGCGGTTTCAAAACAAACATTTTTAAAATGTATCAATAGTGACATTGTAACACTATTATCTGTCATAAATCTCTGGAAAACACTCCACATGTATATATATTTTTTTAAAGTAGACAACCCAGGGTATTCATCTAAGGATATTTTGACACTTTCTATGCAGCCATTTTACCACAAGTCTTTGCCAAACTTTGCATAGATAGTTGTTTTTTTGTTTTTTTTTCACATACATTGCAATTCAGGTATAAACTTACAGATCCTGTTATGTCTTGCTGCCAAAAAACAAACTAATATATGTTCAGCAATATCTCCCGAGTACAGTGATACCACCCATGCATAGGCTTGTCGGATTGTTTGGGGGCTAAAAGGCCACATTTGGCAGGTGCGCATATCCATTTTTCAACTTGGAATTTTGACATGTAGTCAACCTGCGCACATGTCCTATTTGGGACATTTGTAAGGCCGGCCAATGTATTTTACCCCCACCAAACCATATATTTTTGGAAAGTAGACACCCTAGGGTATTTCAAATGGTGGTTTTTTAACACTTTCCATGCACTAATTCTACCACCAGACTTTGTCAAACATTTAGGTAGTCATTTTTTGTGTGTTTTTTTTCACATACATTGCAATTCAGGTATAAACTTACAGATCCTGTTATGTCTTGCTGCCAAAAAACACACTAATATATGTTCAGCAATATCTCCCGAGTACAGTGATACCACCCATGCATAGGCTTGTCAGATTGTTTGGGGGCTAAAAGGCCACATTTGGCAGGTGCGCATATCCATTTTTCAACTTGGAATTTTGACATGTAGTCAACCTGCGCACATGTCCTATTTGGGACATTTGTAAGGCCGGCCAATGTATTTTACCCCCACCAAACCATATATTTTTGGAAAGTAGACACCCTAGGGTATTTCAAATGGTGGTTTTTTAACACTTTCCATGCACTAATTCTACCACCAGACTTTGTCAAACATTTAGGTAGTCATTTTTTGTGTGTTTTTTTTCACACACATTGTACTTTAGGCATGAATTAACAAATCGTGTTATGTGTCATTGCCAAACAACACGCCAATATGTGTTCAGCAACATCTCCTGAGTACAGTGATACCACCCATGCATAGGCTTGTCGGATTGTTTGGGGGCTAAAAGGCCACATTTGGCAGGTGCGCATATCCATTTTTCAACTTGGAATTTTGACATGTAGTCAACCTGCGCACGTCCTATTTGGGACATTTGTAAGGCCGGCCAATGTATTTTACCCCCACCAAACCATATATTTTTGGAAAGTAGACACCATAGGGTATTTCAAATGGTGTTTTTTTTAACACTTTCAATGCACTAATTCTACCACCAGACTTTGTCAAACATTTAGGTAGTCATTTTTTGTGTGTTTTTTTTCACACACATTGTACTTTAGGCATGAATTACCACCCATGCATAGGCTTGTCGGATTGTTTGGGGGCTAAAAGGCCACATTTGGCAGGTGCACATATCCATTTTTCAACTTGGAATTTTGACATGTAGTAAACCAGCGCCCCTGTCCTATTTGGGCCAATGTATTTTACCCCCATCAAACCATATATTTTTGAAAAGTAGGCAACTCAGGGTATTTTAAATGGTGGTAGTTTAATACTTTTCATGCAATAATTCTACCACCAGCCTTTGGCAAACTTTTGGGTAGTAATTTTCTTCATGTTTTTTTACACATACATTGTACTTCAGGGATGAATTAACAGATCCTGTTATGTATCACTGCCAAACAACACCCCAATATGTGTTCAGCAACATCTCCTGAGTACAGTGACATCACCCATGCATAGGTTTGCTGGGTTGTTTGGGGGCTAAAAGGCCACATTCAAGACTTGTACATATCAGTTTTTCAACTTGATATATAGGTATGCTTGGCCTATCTTCAGTTTGGCATATTTTTGCATCCCCCCGTTAATGTTAACATCATGAAAGTTTATATTTTTATAAAGTAGACATTCCAGAGTATTGTATATGAGGTGTTTTCACATCCTTCCCCCAACCATTGTGCTAAACAAATTTCAGAGAACGTGCATGGTGGTAATTTTTTAATTCTGCTTTTTATGCACACGTCATCTGGTTTTGGCCAGCCAGTTATATGTTACTACCATAAAACTTTTTTAACCAAATGTGCAGGTATCAAATGCACCTTTAGCAGCATTCTCTAAACTAACTCCTGCAAAAAGAATCTAATTGGAGATTTGGGGGAAGGAAACTGACTAACTAAAATTTGCTGCTTTCAAAAGAAAAAAAAACAGTGCAAAGGGGTGTCTGTCCTTTTCCTTTTTTTATAACAGACCCAGCAATATTTCAGGGGATTTGTTTTTTTTTTTGCAGTTGGCGGTATCTTAAAAATAAAATGTCTGGACTCCTTTGGCACTGTTGTTGGAACTTGACCATCTCCATAAATTATTGTGGAAATCAGCTTGAACTAAAATTGGAGAAAGGTGGTTCTTTCTGGATTCATTTTTTTTTTAAAGAGTAAAAATTAATTATGTGTTGCTACTTGCATCAGGTAGATAGCCACCTTTTTATACCAGGCTTTTGTCTTTCTTAAGATAAGATATGGCTGCATCAGCTGATCAGCCAAATCAACACCCCCCATGTGCCTGTTATAAGTCCTGATGCACACCGGTTTTGTCTGTACCCTGCCTCGGACAGTGACGTCTGACATGCCCTCGTTATGGATGGTTGTTAGCATGTGAACATCCTTCCTGTCCTTAAATTTTATTGCAAGCACTTTAGCTTTGTGCAGACCTTTACATTCACTTTTTTTTTTTATTTGGCCTCTATAAAAGGTCTGGGGAAATCCTTGGCATATCTTCTCACACTGCCACAGGCCAGTATCTAGAAACCCTAAAGAGTTTGAAACAAACGGACAATGCTATAAAAATTGTCCACATAAAGGTGGTAACCCTTATTGAACAAGGGGATCAGTAAGTCAAAAACAAGTTTCCCGCTTGTCCCCAGAGAGTCAGTACAGCCAGGAGGGTCCAGTTGACCATCTTTCCCCTCATATATACGAAAGGCAAATGTATAGCCACTTTCGCTCACGCACAGTTTGTAGAATTTTACGCCATACCTAAAGCGCTTTGAGAGGATGTATTGTTTGAATCCTAATCTCCCTTTATATTTCATTAACGATTCATCAATAGATACATTTTTTTGAGGAGTATAAACTTCAGTAAATTTGTGCTGAAGATGGTCTACCAGTGGGTGTATTTTATGAAGCCTATCATATTGGGTGTGATCTCTGGGGTGACAGAGGGTATTGTCATTGAAATGTAAGTATCTCAGCAGCAGCTCAAATCTTGTTCTAGACATGGTTTGAGAGTACACTCGACTAGAACAGATTGGGTTGGTGCTCCAGTAAGAGCAAATTGATGGCTTCTTTATAATCCCCATGAGAATTGTAAGAGCCCAGAATTTTTAAGTTCAGCGACATCTGTGGGATGCCAAGCACACTCCTCCCTGACTGCATAGCTATCTGGATTGGTATCAATAAATTGGGTAGCATATAAATTAGTCTGAGGAGCAATCTCCTCCCACATGGTATCCCCTAAAAATAGCTCCATATATTGCATAGGGGAGAAGTCATCCACATTGACATTAATGCCTGTGTTGGCACTAAAAGGGGTGATTTGGGGCTCAGCTAACTGTGGAGAAACCTGTTCCTCCTCCACATTCGGCGTAGCAGAGAAAGCACGGCTTCTTTTTGCAGCCGGCTCACACACAGATGACATGTCAGAAAACTGACCTGGGTCAAAATCGGACGCAGTGTCAGTGGCGTCAGAGTCTGGCTAACACAGAGTTACTAACACACAATTTTTTTTATTTTATACTAAAAACAGACTAAAACTGATAAAACAGACTAAATGAGACTAAAACTTCTGTTAGCAGCAATCTGTAAACTAACTCCTGCAAAAAGAATCTAACTGGAGATTTGGGGGAAGGATACTGACTAACAGAAATTTGCTGCTTTCAAAATAAACAAAAAAAATAAATCAGGAACAAGTATTATAAAAATGTATTTTCTGTGTGGTAGACCTTAAAACATTCTCCAATACACAGTCCAGGTTTTGTAGGGCAATCGGGACAGTGAAAAGGGGTGTCTGTCCTTTTCCCTTTTTTATAACAGACCCGGCAACGTTTCTGGGGGTTTCTTTTTTTTGGTGTTGGCGGTATCTTAAAAATAAAATGTCTAGATGACTCTTGCACTGTTGTTGGAACTTGACCATCTCCATAAATTATTGTGGAAATCAGCTTGAGCTAAAATTGGAGAAATCAGCTTGAGCTGAAATTGGAGATAGGTGGTTCTTCCTGGATTAATTTTTTTAAAAAGTAAAAATGAATTATGTGTTGCTACTTGCAACAGGTAGATAGCCACCTTTTTATACCAGGCTTTTGTCTTTCTTAAGATAAAATAAGGCTGCATCAGCTGATCAGCCAAATCAACACCCCCCATGTGCCTGTTATAAGCCCTGATGCACACCGGTTTTGTCTGTACCCTGCCTCGGACAGTGACGTCTGACATGCCCTCGTTATGGATGGTTGTTATCATGTGAACATCCTTCCTGTCCTTAAATTTTATTGCAAGCACTTTAGCTTTGTGCAGACCTTTACATTCACTTTTTTTTTTTTTTTTGGCCTCTATTAAAGGTCTGGGGAAATCCTTGGCATATCTTCTCCCACTGCCACAGGCCAGTATCTAGAAACCCTAAAGAGTTTGAAACAAACAGACAATGCTATAAAAATTGTCCACATAAAGGTGGTAACCCTTATTGAACAAGGGGATCAGTAAGTCAAAAACAAGTTTCCCGCTTGTCCCCAGAGAGTCAGTACAGCCAGGAGGGTCCAGTTGACCATCTTTCCCCTCATATATACGAAAGGCAAATGTATAGCCACTTTCGCTCTCGCACAGTTTGTAGAATTTTACGCCATACCTAAAGTGCTTTGAGAGGATGTATTGTTTGAATCCTAATCTCCCTTTATATTTCATTAACGATTCATCAATAGATACATTTTTTTGAGGAGTATAAACTTCAGTAAATTTGTGCTGAAGATGGTCTACCAGTGGGTGTATTTTATGAAGCCTATCATATTGGGTGTGATCTCTGGGTGACAGAGGGTATTGTCATTGAAATGTAAGTATCTCAGCAGCAGCTCAAATCTTGTTCTAGACATGGTTTGAGAGTACACTCGACTAGAACAGATTGGGTTGGTGCTCCAGTAAGAGCAAATTGATGGCTTCTTTATAATCCCCATGAGAATTGTAAGAGCCCAGAATTTTTTAAGTTCAGCGACATCTGTGGGATGCCAAGCACACTCCTCCCTGACTGCATAGCTATCTGGATTGGTATCAATAAATTGGGTAGCATATAAATTAGTCTGGGGAGCAATCTCCTCCCACATGGTATCCCCTAAAAATAGCTCCATATATTGCATAGGGGAGAAGTCATCCACATTGACATTAATGCCTGTGTTGGCACTAAAAGGGGTGATTTGGGGCTCAGCTAACTGTGGAGAAACCTGTTCCTCCTCCACATTCGGCATAGCAGAGAAAGCACAGCTTCTTTTTGCAGCCGCTCACACACAGATGACATGTCAGAAAACTGACCTGGGTCAAAATCGGACGCAGTGTCAGTGGCGTCAGAGTCTGGCTAACACAGAGTTACTAACACACAATTTTTTTTTATTTTATACTAAAAACAGACTAAAACTGATAAAAACAGACTAAATGAGACTAAAACTTCTGTTAGCAGCAATCTGTAAACTAACTCCTGCAAAAAGAATCTAACTGGAGATTTGGGGGAAGGATACTGACTAACAGAAATTTGCTGCTTTCAAAATAAACAAAAAAAATAAATCAGGAACAAGTATTATAAAAATGTATTTTCTGTGTGGTAGACCTTAAAACATGCTCCAATACACAGTCCAGGTTTTGTAGGGCAATCGGGACAGTGAAAAGGGGTGTCTGTCCTTTTCCCTTTTTTATAACAGACCCGGCAACGTTTCTGGGGGTTTCTTTTTTTTGGTGTTGGCGGTATCTTAAAAATAAAATGTCTAGACGACTCTTGCACTGTCGTTGGAACTTGACCATCTCCATAAATTATTGTGGAAATCAGCTTGAGCTGAAATTGGAGATAGGTGGTTCTTCCTGGATTCATTTTTTAAAAAAGTAAAAATGAATTATGTGTTGCTACTTGCAACAGGTAGATAGCCACCTTTTTATACCAGGCTTTTGTCTTTCTTAAGATAAGATAAGGCTGCATCAGCTGATCAGCCAAATCAACACCCCCCATGTGCCTGTTATAAGCCCTGATGCACACCGGTTTTGTCTGTACCCTGCCTCGGACAGTGACGTCTGACATGCCCTCGTTATGGATGGTTGTTATCATGTGAACATCCTTCCTGTCCTTAAATTTTAGCGCAAGCAGTTCAGCCTTGCGCAGAGCTTTGCATTCCCCTTTTTTAAATTTGGCCTCTATGAGAGGTCTGGGAAAATCCTTGGCATTTCTTCTTACAGTGCCGCAGGCCAGTGTCTGTAAACTATAAAGAATTTTAAACAAGTGGACACTGCTGTAAAAATTGTCCACATAAAGGTGGTAACCCTTATTGAACAAAGGGTTCAGTAGGTCCCAAACAAGTTTCCCAGTTGTCCCCAGAGAGTCAGGACAGCCAGGAGGGTTCAGTTGAGCATCTTTCCCCTCGTATACACGGAAGGCAAATGTGTAGCCACTTTCGCTCTCGCAAAGTTTGTACACTTTAATGCCATACCTAGACCGCTTTGAGGGGATATATTGTTTGAACCCTAATCTCCCTTTGTATTTCATAAGGGATTCATCGATGGATAAAATTTGTTGGGGAGTATAAACTTCAGAAAATCTGTTCTGAAGATGGTCTACCAGTGGGCGTATTTTATGAAGCCTATCATATTGGGGGTGATCTCTGGGGTGACAGAGCGTATTGTCGTTAAAATGTAAGTATCTGAGCAGCAGCTCATATCTTGGTCTAGGCATTGTTTGGGAGAATATAGGAGTCGAACAAATTGGGTTGGTGCTCCAGTAAGACCGGATTGATGGCTTTTTTATTATCCCCATGAGCATGGTAAGAGCCCAGAATGTTTTAAGTTCAGGGACATCTGTGGGATGCCAAGCATGCTCCCTGACTGTATAGCTACCTGGATTGGTCTCAATAAATTGGCTAGCGTATAAATTAGTCTGGGAAGCAATCTCCTCCCAGATGGTATCCCCTAAAAATAACTCCATATATTGTATAGGGGAGAAGTCAACCACATTCACATTAATGCCTGCGTTGGCACTAAAAGGGGGGATGTTGGGCTCAGCTAACTGTGGAGGTACCCAGTCCTCCTCCACATTCAGCGTAGCAGGGGAAGCACAGCTTCTTTTAGCAGCTGGCTCACTCACAGATGACATGTCACTAGACGTGCCGCTAAACTGACCTGGGTCAAAATCGGACGCAGTGTCAGTGGCGTCAGAGTCTGACGCCAAGAAGGCATATGCCTCCTCCAAGCTGTACATGCGCTGCATGTTTCACACCAACAGACTAAACTAACAAAATACTAAACACAATATTTTTTTTTTTTTTTTTAAAACACTAAAACAGACTAAAACAGACTAAAACAGTAATCCCTAAACTAACTCCTGTTAGAAGAATCTAATGGAGATTTGGGGGAAGGAAACTGACTGACTACGACAGGCTATGACAGACTATGACAGACTAAAACAGACTACGACAGACTAAAACAGACTAAAACAGACTACGACAGACTACGACAGTCTAAGACAGTCTAAGACAGTCTAAGACAGTTTTTTAAAATAAAGTTAACCCTTAAGGGCAAAAAAAAAAATACAGACAGTAAAAATGCACTGTCTGTAACAGATCTGGCAGGGAAGGGGTTAAAATGGGATTTTTATTCACTGCAGATACTTTTTACAACTCTCTGGAACAGCTGCTGCAACAATATATCAGGATCTCTGTCTCTCTCCTCTCACAAAACGCTACAGAGAGGAGAGAGGCAGAGATCAGTGTCAAAGTAAGTGTTTGTAACACCCACTTTGACACCAGCCAATTGTGAGCGATCGCGGATCGCTCACACGCCGTAATTGGCTGTTACTATCTGCCTGGGATGCCGGGCAGATAGTAACAACGGGATTTCGGCGGAAGCGATCTCTGATCGCTCCCGCCGCCCGTTTTCCGTTAGGATGGTTTAGGACCGTCCTCGGTCGGCAACGCAAAAATGCCGAGGACGGTCCTGAACCGTCATGCGTCCTTAAGGGGTTAAATGAGATTGGAAAATGTGAAAACATTCTCCATCTCCAGTATAGTCACTACTTGGCTATAGCTTGCAATTCGGCTCTCAATGCTCTAGCATGTGATGGATAGTGAATAAACCCCACAGGCAATTAACATCTTAAATCATCCCCTCTTACAAAATGAGAATGTCATAAAGATAACAGAACATTTCGTACTTACCAATATTTTCTTTTCCTGCTTTATAGGCCATGGCAGCACTACTGGATAATGGGTCTAACTCCTTCCACTCCTAAATTTAAGAGAAACACATTATTATTATTTTTAATATTATTATTGCCATTTATATAGCGCCAACAGATTCTGTAGCGCTTTACAATATTATGAGAGGGGGGATGTAACTATAAAACAATTACAAGAAAACTTACAGGAACGATAGGTTGAAGAGGACCCTGCTCAAACGAGCTTACAGTCTATAGGAGGTGGGGTGTAAAACACAATAGGACAGGGAATATCAATCAAATAAGGTGGAAGTGAGGCAGAGCTGGAGAGAGCAAGGGACAGGTATGTGAGGTAGAGGTTACTCTGGGAAGCCATAAGCTTCCCTAGAGAGATTGGTTTTAAGGCACTTCTTAAAGGGACACTCCAGGCACCCAGACCACTTCTGCCCATTGGAGTGGTCTGGGTGCCAACTCCCATCACCCTTAATCCACCAAGTGTAATTATTGCCGTTTTTATAAACTGCAATAATTACCTTGCAGGGTTAAGTCCTCCTCTAGTGGCTAAATATCAGACAGCCACTAGAGAGACTTCCGAAAAGTGTTTTAGACGACACTGGACGTCCTAACGCTATGTATTCCTATGGGAGGTCTAATGCGCGCGTGCAGCAACGGTGCATGCACATTGGGTCTCCCCCGCCGACATCAGGGGAAGTGTGTGGGCGGAGACTGACTCAACGCCGAGAGGCATCGGCGCTGGGTTCAGGTAAATCACTGAAGAGGTTTTAACCCCTTAGGCAACATGGGATGGGGGGTGGGAGGGAGGGGGCACTGCAGTGCCAGGAAAACGGGTTTGTTTTCCTGGCACTGGAGAGGCCCTTTAAACGATTGAAGGCTAGGGGAGATTCTGATGGCGGTAGGTAAGCTAGGGAGGGAGCTGCCCACGAGAATTCCTGCAAGCGTGAGTTGGCCGTACGGGTGCCAGCAACAGACAGGAGAAGGTCATGGACAGAGCGGAAAGACCGAGAAGGGGCATACCTATGTGTGGCGGACCGCCTGCCACACTGACTGGGTGCCTCCGCCAATCGATGCTTCCTAGTGCTCACCGAGTACTCCAAGCACTCCACCATACACCATAACCACCATAAACCTTGCAGCCAGTGTTACAGCTTGGTTGGGGTCTCGCTGTCCTCCACCCACCCTGAACCCAAGACCGGATCCAACTTCCAGTGGGTAAAGAAGTGTTAGTGATTTTAATCCAAGGGAGTATAGTGATTATAGCAATCCCCAGATTGAATATAGCTGTTCCCTCCAAGCATGAGACGAGGCTCTATGTTGAGGGTGAAGCAGAACTGTTTTAATGGGAGCCGCATGCAGCCTTATATGCAACTCCCCATGTAAGAGGTTTACAGATACATATTCCAGGTGCATTCCCCTCTGGACCTAAGAGGAGGCTACAGTAAAACATACACATAATTACATTGGCTCTCTCCCACACAAAACAGAGTAATCCCTCCCCTGTGCCTGAGAGATAATTGAGTCAGGAATTGTACTAAACTAAATTTTTCCAGGCACAAAAAACATGCATTTTAACAACATCCTGAAAGTACTCCCAAAACACATGGAAACCCCACAAAAGTCACATCCACTGATAGCCCTGATCTGGGGGACCAACATATCCAAAAATCACTGAGAAATCCGCCGGTCTCCCTCTCCCCAGCCCTGCAATGTGCCTGCGGACCGGGGGGGGGAGATCAGAGATCTCCCCCCCCGGTCCGCAGGCACATTGCTGACAGCCGGCAGAGGAGGGAGAGGGAGTGAAAGGGAGGACCCGGGAGCTCAGCCTGCAGCTCCTCCGGGTCCTCCTCTTGTGAGATTTGGAGCGTTGCCGCGGTTACCACGGCAACGCTCCAAATCTCGCGAGAGTGAACTCTAGCCCTGGAGCGCGGGCTAGAGTTCACTGTCCCCACTGGGACCACCAGGGAATCACCACTGGGACCACCAGGGAACAAAATATGTCCCCCCTCCTCCCCAGTAAAGGTAAGAAGGGAGGGGGGACATAGGATATTTATTTATTTTAATTACATTAAAAAATATATATATTATAAAAAAAAGCCACACACACATACATTGCAATACTGCCCCCATTCACACAACTGTCCCCCATTCACAAACTGCCCCTATACACACACACTGCCCCATTCACACAAACTGCCCCCTATACACACACACTGCCCCCATTCACACAACTGCCCCTATACACACAAACTGCCCCCATTCACACAAACTGCCCCCATTCACACAAACTGCCCCCTATACACACACACACTGCCCCATTCACACAAACAGCCCCCATACACACATACCCCCCCCCATACACACACACTGCCCCCTCATACACACACACACTGCCCCTCATACACACAAACTGCCCCCACATACACGCACTGCCCCCACATACACACACTGCTCCCCATACACACACACTGCTCCCCATACACACATACTGCCCCCCATACACACATACTGCCCCCCCATACAGACATACTGCCCCCCATACACACACACTGCCCCCCATACACACACACTGCAACTGTTACACACACATACTGTCCCACACATACACTGCATCCCTGACATACACTGCCGCCCTCACTCACACACTACAACCTTCACACACACACTGCACCCCTTACACATTGCACCACTCACACACACCACTGCTCCTATGCCCTACTACAGCCCCATTTCCCAGCAGATCTCAGGTAAGTTGTCAAACTGTTCTTAAACGGTTTGACTACTTACTGTGGGAGGGGGTCCCGGCACTATTGACACCATAACCACTACACTGAGCTGTAGTGGTTATTGTGTCTGGATTATTTCTTTAAATAATCTACAAGTGCCCCTCCCGAGATCAGGCTCTGGATCCGCCACTGTCCTATGCCCAGAACAATTGCAGGGAATCAAGGCTAACGGTCAGTCTCTCTTTCTGGAGTACAAAAGTACATAAACCACATGAACGGAGCCTTTTAAAGTGCATTGGGCAAGGTACATTGCAGGACCCATAGTGCTGCAGCAGGAGGCTGGCAAGCAGGCTCCTCCAGGAGCCTCGCCACACTATGAATCTGTGAAGAGATATAAGAGGGACTAGAATTGGTCAATGCTTTATAGGTATGGGTTAGCACTTTGAATTGACTCCTATAGGATACAGGAAACCAATGTAAGAATTGACAGAGGGGTGAGGTGTAAGAGAACCGACTAAAGAGGAAAATCAGTCTGGCGCCAGCATTCATTACAGACTGTAGCGGGGCAATACAGTTTTTGGGAAGACTAATTAGGAGAGGGTTACAATAATCCATGCAGGAAATTACTAGAGCATTGGACAAGCTCCTTAGTAGCATCTTGTATAAGAAAGGAGCGGATGTGGGCTATGTTTTTAAGATAGAATCTACAGGATTTGGTAACATACTGGATGTGAGGCTCAAAGGTGAGGCCAGAATCAAGTATGACTCCAAGACAGCGCGCTTGCAAGGATGGACTGATGTGGATACCACTAACTTGAAGGGAGAGTGAAAGAGGAGGATCAGTGTTAGGAGGAGGAAAGACAAGGAGATCAGTTTTAGAGAGATTACGTTTCAGAAAGCGGGAGGACATCCAGTCAGAGATGGAAGAAAGGCAAGCAGTGACATGTTGCAGGACGGCAGGGGAGAGGTATGGGGAGGAGAGATATATCTGGGTGTCATCAGCGTACAAGTGGTAGTGGAATCCAAATGTGATAATATGTTTGCCAAGAGCGGCAGTATAAAGAGAAAATAGAAGGGGATCAAGGACAGAGCCTTGGGGGACTCCAACCAAGACAGGACGAAGGGAAGAGGTATTAGAAAAGCAAACACTGAATGATCATTGGGAGAGATAAGAGGAAAACCATGAGAGGACAAAGTCATAGAGACCGAGGGATTGAAGAGTTTAAAGAAGGAGAGCATGATCAACAGTGTCAAAGGCAGCAGAGAGGTCAAGAAGAATTAGTAAGGCGTAGTGGCCTTTGGATTCAGCTGCGATTAGGTCGTTAGTAACTTTAATAAGAGCAGTCTAAGTAGAGTGTAAGGGGCGGAAGCCAGATTGAAGAGGGTCAAGGAGAGAGTTGGAATAGAGGAAGTGAGACATACAGGTAAAGACAAGTCTTTACAGAAGCTTAGAGGAAAAAGGGAGCAGGGATATGGCACGATGTTAGAGGGGGAGGACGGGTCGAGAAATACATTTTTCAGGATAGGTACTACAGTGGCATGTTTAAGGTCAGTAGGGAAAGCACCAGAAGAGAGAGCAGTTGAATATGTGTGTTAATGAAGGTACAACACAAGGGGAGGGAGATCTGATAAGGTGAGACGGGACAGGATTAAGTTGGCAAGTGGTGGGGCGAGAGGAAAGGAAAAGCACAGCCACCTCTTGTTCAGCAGCTGGGGAGAAAGTTTGAAGAGTAGGAAAGACATGATCTACGTGTGGTTGAGAAAGAGAAAGGCAAGGTGGGGAGAATTCTTTCCTTAGCTGTTCAATCTTATTGGTAAAGTAGCATGCAAAGCTATCAAAGGTTAGTTTGGGGGTGGCCACAGCAGGGCGTAGAAGAGAGTCTAGTGTGTCAAACAGATGCCTGGGATTGTGGGAGCATGAACTAATGAGAGAGGAAAAGTATGACTGTTTGGCGAGGGCAAGGGCTGCGCTGTATGACCACAATATGAATCTATAATGGAGAAAGTCTGACTGGGTGCGAGACTTCCTCCAGGGGTGTTCAGAACAACGGGAGCATTGCAATGTTCAAGGCAGAGGTGAGGGTAGTGTGATATGTGGAGATGGCCAGTGAGGGACAGGAGAGGGAAGGGATGGATAGGAGGTGTGAATCAATATCAGCTGACAGGTGCTGGAGGTCAATAGAACTAAGGTTCATCCTGAGTTGAGGGGGTTAGGCTGAGGTTGTTGGGTGAAGGGGTACTTGAGAAGAAATGATAAGAGGTGGTTGTGGCGAAACCGACCTCACCACTGGGCATTGGAGAAGACTGATTGCCAGCCTCCTGCCATGTGACTATGGCCCCTATGATGTATTGCCCTTTAAAGACATTATTTGGACATATTGTATTTTATTATGCTGCTGCTGGCCCTTTAAGAACCATCTGGGGACATACTGTGGAGTTCTGGGTGGCCACCATTTCATGTATCAGAGGCACATGGTGAGAACAATGGATGGTGGCCATTTTAACTCACAGACACTGTGTGGACTTTTCTACACGGTGCCATCTCGCCGGTATTTGGTGCACAGAGACATCATGCAGTGGTTTTGGAGTATACAACAGGGGACACATTATACAGTAATTGTTTTTCATATAGTCTGTATATGTTCTGCGGAATCTGCATTAAACTGCATCTTCCAAACTACTGAACGGATCTGGGTGAATTTTGCATGTTTTGGGGTCCCTGGGATCTGTTTTATAATACTGTATTTCTCTGCCTGTGATAATTAGATTAACCATTGTGTTCAGTAATAATATCACAGGCAGAGGGGAGGATTTTGTGTGGGAGTGTCTGTGTGTATTGTATGGATTGATTGGTTGTATTTCAAAACCCTGTGGGCAGTACTATGTTTGTGGATTGTGAATAAAAGAGGCTGTATGTGCCAGTACAGTGAGTTATGCTTGACCTCAAAACGAAGTGTCGTCTCGTTATTTGGGGAATTGGATTGCATGCTGATTGCCAGGAGTGTAAGCTGATTGTATGCTTTTCCTGTTCAGCTGTTTACAGCATTCAAATGCTTGAGAGCATTCATATGCTGCTCCGGTTCGGTGGTTGTGGTGTCTGCTGCAATGCTTGGAGTCCTCAGGAAGCGCTAGGAGCATCCTTCAACGGAGGTACCCAGTCGGGGTGCCAGGTGATCCGTTACATTGGTGGCAAGCGGTGGGATGGCGTCCTAGTGCGAGGAGAAGCTAGGAATTCCTCTAAATCTTAGATTATTACGCCTCATTCTATCTTCTAAATCAGCGATTTTTAATTCCAAATCTGCTATTCTTTTCTTGGCGTTTTCTTGAACATCTTCCGCTATAGCTTGCTGGTATTCTAGAGATTCTATTTTTTCTTCATTAATTTTAACTTTCTTCTCTATTAATAGAATTTCAGTTTTAAATTCCATAAGGCCCACCTGTATTTCATTTTTTATCTTATCAAATTGCCGTTCAAAAGCTGTATCTAAATACTCATGTATTTCTGCAAGATTAACCTCTTTTTGGTTCTGTTTTAAGAGTTCCTTCTGTGGTGACGTGATTTCTATTTCTTTAAGTGTATGAAATGAAGTATCTGTTTAATTTTGTTGCTCTAACTCTTGTCTCTGTTGTTGCGACAAAGTAGAGGCAGATAACCTTTTTTCTGGTCTAAATCGGCCTCCAACATCATATAAAAGAATCTGAGAGTCTCTTAAGCACGAGCTCCAAGGGGGGTAAGAGGAGAGAGAGGGGGGAGAAGAAAAAGATACTAGATAACACTCAAGTATCACGACCCATTTACCCCAAGTCTCAGGTTATTAATCTGTCTTCTTGTATATTGAGCAAGGATCAAATAAGTGTCTTAGAACGAGGCCTCTCATTTGTGCCAACCCCTTTTTTTGATAGATTCGAATTGATTAAAGATCTCAACCTTTTTGTCAGTAAACTTGCTCTACATAAATTTCACTCCATGCGGAATGAGAAGAAAGCAAGAGATTTGGGCCTCACGTCCCATGATTATCAATGTTTTTTTTTTTTAAATTCTTTATTTTTATCGTGCAAGAAATTACAACAGTGTCTGCGTAGCCACAATAGCCGTAACAGACGCCTTCTTGTATAACATTCAAAAACATTTTCGTGGCTTATTTAAACTTAGCACGTTTTTATCATTTAAGGATCGTTTAAGACAATATTAAGCTTTGTATGATTCAATATGTTTGTCAGTAACAGGAAACAGCGTTCAAGTGGCTAGGTCACATATTGGTCTACGCATTTAGTATTTATGTAAATAACCCGCTTATCTATGTGTATGAGGTTGACAGGCTGGAAGGTAATGTTTATGTAACCTAACAGCTGTGATAGGTATGCCTTTAGAATAGCTAGTCAAGCTTAAGGTTATAGTTGTGTCGTGTGTATGAGGTGCGCCTTGTACGTCCTAAAACACCTAGTGGCGTGATGAACTAATTCTCAAGCTAGTGGGGGCCGCGATCTAACATGTGAAGCAGGTGTAGGTAGTGTGAGATCCTACTAGCCACCAGGTACGATTCGCATTGGTGTAGTTTACGTATGAGAAAACTGTTGCCTTGCGTGAGTGCCATGACCATTGTTTGCCTGTCCGCCGGGCACGGCAAGGCATGACAGGGTGAAACATTATGCTTTTAAGTTCACAGTAATTTTAAGGTAAGCAATGTGCTAATGAAAGGAATAAAAGAATAAAACAATAAAATAACAATAAAATAACAATAAAACCGCTAAAGCAATTTAGGTAGGTGCTTCTGGCGTAGATGCAAGATAGTTCATCTCGTGCCCCCATAGTAGGGCCTGTCCCCTCGGGACCTGCCTATGGCGGTTTTAGCCCGGTTCCACTTCTGGTAAGTTGTCGATTCTGGGGTGTATAAGTCCGCTAGTGTCTCTTTTTTTCCCGGCGTCTGTGCCATATATTAAACGAGTAAAAAAAAAAAAAAAAGAAGGGTTTAAATGGGGAGTCTCAGATGAGATCTATTAAGCTGGAAGATTTGTGGTGATTCTCCGTAGAGATGACTGGTTAGAGTTCAGGTTGTGGCCGTTCTGTAGGTGTCTTCTGCGGAATTGCGCGGTACAAATGGAGCGGCGCCGGCTGGGTCCCAGACATGCGTTGCGGCCCCTGTCCCTGCTCCTCTGTTGTTTAGGGAGTCTTGTGGAAGGCCCAGGGTCTCTAAGATGGCCACCGCCCCTTCGAAGTCGTGGACAGGGTAAGAGGTATTACCTTGGAGGACGGCTAGAGTGCGGGATCCTCTCCATCTGTATGCAATGCTCCGGTCGCGGAGGAGCAGCGTGAAAGGCTGTAGTGTTTTGCGCCACGCCAGGGTGCTTCCTGATAAGTCAGCGTAAAACGTGAGTGATAAGTTCTCAAAGTTGTAGGGGGTCTTTCCTTTTAGTGCCCCCATGACTGCTGCCTTGTCTTGCCCTGATTGGAATCGAATAATCAGGTCGCGCGGAGCTGTGGCTGGTGCTTTTTGTGGCCTCGGGATCCGGAATATTTCTTCAGGTGTCACCGCTTTCGCCTGTTTAGAGGGCAGTATCGCCGTTAGTAGACGTCTTATCAGATGCGGTAGTTCCGCGTCGGGGACTGTTTCTGCTACTCCCCTTAACTTAAGGTTTTTGCTTCGCCTGGAGTCCTCCAGTGCTGCAAACCGCTGTTCCGTAGCAGCGTGTTGTTTTTGCAGTGTTTGCACCTCTTGCTGTAGTTGGGTAAGTTGTGCCTTCGTATTGTGGGTGTCGGTTTCCAGGGTATCCATGCGGCCAGTCAAACCTTGTAGGTCTTTGCGGAAAGTCACCAAATCCATCTGGATGTCTCTCCGCAGGCCCGCCAGTAGCTCCTGCATGTCGGCTTTGGTGACTGGTGATGACTCCGCATGTGAGGTTGCAGGTACCGTGTTCCGGTTTAGTTCTCTCGGAGCTGGAGGTTGTAGATCCCGGGGCTCCAAACTATGGTCGTCCGAGAAGTCGGAGCTCTCCCCCATGTAGGCTGCCATTTTGGGCATTGAGGCGCCATGTGCCTGCCGCCATAAGTCTCCGATGCTCGCCCCCGGTTTCGGCTTGTCCGGCCTCTGTTTCTTTATTTTTCGGCCCATGCCGGTGTGGGCTGCCTGGGGGTCCAGGTGGGGTCCGTTTGTCGGTACTTGGGGTCGATGAAAACCCGAAATACAGGCCTCTGGTATCGGAGCACATTAGGCGTGCGACCGTTCCGTTCAACAGCTTAGCTCCGCCCCTCGATTATCAATGTTTGACTACTTTACTGTCTCTTCTCAAGGAAAACGACACAAATACCACCCTAAACCGTACCAGTCTGAAACCTAAAAATCGTTACACACCCAACTTTGCTGGATTTCGTAACATTGAATTATTTCTGAAAGCAGCAAAGAGTGAAATTGAGAAGATCAATTTGAAATCCCTCCGTATTCAATCGAACAACAATCTTAACAAAAAAGAGAAACAAGCTCTGAAATTACTCCAGAGTGACGCTGGCATCATCATTAAGCCAGCGGATAAGGGTGGGAATGTTGTAATATTGGAGGTAAATGAGTATTTAGAAATGGCTGAGCGTGTTCTGGGTGATGTCGAGACATATAGGGTCCTTAGATTTGACCCCTCTAGTGAATATTTGACCAAAAATAAGGAGATCTTGGATGATGGCCGCAGTAGGGTTGCTGTTGGGTGCCGAGTACGAATTTATTCTTAATCATCACCCAAGAATAGCAACCTTCTACTGCTTGCCTAAAGTTCACAAGAACCCATGGGGCGTCCCATTGTTTCAGAGGTAGATAACCTAACACAGAATGGCAGTTTATATGTCGATAAAATTCTGAGACCCCTGGTTGAGACCTTACCCTCGTACATCAGGGACACAAAACAAGCTCTGAATCTGCTCTCTGAGCTTCAATTGTCCCCTGCAGCTAACCTCTGTAGTTTAGATGTCAAATCACTTTATTCGCCCGTCCCTCATGATAGAGGTTTGGAACCAGGGGCGTTTTAGCCGCAAGGCAAACTAAGCATTTGCCTTGGGCGGCATTTTTCAGGGGGCGGCAAAAAACGCTGTCCCCAAATGCCCAGGGCAAATGCATTGTTAGCCTTGCGGCTAACTGACATGCCGGGCTGGGCGGGCGGGCGGTGCTGGCGGGCTGCTGGCGAGGGAGAACTTCCTCTGAGCTGTCCGCTCAGCTCCCTCGTGCGCTGCCAGCAGAGTGAGGCTGGGAGCCGGAATATGGCGTCATCAACCCGGCTCCCAGCCTCAGTCTGCGGCGCGCGAGGGAGCTGAGCAGACAGCTCAGGGGAAGTGCTCCCTCGCCAGCCGCCCCCTCACCAGCCGCCCGCCAGAGCCGCCCGCCCGCAACCACTGGACCACCAGGGAGATAGAGAAACCCCCCCCAGCATTCCCAAAGGTAAGGAGGGGGGGTGGGGGTAAATTAAAAAAAAATGTGTTAATGTGAGTGTGTGTGTGTGTGTTTGTTAGTGTGTCTGTTAATGTGTGTGTCTGTTAGTGTGTGTCTGACTGTGTGTGTCTGTTAGTGTGTATGTGTGTGTCTGACTGTGTGTGTCTGTTAGTGTGTATGTGTGTGTCTGCCTAGGGCAGCACAAAACCAGGATACACCACTGTTTGGAACATGTAAGATTCTTCCTAAACCAGAGGAGCTGCAGGGATGACTCACGTGCAGCTTTTGTTGTGTGTCTTTAGAATTTATTTTGTCACACAATATTTTTTTATTCAGCACCAAATTCTACCACCAGGTGAGGGGTAATGCTATGGGGACGGCTTGTGCCCCCTCATATGCAAACCTCCACCTGGGCTGGTGGGAACAGCAGATTTTTGCCTCGGATGCTCTGAAGGACTATCTCTCTAAGATTCTTTGGTGGGATCGATGACATCTTGATTGTATGGCAGGGTACCCCACAAGAGTTTGCGGAGTTAGTGGAACGTTTGAATCAGAACACCGAGAATCTCAGATTTACATCTGAGTTTGGGGGGCGCTCAATTAACTTTCTGGACATTACCATCATTATTAATGAGGATGGTACATTTCATTCTACTCTCTTTAGAAAACCGACCGGTACAAATTCCCTTCTACATTGGGGAAGCTGTCACTCAATACCTTCGCCTCCGTAGAAATTGTGGCGATATAGCTGATTTTAAAGTAAAAGCGAGCCAACTTAGAACATACTTTAAGGAGAAAGGCTACCCGAATCGCTGCCTCAAAAAAGGCTTATAAGAGAGCTCTCGAAACTGAGAGGGAGGAACTTCTCTGTGACCACCCTATGAATAAAGACCCAAAGAATATGGGAACTATTCGTATGATTGCCATGTACAATACAGGATGGTCCGAAGTGAGAAAGTCTCTTGACAGATTTTGGCCAATTCTGTTGAACAATGTACATCTCAAAGAGGTCTTAGGTCCACGTATTAATATCACTGCCAGAAGGGGGCGTAATATCCGTTACCTGTTATCACCTGTCTATCAAATCACAACCGAAAGACACATGGTTGGGTAATCCACCCTGTGGCACCTATGGTTGTGGGAGGTGCGTGGCCTGCAGGTACATTTCTAAAGAATCTAAGACAGTAAGTGACAGCACAGGCCAGGGCTCAATAAAAATTAAAAACTTGTTTAATTGCAACACAAAGGGCCTTCTGCAGACAAAAATATGTAGGCAAGACATTTAGAGCTTTCAAAGAAAGAATTATGGAGCATGTAAGAACCACATTGAGACACCTATCTCAAGACATCTCAAGGAACACCATCAGGGTGGTCCTAGTAACTTGAAGTTTTGTGGCTTAGAATTGGTCAAGAGGCATCTGAGGTGTGGGGACTACGATCGATTATTAAGACAGAGGGAGTCAAGATGGATATATAGTCTTAAAACACTTCAACCCTTAGGTCTTAACGAGGGGTTCTCCTTTGCTCATTTCATCTAGTTTACTGTAGTGGGGCTACTTAATTCTCTGTTTGTTTCCTTGATATATTTTTCACTGCCTGTGACATAGGATCTTTTAATGATATCTAGGTCTACATCATTTAGATTTTTGGTTTACGATTGATACCACTCATTTTCAATTATTATACTTGTATATCATTACTATTTATTATTTATGTTTTTTCTTCCCCTCTCCCTCTCCTTTATCCCCCATGATTTAGGTTTTATATTTTTTTACATACTATGAGCAACCATAACAGTGCCATTTGGCGACTATGGATATGCCTTAATGAATTTATGACAATGTTGAGCTTCTGTGTTTACACACAGATAATTGATGTCGTGCCTTTATATTTCTTTACCTATAGGAGGTGTTCAGTGAAAGTAGTGAGGACGCATGCATACTCTTTTTGACAGAAGGCGTGCGCAACTTTTATTTACTACCTTTGCACATCTAAAGGGATTGTGCTGAGCACATACGTGGCCAACTCAATACACGCATGCGCAGTCTCAATTGGGACGTTTTGTGCCCTGATTTATCACCACTCCTACTCATTCGGATTTTTCAGAGTACTGGATCCTGGGACCTCCCACCGCTGAACTTCATTGGCGGTCCGTATCCGGGTACATCCTACTGGTTGCAAGTAGGATTTGGCGCCAGTTATATAAAAGGAAGGGGGGGGGTGGGCAAGTGGATATTTCTTATTTGCTTGTGCCCTTGAGAAAGGCGATTTGCCGCCGAAACGCGTGTCGGGCTTTGGGCGCTCTCTCACCTTTGCAGACTGCCTTACTATTAGCCTGCTATGCTATAACATGCTATCTTAATTTACGGACTCTTTTTGTCGGCTGAGTCTTCTCCTTTATATAGCCATTTTTAGTTGTGAGTAATACAGATTCCTCTATACTACTCCTTACTTTATTTTCAGTTATCTGTATCTTCCTGTCCTTTCGATTTACTTATCTTTTAGTGCATCGAGCCTGTAGCGGAGAGCTGGTATTACACAGCCTATCTCCACTTTGGATCTCAGGGAGGCTCAGGAACAAGCAATTATAAATCCATAGGCAGAGTATCCAGCAGGCAAAGTATCACAGCAGTATCCCAACAGCAATCCCAATAACTGGACGACACACAGTATCAGGAGCAGAACTAAAGATTTATTCAGACAGTGGCCTTATAAAGCCTGCTCCCATGCAAGGGAGGGATTTCCATTAATCAGTACAGTAGCCAATCCTGTTCTAGTAACCTCCCACACATCTCCTCCCCTCAGACTGCATCATAATCCCCTTATCCAGGACACCAATTCCCCCTGTTTCTGGATGTACCCCTAAACCTAGGGGTACCTCTTTAAATTATACATCCCCTGGTAGCTCTGATCTGGGTGAACAACATATCAAAAAATCACCCAGATCAGACCATGGGGTTCGGGAAATTTATGGAGGGAATAAAATGACCGTCCGCGCTGGAAAGAACAGCCGAATGGGGTTGCATGCGATGGGGCCCTGCGGTCGGTCCTGGAGTAAGGGAACAAACTACACGAAAGCCTCCAGTTACAGAGACTAGGGAGGGTTCGCCTGAATCCCCTCGTTCAGTTGTTTCTATATACCGAACGAGGGGCCGTTCGGTAGTTTGGAACCGAACGGACCGGGCTTGTGGAGGTCTCAGCGGTCTTCGCCTAGTCGAGTGTCCGATTTGAGTTCCAGACACTCAACGGCAAAACACAGCTGTTCGGGAGTTTTAAAATGGCCGCCGCCACGTGTTTGTTTCCCGAATGGCGGCCACCCCCGAGAACAAAGGACGGCTACTCAGCTTGTCAATTACCCGTTCGCAACAATGTTGCAACGGGTAATTGAAGGCACACTTCACACAGGGGAGGTCTGACTGTTTGGTAATTTCATTCGAACAAACTAAGGGAATGAAACTACCGAACAATCAGATGAATACAATACATTTAACACATATAACTTTGCCATTTACACGAATGCAGTCAAAACATATGCAATTCTCAGGACAGCCCAGTGCCATCCGCTACACTGCTCCCCCTTGCCCACAAGCCGGCATACACAGTCTGATCCCACACGGATCGGCTTGGGGATATCCAGGGAGGCTCACGGATCATTTCTCTAGGTCAGTTTGTCTTGACAACCCGTCAGCATTCCCATTCTGTTTGCCCGGGCGGTACTGAATGTTAAAGTCAAAAGGCTGCAGCGCCAAACTCCAGCGCAGCAGCCTGGCATTGTCCCCAGCCACCCGGTTTAGCCAGACTAACGGGTTGTGATCCGTGAGCAAGGAAAAGGGCTGTCCATACAAATATGGCTGCAATTTCTTTAGGGCCCACACCACAGCCAGGCATTCTTTTTTGATGGCGGCGTAGCTCACTTCTCTTGGCAATAGTTTCAGACTGATGTAGGCTACGGGGTGTTCTCCGCATTCGGCCCCGACTTGGCTTAATACTGCTACCAATCCAAACATAGAAGCGTCTGTGTGAACAAGAAAACATTTAGTTGGATCAGGAGCTGCCAAGACAGGGGCATTAATAAGTGCATCTTTCAACAGGTTGAACGCCTTCTCACACTCCGGGGTCCAGGTTACTTGGCGGGGTAGGTTTTTACGGGTAAGGTCAGTAAGGGGTTTGGCCAGGGCACTATAGTTGGGGACAAACTTGCGATAGTATCCGGCGGTCCCTAGAAAAGCAAGGACCTGGGTTTTTGTCCTGGGAGTGGGCCATTGGGCTACTGCCTCTACCTTAGCAGGTTCAGGTTTCTGCTTCCCACACCCCACTCTGTGTCCGAGGTACTGTACCTCTGCCATTCCTATACTGCATTTAGCTGGCTTCAGGGTTAATCCGGCTTCTCGGATCCTATCTAACACCGCCCCTATATGGGCCAAATGTTCCTCCCAAGTGTTGCTAAAGATGGCTATGTCATCTAAATAAGCACAAGTGTAATCCTGAAATCCATCCAGGAGTCGGTCTACCATCCTCTGGAAGGTAGCGGCTGCGTTTTTCATCCCAAACGGCATTACCTTAAATTGGTATAAACCGAATGGGGTGACAAAAGCAGATTTTAAAAATGGCCTCGGGCGCCAGGGGGATCTGCCAATACCCCTTACATAGATCATTTGGTCCAGTAATTCCTCTATCCGGGTCATAGGGTATGCATCGGATACCGTCTTTTCGTTTAACCTCCTGTAGTCCATGCAGAAGCGAGTTGTGCCATCTCGCTTGGGTACGAGGACTACAGGGGAGGCCCAGGGGCTGACGGTTCAATCACCCCTAGGTGGAGCATCTCCTCAATCTCTTTACGCATGTTTTCCTTCACCGCTTCAGGGATGCGATAAGGGGTTTGGCGCATGGGAAGCTGTCCTGGGGTCTCTACCCGGTGAGTGGCCAAAGGAGTGTACCCAGGTATATTGGAGAATGTGTCCTGTTTCTCCCGTAATAACTGTTGTACCTCGGTACGCTCCTGTGGGCTCAGCCAATCCCCCAGAGTAACTTCCCCCAAATCCCCGGACAGTCTGCCGTCCCCCAGGAGATCTGGGAGAAGCAGGCTGTCGAGCTCTTCATTGGAGGGGGCGCAAATTGCGGTTACCTCCTCTGAACGTTCCTGGTAGGGCTTCAGCATGTTCACGTGGATCATGCGTCGCCCCCCAGTCCCTGTACAGGCGCCAATTATATACGTGGTGTCGCATCTCTGCTCCTGCAGCTTGTCATGTTGGACTGGTTTCAAAACTAGAACTTTCTGCCCAACCTGGAAGCTGCGGTCCCTGGCGCCCCTATCATACCATGTGCGTTGGCCGCCTGGAGGTTCTCTCGGACTGACTTGGTCAACGCTTCCAAACGCTCTCGAAACGCCAGTACATATGGTATGACAGGGGTACCGTCGGTACTCCGGTCTCCCTCCCAGTGTTCCCGGATCAGATCCAGGGGTCCCCTTACTCTCCGCCCAAATAGTAACTCAAATGGGGAGAATCCTGTCGATTCCTGCGGCACCTCCCTGTAGGCAAACAGGAGATGAGGCAAGAACCGTTCCCAGTCCCTATGGGTGTCTGCAAAAGTGTGAAGCATTTGCTTCAAGGTCCCATTGAACCTTTCGCATAGCCCATTGGTCTGGGGGTGGTATGGGGCGCTAATGATCGATTTGATGTCACAAAATTTCCAGAGGCTCTGGGTGACTTCCGCAAGGGAGGGATTTCCATTAATCAGTACAGTAGCCAATCCTGTTCTAGTAACCTCCCACACATCTCCTCCCCTCAGACTGCATCATAATCCCCTTATCCAGGACACCAATTCCCCCTGTTTCTGGATGTACCCCTAAACCTAGGGGTACCTCTTTAAATTATACATCCCCTGGTAGCTCTGATCTGGGTGAACAACATATCAAAAAATCACCCAGATCAGACCATGGGGTTCGGGAAATTTATGGAGGGAATAAAATGACCGTCCGCGCTGGAAAGAACAGCCGAATGGGGTTGCATGCGATGGGGCCCTGCGGTCGGTCCTGGAGTAAGGGAACAAACTACACGAAAGCCTCCAGTTACAGAGACTAGGGAGGGTTCGCCTGAATCCCCTCGTTCAGTTGTTTCTATATACCGAACGAGGGGCCGTTCGGTAGTTTGGAACCGAACGGACCGGGCTTGTGGAGGTCTCAGCGGTCTTCGCCTAGTCGAGTGTCCGATTTGAGTTCCAGACACTCAACGGCAAAACACAGCTGTTCGGGAGTTTTAAAATGGCCGCCGCCACGTGTTTGTTTCCCGAATGGCGGCCACCCCCGAGAACAAAGGACGGCTACTCAGCTTGTCAATTACCCGTTCGCAACAATGTTGCAACGGGTAATTGTAGGCACACTTCACACAGGGGAGGTCTGACTGTTTGGTAATTTCATTCGAACAAACTAAGGGAATGAAACTACCGAACAATCAGATGAATACAATACATCTCTGATCAGTACCCTGATCCGAGATGATCTTTCTGGGTAACCCCATCCGAGTGAAAATCCGCATCAGGGCCTCAGCCACGGTTTCTGCGTGTATGTTAGTCAGGCCAATCGCCTCTGGATATCGGGTGGCATAATCCACTACAGTTAAGATATACCTTTTCCCAGAGGGGCTGGGTTTTTTCAGGGGTCCTATGATATCTACTGCTACACTGCTGAACGGTTCCTGTATTATGGGTAGCGGGTGCAATTTTGCCTTCCGCCGGTCCCCTCTCTTCCCTACCCTTTGGCACGTGTCACACGTGTTGCAGTACCTGCGGACTTCCTGACTAACTCCCGGCCAAAAGAAACTCTGGGTCAGTCGGTGCTGGGTGCGACTGACCCCTAAATGTCCGGATAGCGGAATATCGTGCGCTATCCAGAGTAACTCTGCGCGATACCGTTGGGGTACCACTAGCTGCCTCATCACAATAGGGTCTGACCCAGTTACCTGCTTGTCAGACTCCCTGTATAGCAACTGGTTATCCCATACAAATCTTTCGCCCTCCCCTCCCGGCTGGTCTGAGGTGACTTTGTCTCTATAGACCTGTAAGGTGGGGTCGGTGACTACTTCGGCTGCAAATTCAGTAGGGGGAGCCCAAGGGGTACATTCTAAGGTAGGGGAAGGATCTCTTACCTGGACCTCCGGGAGTGTGTTGGGTGCGGGCCTGTTGTCGTGTAACCACTGGGTGTGCTTCTCCGGTTGTTGGGGCCTGGGGTTCAAATGCAGACGTCAGTTTGCCCAGATCGTTCCCCAACAAAACCTTCGCTGGCAGCTGGGACATCAACCCCACCTCCACATTCCCAAACCCCGCTCCCCAATGTAAATGTACCCGGGCTGTGGGTAGCCGGTATACTGCTCCCCCAGTTACCCTGACTGCTACTGTTTGGCTGGTCTTGGCCTGGTCAGGTACCAGGTGACTCTTAACCAGTGTGATGGTGGCTCCTGAATCGCAGAGCCCCTGGACTGCTTTACCCTCCAAGTACACAGTCTGTCTATGATGCTGGCAGTTGTCAGCATTAGCTTGCACAGGATCCACTTCATGCAATACTTCCCATTGTTCCACTGTGTTTATGGGAATTGCGGTGCCATAGGGACTTGTTGCCTCTGCTTGGTAGTAGTGGGCTGCCTGTCGAGGTGGTGGAGGCAGTCCGGGCCTGATCCAGGTAGAGCGATCTTTTAGCTGCGGGCATTCCCTCTTATAATGTCCCCAGCGTTGGCAATGGTGGCACTTTATCGAGCTAGTTGGTCGAGATGTTGGTTGTACATTAGCAGGTGGGTAAGGAGGTAGTTGTCGTGGTGGCGGTGTGGGGTTGGGGTATGGGCTGTTCCCCCCCACGGGTCGGATAACTGTCTTGATGGCGGCTGGTTTTTGTTGTCTGCGGGCATCCAGGTACTCATCCGCCTTTTTAGCTGCTTCTGTGAGGGACTTCGAATTGCGGTCTCTCACCCATTCCTGTATATCATTCTGGATGCTCTCATAGAATTGCTCCAATAGCAACATTTGTAACAAGTCCTCCATGGACCGAGCTTTATTGGACTGTACCCATCCCAGGGCGGCCCGATGTAGCTTGCAGGCCACATGAAAGTCCTTGTCATTTCTTTTTAACTCTCTAAATCGCCGCCGATATGCCTCTGGCGTGATTGCATACCGGGCCAGGATCACTTCTTTTACCCTGTGGTAATTCCGAATTTCCTCATCTGGTACAGTTCTATATGCTTCAGCAGCCTTTCCAGTGAGCTTCCCTGACAAAATAGGTACCCACTCCTCTGGACTAATATTATGCAGTGCACACAGTCTCTCAAAATCTTGGAGAAAAGCATCTATATCCTCCTCTGCTTCTACATATGTTTTAAATGCTTGGTAAGGTATTTTTGCCTTACCCTGTGTAATGGTAGCGGTGGTAGCATTCTTCTCCAGGTTTTGTAGTGGTCTTTGGCGTAGTATAAACTCCTGCACCTCTGTCATTGTCCTGGATATAATATCCGCCGTTGGATTCTCTCCATAAAAGGACAGCCTAAACTGCAGCTGTCTCTGGAACTCCTCTTGTTCAGATCCATCTGCTGAACTCCGCTGCTCAGGGATCGCCCTGTCCTCATTCTGGTATTCTGCCATCACCTCTGCAATGAGGGTTGCTTTTCTTTTGTTGCTTGCTGCAATACCTTTTGCTTCTAGGAGATCTTTTAGCTTGGATCTTTTAAGCTTTGCATAATCACTCTCCATCCGTATTCCATTAGTCCTTGTTCCCTTGTGAGTCTGGATCCCAGCACTGCCAACCAATGTAGTGGAGAGCTGGTATTACACAGCCTATCTCCACTTTGGATCTCAGGGAGGCTCAGGAACAAGCAATTAGTAAGGGAACAAACTACACGAAAGCTTTCAGTTACAGAGACTAGGGAGGGTTTGCCTGAATCCCCTCATTCGGTTGTTTCTATCTACCGAACGAGGGGCCGTTCGGTAGTTTGGAACTCAACGGACCGGGCTTGTGGAGGTCTCAGCGGTGTTCGCCTAGTCGAGTGTCCGATTTGAGTTCCAGACACTCGACGGCAAAACACCGCTGTTCAGGAGTTTTAAAATGGCCGCCGCCACGTGTTCGTTTCCCGAATGGCGGCTACCCCCGAGAACAAAGGACGGCTACTCAGCTTGCCAATTACCCGTTCGCAACAATGTTGCAACGGGTAATTGAAGGCACACTTCACACAGGGGAGGTCTGACTGTTCGGTAGTTTCATTCGAACAAACTAAGGGAATGAAACTACCGAACAATCAGAGGAATACAATACATTTAATACATATAACTTTGCCATTTACACAAATGCAGTCAAAACATATGCAATTCTCAGGACAGCCCAGTGCCATCCGCTACAGAGCCTATATTGCTTTTCTGCTTTTTTGATTGAGTATTAGCGATTAAAGGACCACTATAGTGCCAGGAAAACATACTCATTTTCCTGGCACTATAGTGCCCTGAGGGTGCCCCCACCCTCAGGGTCCCCCTCCCGCCCGGCTCTGGAAGGGGGAAAGGGGTTAAATCTTACCTTTTTCCAGCGTTGGGCGGAGAGCTCTCCTCCTCGCGCATTCAGCCGGTCACATAGGAAAGCATTTACAATGCTTTCCTATGGACGCTGGCGTGCTCTCACTGTGAAAATCACAGTGAGAAGCACGCAAGCGCCTCTAGTGGCTGTCAATGAGACAGCCACTAGAGGCTTTGGGGGAAGGCTTAACCCATTCATAAACATAGCAGTTTCTCTGAAACCTAGCTGGACCTGGCACCCAGACCACTTCATTAAGCTGAAGTGGTCTGGGTGCCTAGAGTGGTCCTTTAAAGTATTTGTCAGGTTCACTGGATTCTTTAGGACTTCGGTTACAGAAAGTAGTTATAGAGGGAATATTGTTCTCCCATATATATGATCATGTCCTCACTGTATTTTGATTAATTTGGGTTTATAATAACAGCTGATACTTATCAGGCTGTGATTACTCGATATTGGTTAGATCAACTGCTGCTATGCTGTTTATGTTGCAACATTTTTTACCATAATACTTCTTACTAGATTGAGCTACATATTAGGTAATAAGTTGCATTTACTGTAACTATGTTGCGAGTTCTCTGAGCATAGTAGCTCTGTATCCTCCAGTATTTATTTATATATAGCTACAGGCTGGGCAGTCTGGTGTGTGTATGTAGCGGAACGCCAATATAAAATCCACGAATTCCGCTGGTCCAGAAACGAATCCACAGTCAAGCGCTGAAAACACCAAGGCAATATCCCCAACCTCCCAATAACCGGACGAGACACAGTTTTGGGAGTCAACTGACAATCCTTTAATCGGCACGACAATTTATACAAGTCCCCATGCAAGGGGTTTCCTGAGTCCTTTCCCAGGGGCACTCCCAGAGGGGACTACATGGGGGACTTACAGTATAACATATTTCTCCCATCAGGCACTGCTGCACGAGAGGGATCATCCTCCCAGAATGCACCGTAAAGGGGATTATCCCCTCGTGCAGCAGAACTGGCAATTCATATAAAAATACATAACTTTTAAAATATACGGTGGATTTACACGAATGGACGTTCGGTAGTTAGCTGGGGTCTGGGCGCATCATTCGTGAGATTGCCGCTCAGATCCCAGCCAAAATAACCGAACGCCGCACAGAAAACACATTTCTTTCAAAACCTACAAAAAGGACCGATTGCTTTTCGTGAACCTGGTCCTGAAACTCCCGAACGTCTGGGAGGCTCAGCGGTGTTCGTGCCGTCGAATAACCATTGGTAATGGTATGCGTTCGACGACACGGACCCGCTGACGAACAAGGGATCCAAGATGGCCGACCGCCGCATGGTCGGTAGTCGAACGACGGCCACCCAGGAGAGCCTCTAATAACCGATTGCAACAATGTTGCAATCGGTTAACTAGCGCCACACGCCTCTAAGTGTGTGGGCTATTTGAGGGTATCGCGTTCGGTTCACGAACGGCTTTCTAAAGTGCCGTTCGTGAAACGAAGGAAAATCCCCATACAAAACCGCCATTTGCATTCGGCGGAAACAGCAGTACAGGTAACACAGAAAATACATTAACATATACATAAGTATAAAGCGCATATCTCGCCCGACCTATTGGCAACCCTTAAAGGCCCAGTCTCAAGTTATTGTCCAAGTGGCTAGGTTTGCCACAGTGTACATAGACACTTTTTGTATTTTTAACGTTTATTTACTATTAATAAAACTTTATTATTTTTTTGAGCTGTGTCCGAGAGACAGTTTTTTGCAGGTTTTTATATGTATTATTTTTTATGAAATTTTTTTTCATTTCTTGTATGCTTTAGGTTTAAGCCCTTTAGTACCCCTGTAACCCTTTCTGTACTTTTCGCCAGGTTGTTAACTGGTTAAGAGTACTATGTATATATTAGATAAGGTAATTGTTATCCGGCTTGAATATTCAGCCAGAACTCGTATGACAGGAGGACCGGGTGGTAAAGTCTCACTAACTAAAACCACTGTGGTTTCTTGGAAACAAGGACCACAGCATTTTAATGTAAGGGTTCCTTTTGGGGGAGAGGGGTTTTGAATTTGCTGAAATAAATACAGTGTTACACTATGTGGATCTCTTTGTATCCTTTTTTTTTATGAATAATCTTTTTTTAAAATTATTTTTATTCTTTATTTTTGTAGTGCATTCAGTTAATACAGTCGCTTGTTGTGCCACAACAGCAGTAACAAGTAGAGTGGGTAACATCGTTTAAACAGGTTTGTGGAATATAGAGATACTGCACACATTTTTTAAAACAGATAAGTAAATAAGGTTTTCTCTTGGGCTTCATAAAAACAAAAGGCAACTTTTCTTGGCTAACAGATAAGCTTCATCCAGTAGGTACAATAAAAGTAAAGCAGGCTAGGGCATGGAATTACATAACTGAGCTAAACACTTCTATCACAGTTTCTGACTATGCATGGTTATACTGCTAATGTAATTTTAAATGGGCTAAGCTGGGTGAAAATGCAATAAGAGTAAAAGAGGTAACCGGGCAGTACAGGATAGTTCATCATGTTTAAGCTATGGAACATGTTTTGGTAACTCAGAGAGGCTGGCTAGGCATTAAAGATTAAATAACAATAAAATGTCGCTTAACGGATAGGTTAAACATCTATTCACATGAGCTGGCCAGGGTTATGCAGCGCTGTCTGAGTATGCTAGGCAGATTGGTGGTGTATCTACTATGTGTACACAGGCTTTAACAATTCTTTAACACACACATGCACATATCCTAGGGTGGTGTTGCATATTGTTGTTTAAGTGGAGTTATGGCATTCGCTTATTGTGTGTAATCTATGCTTAGTAGCAGGTAATGCAACTGAGATGCAGCAGTCTATGAAGTAACGGGGATTGAGTCCAGAAGTAATAAGTCTGTGACTGAGCTGTGATTACCGCAGACCTTGCCTGTTTAGTGAGTGTCCAGTGAGCTATTTAGCCTCTCGATGGGAGGTCTCTGCAGCTTAACCGCCAGCGTCCAGCTATCTCGTTCCGTGTCCGCTCCCCCGCTCCGTCGGTTGTTGGCTAGTAGAGGGCGAGTAAGTGTTGCAGTTACTAAGGTCCGCTGGTCCCTCCGCGGCTTTGTCTGCACCCCGTGTGCTGTAGGACGATGTGTTTTTCGCAGCTGACCTTTTGGTCTCGGTCGGTTGCTGGGTGTAAGTAGGGTTTGCCGCGCTTGGTTTCTCCTCCAACGTGTGTGATATCTTTTCGTGGGGCATCTTGTGAGCGGAAGGCTGTTCCCTCTGCGGCGGCATTTTGGGGCATTGGCAAGTGGAGGAGTGGCTCGCTTGCTGCGGGGTTGCTTAGGTTGGTCCCTCCGTGGTCTAGCATTTTCATTGACCTGCTGTGCCCGGCTCTCTAGCTTTGCCCAAAAGGCTTCAAAGATGGTGTTCAGCTTGGCTGAGTAGTCCAGCACTTCGGTGTAACACTTCACTGCACGCGTAGCGTCCGCCATGGTGCTGTTCAAGGTGTCGGGTTGTCGTTTCAGTGGGTATGTAGTGTGGGTCTCCCTGGCCCAGTTGCTTTAGGGTGGTGGACCGGGAATACCCCCACCGGTCCTGGGGGGAGGGTTAGGCTGCCATACAGTGTCACTGCTGCCTCAGTTCTGGGTTGGAGAGAGCAGCCGTCTCTCTCTGCCGCCATCTCCCGTAGGCCACAAAGTGCCTTCCCCAAGTCACAGTTGTTGAAGTCACTTGTGTCTGGTGCCAGACTGATCGCCAGGGTGCCCCCTCCTCGAATATTGTGCCCTGGCATAGTTTCAGGGTTCGATTAGGGTCTTAGTGCTTATTTTACAGCATGTGTGGCAGGAGTACTCTCAGTGTGCGACCGTTCAGGATGCTGGTCGGGCGCCGCCCCCTCCTCTTTGTATCCTTTGTAAGGTACGGTGGATAGTGATGTCGCGAACTCGAAATTTTCGGTTCGCGAACGGCGAACGCGAACTTCCGCAAGTGTTCGCGAACCGGCGAACCGCCCGAAACGCCATTGACTTCAATGGGGAGGCGAATTTTAAAACACACAGGGACTCTTTCTGGCCACAATAGGGATGGAAAAGTTGTTTCAAGGGGACTAACACCTGGACTGTGGCATGCCGGAGGGGGATCCATGGCAAAACTCCCATGGAAAATTACACAGTTGATACAGAGTCTGGTTTTAATCCATAAAGGGCAGAAATCACCTAACATTCCTAAATCACAATGAATATGGATTGACACCTGACATATGACATATTGACACCTTGACATATGGATTGACACCTGTCCTCAGAGCCCCTGATGCACACGGACACAGAGCAGAATAGAGACTGGTCCCCCTACATAGGGTCACTTAGCAGATATGGATTGACACCTGTCCTAAGGATCCCTGATACACACTGACACAGAGCAGAATAGGGAATGTTACCCCAACATCGGGTCACTTGGCAGATATGGATTGACACCTGTCCTAAGGTTCCCTGATACACACTGACACAGAGCAGAATAGGGACTGGTCCCCTACATCGGGTCACTTGGCAGATATGGATTGACACCTTGTTACAAACTGCTATTTGTAATGGGCCCTTTAAATGGCAAATTGCCCTGCTTCCCTGGGTTGTGGAGAAGCCTATTTGCCAGCCTCCTCCCGCATGACTATGGCCCCTGGGAGATTGTGAAAATGAATGCACTTTTATTTGGTGTGTATGGCCCTTTAAGACTGTCGGTGGGCATATTGGGGCTTATGGACTCTTTATGTGACTGGTGCTGGCCCTTTAAACACCTTTTTTGGGACATCAGGAAGATTGGGACACTGCCCCTTTAAGGCCGTGTCCCCAGACTTGTTGGGGACACGGCCCCTTTAAGACGTTGTCCCCTGTGTCCCCAGACCTGGTGCAAACCCTTTGTGCCTGCCTTGCTATTTCCCACTTGGTTCAGTAAATGGGAAATTATTTCAGCTGCAGAGACTAAGTCCCATTTGTGATGGGACCCAGTGATTTTAACCCTGAAATAGACCGACCTCACAGCCGTCTATGGAACTGTTTTGGGCGGGAAAGTAACTAGCGATTAGGTCATAAAAGGGTTTCTCAGCCCAACTTTTTAACCCTGGATGGATTTGGCTGATTTTTGGCGGATTTATGTTTATGTTTTTAAGTGTGCTGATTCAAATGTAATTATGAAGATGGGATGTGTAGTTTTAAAGTTACAGGGTATGGCTAAAACTGTATTTTTACTGCCTGTGTTTGAGTATGTTAATCTCTTCCCCAAGCGTCATTTTAGTTCAAAGTGGAGAATGTTAAAAATATATTTTTGTTCGGAGTGTGAGAAATGCTTTTCAGCCGCTTCTAATCTTAAGCATCATTTGAGGAGCCATACGGGAGAGAAACCTTATTTGTGGTGTGTTTAGTATTGTTCTGATCAGTTTAATACCTTCCGCGTCTCCTATCAGTGGACGTGTATATAGCAGCCATTTTAGGAACCGTACACCTGGGACCCGAGCAAGGTCACCTCGTTCAACAGGCTTGCAGCATATCCTCCAGGAAGAAGAGCCTGAACCCTTACCGGCTGCACGTGTCTTACCTGTACATTGAAAGCTGCTGTGGTTCCTTGATGAGCCAGCTGCCCGTGAGTTAACATGTCCCGTGGAGAAGCACTCTGTCCTGTAAAGCCTCACCAAAAATTGGTGTGTTTAGTATTGATTGCAGTCAGTTTTAATACCTTCGGCGTCCATCCTATCAGTGGACGTGTACACGGCATTGATTTTTATCTAAGCCGTAAACTTTTGCACAGCGAAGTATATTCACTGCCATTGAAAAGGAGTGCATGGCGGTGGTGTGGACCCTCAAAAAGCTGCAACCTACTTGTATGGACAACCGTTTACCTTACTCACAGATCACATTAAATTTGGTGCACTGCGCGGTCAAGCTAATGTGACACCAGATAGTTGTGGTGTGTTTAGTACTATTTTTATCAGTTTAATACCTTCCGCGTCTCCTATCAGTGGACGTGTACACGGCATTGATTTTTGTAACAGGGAGATGGAAGAAGAGGCTTGGTCGGTCCTCTTACTGCAAATTTGGGGCACTGCGCGGTCAAGCTAATGTGACACCAGATAGAAGTGGTGTGTTTAGTACTATTTTTATCAGTTTAATACCTTCCGCGTCTCCTATCAGTGGATGTGTACACGGCATTGATTTTTGTAACAGGGAGATGGAAGAAGAGGCTTGGTCGGTCCTCTTACTGCAAATTTGGGGCACTGCGCGGTGAAGCTAATGTGACACCAGATAGGAGTGGTGTGTTTAGTACTATTTTTATCAGTTTAATACCTTCCGCGTCTCCTATCAGTGGTCGTGTACACGGCATTGATTTTTGTAACAGGCAGATGGAAGAAGATGCTTGGTTGGTCCTCCTAACTGGAGACTGTTTTGCTGTACGGGTGGCAGGTGGAGCCATTTATAAAGTACACACTGCTTTATAAAGCCATTTATAAAGTACACACTGGCGGCTTGAACCCTAGTTGGTGGCGGATAAGTCACGCAAGTCAACAGGCATTCAGAGCTAAAATACAGCAGCGTGTGGACCATTTTTAGCCCAAGGCAGCTCATCTCATCGGGCCTTTTTTACATAGG
>OW240916.1:256581170-256640314 GCA_933207985.1 Pelobates cultripes
TATGGACGCTGGCGTGCTCTCACTGTGAAAATCACAGTGAGAAGCACGCGAGCGCCTCTAGTGGCTGTCAATGAGACAGCCACTAGAGGCTTTGGGGGAAGGCTTAACCCATTCATAAACATAGCAATTTCTCTGAAACTGCTATGTTTATTAAAAAATGGGTTAACCCTAGGAGGACCTGGCACCCAGACCACTTCATTAAGCTGAAGTGGTTCGCGCCTAGAGTGGTCCTTTAAGGGCAAAAAAAAAATACAGACAGTACAAATGCACTGTCTGTAACAGATCTGGCAGGGAAGGGGTTAAAAGGGATTTTTTATTAACTTCTGATACTTTTTAATTTTCTCAGGAACAGCTGCTGCAACAATATATCACGATCTCTGTCTCTCTCCTCTCACAAAACGCTACAGAGGGAGAGAGGCAGAGATCAGTGTCAAAGTGAGTGTTTGTAACACCCACTTTGACACCAGCCAATTGTGAGCGATCGCGGATCGCTCACACGCCGTAATTGGCTGTTACTATCTGCCTGGGATGCCAGGCAGATAGTAACAACGGGATTTCGGCGGAAGCAGCCCGTTTTCCGTTATTACGGTTCAGGACCGTCCTCGGTCGGCAACGCAAAAATGCCGAGGACGGTCCTGAACCGTCATGCGTCCTTAAGGGGTTAAGGACTGAGCCAAATGTACACGTTGTGAATGAAACAAAATGTAAACAAAACCTGGCATTTGCGCTACAAGTCTGTCCAACCGTAATTCACCTCTTTCATATTAAATGCACCCACCCTTATTATATATCATTTTATTCAGGGGAAACAGGGCTTTCATTTAATATCAAATATTTAGCTATGAAACATAATTTAATATGAAAAAAATGGGAGAAAATAAGATTTTTTTTATTTTTTTAGTTCTACATGACATTTTAACTGTCAATGTCATAATACTGTTTGCTTTTACTGCAATAAAATACACATATTTGTATTCAGCAAAGTCTCACGTGTAAAACAGTACCCCCTATGTACAGGTTTTATGGTGTTTTGGGAAGTTACAGGGTCACATATAGCACGTTACATTTGAAATTGAAATTCACCAGATTGGTTACGTTGCCTTTGGGACTTTATAGTAGCCCAGGAATGAAATTTACACCCATAATGGCATACCATTTGCAATAGTAGACAACCCAAGGTATTGCAAATGGGGTATGTCCAGTCTTTTTTAGTAGCCACTTAGTCACAAAAATTTTGCAATACCTTGGGTTGTCTACTATTGCAAATGGTATGCCATCATAGGGGTAATTTCCATTCTTGGGCTACCATAGGGTCTCAAAGGCACCGTAACCAATCTGGCGAATTTTAATGTGAAAAAAATGAAACGCAAGCCTTATGTTTGATGCTGTAACTTTTGAAAACACCATAAAACCTGTACATGAGGGGTACTGTTGTACTCGGGAGACTTCGCTGAACACAAATATTTGTGTTTCAAAACAGTAAAAAGTGTCACAGCAATAATATTGTCCGTGTAAGTGCTGTTTGTGCATGAAAAATGCAAAAAACGTCGCTTTTACTGGCGATATCATCGTTGTAATACATTTGACTGTTTTGAAACACTAATATTTGTATTCAGCGAAGTCTCCCAAGTAGAACAGTACCTCCCATGTACAGGTTTTATAGGGTTAAATATAGTGCTAGCAAATTAAATTCCCTTTACTTTCGGCATGGGTTGTCAGGCAGGTCCCGCTAATTGTAATTAATTAAGATACCTAATTATGTAAAAATATTACATAAGTATATATGTAGAATTCATTTATGTATATATATACGTATGTGAATCTATATGTGTATATATATATATAATTTTTAAAAAATATTTTTATTTATATATAGGTATATATATAGTGATATATACGTATATATATTTATGTATGTAGATATATATATTATTTCGTTCTACGTGTATTTTGATATAAATATATATATTAATATAACAATACAGTTAGAACGAAATAACACACATCTATATATTTTTTAATTATTTTTTTAAATTATTTTTTTAAATTATTTTTTTAATTTTATTTTTTAACGTATTTACATATTTAATTTTTTTATATTATATATAAATATATAACAATAATTATATATATATTTAATCAGTATCATTCTACGTGTAATTTGATATTAATATATATATTTATAATTATATATATATTAATAGTAAAATACTCCTAGACAGTGTGTGTGTGTGTATGTATATGTGTATATATATATATACTTAGATCATATATATAGAGATAAATTTACTCATACTTACCGTAATTTTCTTTTCCTGGTCATAGGCCATGGCAGCACAACAATGGGTAGCTCCTCCCCTATCCCTAGTTAGACAGGAACTAATTAAAATAAGGGTACAAATACCCCCTCCTACCTCCTCCTCCCTCAGTCTAGTTAACAGCAATATCCCTGGGTGGGACCTTTGTGCTGCCATGGCCTATGACCAGGAAAAGAAAATTACGGTAAGTATGAGTAAATTTATCTCTTTCCTGGCCATATCCATGGCAGCACAACAATGGGTAATACCCAAGCTAAAACCAAGGGAGGGAAAGAAAAACTCAGACACATTATTATATAATGCAAGTGTATTGTCACAAACAATTCAATGTGATGAACAAAAAGAATAGTAGTTAATCCTTTGAGGCAGAAAGAACTGATCTGCCAAATCCATCGTATTGGCCAGCTCTTACATCTAAACGATAATGTCTAATAAATGTATTAGAAGATGACCAAGTGGCTGCTTTGCAAATCAGTTCTGTAGAAACCTTTGCTGCAGCTGCCCAGGATGAAGAAAGGGAACGTGTAGAATGAGCTTTCAAACCTTCAGGAACACTAGTTTTAGATGATCTATAAGATTGGATAATGGCCGAAACTATCCATCTGCTGATAGTGGCTTTCGAAGCTTGCAGACCCTTCCTAGGGCCATTAGGAATAACAAAAAGCCTTTCCGAAATACGCCATTCTGTGGATCTTTGTATATATATCTTAAGACATCTTACTAGGTCGATAGCATCATCATCAGCGTCTTCCCTGTTATTAGATTCTTCTGTACTTAATGCTGGAAGGATTATTTCTTCATTCATATGGAACTCTGAAGTTACCTTAGGGCGGAATTCTGGAACCGTTCTCAGGACGACTCTGTCCTTATGAAATATAGTAAAAGGTTCTCGAGCCGAAAGAGCATGAAGATCAGAAACCCTTCTACCAGAGGCTAGAGCTACTAGTAGAACTGTCTTGATCGTGAGAAGATGACAGGAAATTGATGCCATAGGTTCAAAAGGATCTGCTTTAAGAGCCTTCAGGACCAGAGGGAGATCCCATGGTGGAGTAATAGACTTAATGGGTGGCTTGATCTTGAGGACTGCAGTCAGAAATCTAGCTATGTCTGGATCCAGTGCCCATCTATGATTAGATAAAGCAGAGAGGGCAGAAACATGCACTTTTAGAGTGTTATAACTCAATCCCTTCTCTAGACCTGATTGTAAAAAATCAAGAATGTCAGTAGTTGAAGGGTTCAACATATCAAAGGGCCTTGAACTGGCCCATGAAGAAAATACATCCCATATTCTGTAGTAAGTGGATGAAGTGGACTTCTTCCTTGCTTGAAGAAGTGTCTCGATAACTGATCTCGAAAATCCCTTGTTCTTTAACCCATCCCTTTCAAGTACCATGCCATCAGACGAAGGGATGCTGGGTTTGGATGATGAATTGGACCCTGATGTAACAGGAATGGGACAACTGGAAGGCGCCATGGATCCTTCTTGCACAGACTTAGTAGGAGCGGAAACCAAGGTCTGCGAGGCCAAAAAGGGGCTATTAGAATCAGTGATGTCTTCTCTTGTCGTAGTCTCCTTAGCAGAGGGAAGATGAGGGGTTTCGGAGGAAAGGCATAAGCCAGGTCGAAGTTCCAACTGCATGTCAATGCGTCTCTTCCTATGGCCTGGGGATCTGGAATTCTCGAAAAGAAGTTCTTGACTTTTCTGTTGTTGCTTGTAGCCATTAGATCTATCTGGGGAAGGCCCCATTTTTCTACGATCTGTAGAAATATTATGTCTGATAGACTCCATTCTCCCGGGTCTAATCTCACCCTGCTGAGAAAGTCTGCCACAGAGTTCTGAGTTCCTGGGAGATGTATTGCAGAGATATTCTCCAAATTCATTTGAGCCCAGGCCATCAAAGGTTTCATAAGTTTCATCATTCTGCAACTTCTTGTCCCTCCTTGGTGATTTATATATGCCACAACTGTGGCATTGTCTGTCCTGATCTTGACCCATTTGTGAAGTAAAAGTTGCTGGAAGTGCATTAGAGCCTTGAAAACTGCCAGAAGTTCTAGAAGATTTGAAGGGGTGTTGGAGGTTGAAAATGCCCATTTCCCCTGAACATAGTTGTCTTGAAGGTGGGCTCCCCAGCCCCATTGACTGGCATCTGTGGTGATGATGATCCATGGAATGTTTCCTAAGGGATAACCTCTGAAGAGAGACTCTTTCTGGGTCCACCACTTCAGGGATTCTTGTACGTGAGGAGGGATCACTATAGGTTGAGACAGATTGCCCTTGAATTGAGAAAGGAAATTCCTTTGGAAAGGCCTCATTCTCCATTGGGCCCATCTCGTAAGTCCTATGGTGGAGGACATTGATCCCAGGAGGCTCATAGTTGTCTCTGCTGATGAAACACTGGATGCTAACATGTCTTTGACCTTTTTCCGAATTTTCATACCCCTTTCTGGGGACAGTTGGACGGAACCTTCTGCAGTGTTGAATGCTGCTCCTAGATATATCATGCTCTGGGATGGCTTTAGGTTGCTTTTGGCAAAATTGATCTTCCATCCGTGTTGTTGAAGATACTGTATACATATCAGGCCGTGATCTTCTAATATATTTCTGTTTTCTGCCAGAATCAAGATGTCGTCGAGGTAATGATATACTGCAATGCCTTTCTTCCTGAGTTCTGCGATGAGAACCACCAGAACTTTTGAGAAAGTACGCGGAGCAGTGCTTAGCCTAAAAGGGAGAGCACGGAACTGAAAATGACCCTCTTCTACAGCGAATCTGAGGAATTTTTGATGCTGGGGTGCTATGGGAATATGGAAATATGCGTCTGCCAGGTCTATTGATCTGGAAAAACTGCTTTTACAATGGATTGAAGAGACTCCATCTTGAATTTCCTTATGTTTAGGAACTTGTTTAGTCTGCTTAGGTCTTGTGAAATGAGGAACCTCTAGACTTTCCTCCTCTGTTGGATGAATGACCTCCTCTCCATGGAATAGATCTTCCATATTCTCTTCCTGGTTTATAAGATCTGGTATCACGAAAAGAGGGGTATTCAGAGTATCTTCTGGCTCGAAAGGATCCACGGGTTTTCCGGTCTTGTGGGAGAAAGGCTTTTTTACCTTCTGCAGCTCTTTTGATGCACTCGTCTAGATTTTTACCAAACAACATCTCACCATGAAAAGGAAGGGCGCATAGACTAGACTTTGATGATGAATCTGCGGACCAGGATCTCAGCCATAAAGCTCTTCTAGCTGAAATTGAAAGAGCCATGTTTCTTGCTAAAGCTTTCACCATGTCCACCGAGGATTCTGAGGTAAAGTCAACGGCCAGTTTAATATCATTTAATCTTTCCAGAAGAGAAGATCTGTTTCTCCCATCTCTGATATCTTCTTCCAAGTTTTCGATCCAGATTTTTAAGGCCCTGGACACTGAAGTAAGGGCTATTGCAGGGTGAAAACCAGTCCCTGCTGCTACATAAGCTTTTGAGAGATGCAGATCCATCTTTTTGTCCATTGGGTGTCTAAATGAGCCTGCATCATCTACTGGTAATGTGGTATGTTTTGCGAGTCGAACTACTGCCGCATCCACCTTAGGGGCATTATCCCAATGGTATGAATCAGACTTGTCAAAAGGATAGAGGCGAGATATTCTGCCTTGTGCTGAAAGCTTCTTATCTGTGTTAGACCACTCGTCTTTAATTAATTCCTTAATAGTATCATGTACTGGAAAGGTAGCTCTTTTCTTTCTCAAGTCTGAGAAATAACGATAAGAGGTTGACTGCTCTGCAACTGCCTCCTTCAAGCTCAAAGATTTACGGACTTTGTAAATGAGGTGGTCTATCTGAGCAGGTTCTAAAAAATCTGCAGGGGCCTGAGTTTCTTCTTCATCTGAAGATAAGAAATTCCCCTGGTATGATTCCATATCCATGGATTCATCTGACGAATCATTACGTTGGTAATCCGAAGGTTCATGTAACCGGGGTCTTTTGTGACTTGCCCCCGCTTCTTTGATACCTTGAGCCACCGCTTGTTTTATGAACTGTACAAATTCCATTGAAGGATTAGATGTTCCAGCCGCTTCAGATAAACATTCTGCACATAACCGTTTGCCCTCCAGCGGTTTATTATTACAGGCTTCGCATTGATTTTTCTTTGGAGATTTTCCTTTGGATGATCTCACTGTTTTCTTTCCCGTAGAACTATCATGATAGGGAAATATCTCATATTAGCACTCTTTTATTTCATGTATCATATTCCGGTAAAGGAAAAAAAAAAAAATGATGTGATATGGCTTACCTATAACTCTTAGAGTGTGACCTATTTTTATATCCAGAAGAGTCTGAATCAGAAGAAATTGATCTCCTTTTGTCTTTTTCCATTTTGGAGTTGATTATGAACAGTCTAAAAAAGGAATTCTTATTGTTATAGAAAGAAAGGAGTAAAGAAATGAAAAAATGTGTATATACCTTTAAGAAGTAAAGCTTACCTTCTTAGATTTTCCAGTAAAATATAAACGCAATTCAAATTGAGAACTGTAAGAAAACAGGTCCTCTAAAGACCTAATGAGGACATCAGGTAATAATTTAATCCAACTTTGGCGCTTAAATAGGCGTGTGACGTCATATCTGACGTCACCGCCTATCCGCGCATGCTCAAAACGAGCGAATTCATCGCTCGTTAACTGCGCATGCGCGGCACAAACCCGGAAGCCACTCCGGAGTAGGAGGCACTGTAACTGCCTCATGGGGACCAGACGCATGCGCAGTGTATAGCGTGCGCGCGGACCCGGCGTGCACGCGAATGAAGCTAGCGTGCACGCGATACAAACGTGCACGCGCGAAACGGCGCGCATGCGCACCCGGACAAACAGGACGCCGAGAAGGCGTGAAAGAAAAAGTACACAGAAATAATAGGCAGGGGGGGGGAAAAACCCACACATATGATTTAACAAATACAGTATATATATGGTAAAAAGTATTTGTACATACATACATGTGGGCTGTTGTAAAATGCAGAAATCCATCCAGGATAAAGTCTTCTTGCCACTTCCTGCTACCTCTTGGTCACTGCAGGGAATCAGAGTTATTTGGCATTTTTTTCTCTTGCTACCCCTAGGGTCACTGCAAGTAAAACCCCCGGTCACTAAGGGGGTATCTTCAGGGGGACACCTTTGCACAGGGCCGGATACTGAAGCTTCCCAAGGAAGAGAGGCTGAACTTCCTTGAGGACAGAAGGTAAAAACCCTCAGGTAAGCCATAAAAGAAAAGTGGTTATAGTCCTGAAAATAGACTAATTTGGTCCTATAGGGATAGGACAGGAACAAAAAGACTGAGGGAGGAGGAGGTAGGAGGGGGTATTTGTACCCTTATTTTAATTAGTTCCTGTCTAACTAGGGATAGGGGAGGAGCTACCCATTGTTGTGCTGCCATGGATATGGCCAGGAAATATATATATATATATGATCTAAGTATAATTTTTTTTTTTTTTTTTTACACTTATAAATTTTATTTTATTTTTATTTCCAGCCAGCAGGGGGACCACCTGTCATTACAGGCAGCCCCCCTGCTGGCAATGCAGGAGGCAGCCTACCCGGCCATGTGATTGTGAGGTCCTCGCAAGGACCTCACTCTCACATGGCCGGGGGAGCACCGGAGAAGGAGGATCTGCCATGGGGGGGCTCCCTGGGAGTCCCCCCCACCGCGATCGCCGGCGTGGGACCGCCGGCAACTGGGTAAGTAAGAAAGAACCGAAGGGCGTACAATTACGCCCGGCGGCGTTTAGAGCTGCCTAAAATAGGGCATAATTGTACACCCTGCGGTCTGAAGGGGTTAAGGATGGGACTGTTTTTGCGATGTTGTACATTTGCGACCATGCCTCTTTTTACACTTTTGTGGTGTTTGTGTTTAGCTGTAATTTTCCGCTCTCTCGTTTACTGTTCCCATACAAATTATATATTGTTTTTTTCAGGACAAAAAATGCTTTCTTTACATACCATTATTTTTATAATCTCATGTAATTTTAAAAAAAAATAAAAAAATATGATGAAAAATTTAAAAAAATACTTTTTTTACTTTTACTTGAAAAATCTTTTACTCATCTACAAAAGCGAATGAAAAAAATTTGTCCTGAGTTTTAAAATACCCAGTGTTTACTTGCTTTTTTGCAAGTTTTAGGGCTATAGGTACAAGTAGGATATTGCTGTTTCAAAACATAAATTTTTTCAAATTTATCAATAGTGACATTGTAACACTATTATCGGTCATAAATCTCTGAATAACATCCCACATGTACATATGTTTTTTAAAGTAGACAACCCAGGGTATTCAATATGGGGTATGTCCAGTCTTTTTTAGCATCCACCTAGTCGCAAACACTGGCCAAAGTTAGCGTTCATATTTGTTTGCGTGTGAAAAAAAGTAAAAAACTAAATTGAAGGCTAATTTTGGCCAGTGTTTGTGACTAAGTGGCTACTAAAAAGACTGGACATACCCCATTTGCAATACCTTGAGTTGTCTTCTTTTGCAAATGGTATGCCATCATGGGGGTAATTCTCATTCCTGGGCTACCATACGCTCTCAAAGGCAACGTAACCAACCTGGCCATTTTCAATGTAAAAATATTTGACCCATATATTTGACCCTGTAACTTTCAAAAACGCTATAAAATCTGTACATGGGGGGTGCTGTTATACTCCGGAGACTTTGCTGAACACAAATATTAGTGTTTCAAAACAGGAAAACGTATCACAACAATTATATCATCAGTAAAAGTGCTGTTTGTGTGTGAAAAATGCAAACAAAGTCACTTTCACTGACAATATCATCGCTGTGATATGTTTTACTGTTTTAAATCACTAATATTTGTGTTCAGCGAAGTCTCTCGAGTAAAACGATATGTACAGGTTTTAGGGTGTCATAGAAAGTTACAGGGTAAAATACAGTGCTAGCAAATTAAATTCTCTGGACTTTAGGCCTGGGTTGGCAGGCAGGTCCCTCAAATTGCAATTAATAAAATTACTTAATTATGTAAAAATATTACATAAATACGCACGTATAATTTAAATATATATGCATATTTATATATTTGAAGTCTACGTGTATATTTATATAATTATTTATGTAATTTTGTATATGGACATATGTATATTTCGTATTATTTTTATTTATTTATATATACATAGATATATATACAATTTCATTCTAAGTGTATTTTGATATAAATATATATATTTTAATATCAAAATACAGTTAGAATAAAATTTCATATAGATATATTTTTCTAACATTTTTATTATTATTTTAATTTTTTTATTTAATTAAATTTCTTTATTATTTGTATTTTATAATAATATATATATACAATATATATATAGTTATTATATATATTATATATATACCTGTGTAATTTAATTCTGAGTGTATTTTTATATTAATATAAGTACATATTAATATAAAAATACACTTAGTATGACATTATATATATGATATATAGACATATATTATATTTAAATATATATATATATATATATATATATATATACACATATATAATTATTATTATTTTTTTATTAACATTAACATGTATTTTTTTTTTATTTTACACTTGCAGGGAGATTGCCTGTCAGCACAGGCAGTCCCCCTGCAGGCAGATGCTATGACACCTATTGTGACCATGTTATCGCTGTGTTGAGCGATCACATGGCCATAGGAGTCCTAATTCGCCATGGGGAGAATGCGGCAGTCTGCCCACAACGGGCTCAACCGCTGATCGCAGCCGGGGGAACGACGGCGATCGGGTAAGTACATCTGACCGTTAGGACGGTTCAGGACTGTCACCGGTCGGCAACGCAAAAATGCAGATGATGGTCCTGAACCGTCCTAGGTCGTTAAGGGGTTTAAAAAAAAAAAAAAAAATTATAATAATTAAAAAAATAATATATATACACATGTGAAAAAAATAAAATTAATAAAATAATAATAATTAAATAAATAATATATATACATGTGTAATTTCGTTCTAACTGTATTTTAAAATGAATATATATATATTGTAGAACAAAATAATATATATATCTATATACATAAGTATATACGTATATATCACTATATATATATACCTATATATAAATAGAAATAATTAAAAAAAATTATATACATATATATATACATATATACACACGTATATATAATAATTCTACGTATATATTTATGTAATAATTTTACATAATTAGGTCATTTTATTAATTACAATTTGCAGGACCTGCCTGACAACCCAGGCCGAAAGTTCAGGGAATCTAATTTGCTAGCACTATACTTAGCTCTGTAACTTTCCAAGACACCATAAAACCTGTATATGGGGGGTACTGTTTTATTCGGAAGACTTCGCTGAACACAAATATTAGTGTTTCAAAACAGTAAAATGTATTACGACGATATCGTCAGTGGAAGTGACATTTGTTGATTTTTTTTTCTTTATTAGATTTTCTTTTATACAAAATATAACAAACATTCGCTCTCTCTCAAGCGTAATGCATACAATAAACAGACAATATTTATAAAATCTAGTTATAAACAGTATTTATGCTATTGATTATGTTACTGTATTATGGGACATACTTGAAAACCCAGGACATACTTGAAAACGAGATAAATCTCAATGTATCTTTCCTGGTAAAATATTTTATAAATAAATAAATATCATTATATATAATCAATACTATATTATCATTATACAAAATCAATTTAATAGAATATAAAACTTTCCTTATGATAAAATGACACCTATTCCCAGGGAATACGAATAAACAACAGGGAACACAAATTGGCAGCTTTTGCCGATGACCTCCTGTTCTCCATTACACAGCCCACAACATCCCTACCAGCATTAATCCGCGACATCAACGAGTATGCAATGGTGTCCAACTTTAAGGTGAACTTCACGAAGAGTGAGATTCTGCCACTCAAGCTGAACCAGGAAACGAAGGACTCCTTACAGGGAGACTTTCAGTTCCACTGGGCGAATGAAGCCGTGACCTACCTGGGGGTCCATATACCCTCCAATTTATCTAAACTCTACAGCCTAAATTTCCCGCCCTTGCTACAATCCATCACGAAAGATTTATCCAGATGGAATAAACCCATCTTTGGGTGGCTCTGCCGCACACACATTCTAAAAATGAACACCCTCCCTAAAATCCTGTACCTGTTACAAACCCTCCCTATAGCCCTACCCAAAACCTTCTTCACCACCCTAAGACGCACCTTCAGCACATTCATATGGGCTCACAAACACCCCAGACTATCATTCAAACTACTAACGACACATAAGCTCTCTGGAGGTCTTGGTTTACCCAACATAGAGAAGTACCACAAAGCCATAGTCCTCGCGCGGATCTACGAATGGTCGATACCCAATAACCCCAAGCAATGGGTTGAACTCGAAGCACACTGTTTTCCCACACCTATACACACCATACCTTGGCACGACAAATGCAGAACCCTCATCAACCACCCACACAACCTCCACCCGACCATAACACCGACACTACGCACATGGCAACAGATCAGAACGCTTCCAAATATCTCACCACATCCCTCCCCTCTATACCCACTAACCTACAACCCACTATTCCAACCTGGTATGAACCCATCCATATTCAAAACTGTACATACATCGAGCTACCTCAAGTTGGGAACCCTACTTAATGCCCAAGGGATCAAACCGCTAGAAGAGATAATACCAAACGCAACAGCCACACCTATACTACGCTTCAACATCCAACAACTAACCCACTTCATATCGACCACACCTCTACTCCGGGGCGCTACAAGAGACCTATCCACATTTGAAAACCTGTGCGATAACACAGGCCTCAAGTCAAAACACATCTCAAAACTCTATAATTTAATTCAGAATGACACATGTAAGTCCATGCCCCCATTCCTGGCCCAATGGGAAAGGGAACTTGACATCTCCTTCTCCAGCTCAGAGAACAAAAGCATCTTCACGAACATATTCCACACCTCAATAAGCAACGCTACACACGAACACAACTACAAACGCATAGCCAGGTGGCACTACACTCCATCACGTCTACGCCGCTTATTCCCTACCCTTCCAGACTCCTGTTGGAGGTGCCACCAATCTGGAGGCACCCCGGGACACATCTGGTGGCTGTGCCCAGTCATTCATACGTACTGGCAAAGGATCATGAACCTGATCTCGGGGATAACGGAAACCAACCTCCCAGTATCGCCCAAAATATCCCTATTCCTTATATACCCACAACCGATAGCAAAACCTCTGAAAACACTAATCAACCATCTAATAACTGCTGCCAATATGCTTATCCCGATTTACTGGAAAAAACAATCACACCCGACAATAAGGGAATGGATTCAAAAGGTGGAATCTATACAGTTAATGGAGGAGCTACACTCCTCACTGTCCCACTCATACACCAAATACACGACGTGCTGGTCACAGTGGCTAACCTTCATGAGCACATACTCTTCTACCTACACTGACCCCGCTTAGGTACAGGACCGTACCCCACCCGAACCACACCGCCACCATGCTACAGGACCACACCAGACGACAGACGAGTACCTGACAACCGAAACCACAGAAGCAACCCGACGCCCACACCTGAGTATATACCAGATCTCTTTGCGTCATTATACACACCCAAGGCCGTGCTCCCTCTCCATCCACCCCCTTCAATAACCTGAGCTTCAGCCGACTAGCCATAAGTGGAAGAACCTTGTTCATTTGCTACTCTATGTAGATGTATGTCTCCACATGACAGCTTCCCAGCAAATGTGAAATGTATGAACCTCACATAATGTACTAATGTTATGTTCTGTATACAAGTTAGAGCCTGGTAACGCTAATGTGGCGATACAGGCACTGTTGTACCTACCTACTCTATATTACTAATAAAAAAAAAAAATTAAAAAAAAATGCGCTTAAACGAAAAAAAAAATAAAAAAAAAATGACACCTATTCCATCCTAAGCTGTTTATTACATTTATACATATTGTCCAAATCATACATTCATTCACATACATTTTCAGTCAATTGAGTTTACTCTATTATTACTTCTTTATGGGGATTATTAAAGTATCGATCTATGGCTTTTCAGTTCATCTTACAAGGTCAAAAAAAAGTACAACATGTTTTAAGAATTAAACAAGAAGAGGAGAAGAATAAATTATCTAACTATATTAGAACTATACACTCCCTCACAATATTGATTAGTAAGTCACCTATATTTATTCAACCGTCAATTCAGATCAATTGAAAAATAAAAAAAATTATACCAGCAATTCTCATAATCTATGCTTTAAAATATCGCCCTTCGGTTTTTGGTGTTTTCTCTAATGTTACTGCTCCTATCTTATTTATTCGTTTGAACGTTGAGTCCCATAATGGGATAATTCTAGGACAGCTCCACCAAATATGTAATATTGAGCCGTCTATATGTAAACATCTCCAACAATTAGGAAGATTGCTTGATGAGATTTTGTTAAGTCTTATCGGTACTAAGTACCATCTAAAAGATAGTTTTAGGAAAGTTTCCAAAATGTTTAAACAATGGATATATTTTTTAAGTTTATTAAATGCCCGTCACCATAAATCGTGCTGTATATCCGAGGATAGATCAGCTTTCTATTTCATAAACGTCGTAGGGATATTAGGACGAATAGCTGTTTTTATTGCTTCCACTGCTTTAGCATAAACATATTTAGAGGATTTAGCCGATAGGATATCTTTAATTAAACCTCCCAATTTATCATGTCTTTTCATAATATGTTCTTTCAAAAAACATTTTAATCGTAAATAATTAAATATTTCTTTTGAGGGCAAATCAAATAGAGTGGAAAGTTCAGCATAGTTTTTCATCTGTCTATTATTGAATAAAACATTAATCCGATCGTTGTTATTACATTGAGATTAATTTGATAAAGTGTAGGGAATTAAATTCTCAATATTAAATTTCCTTTTTAAATTATTCCATTCTTTTAAAGTTTGGAATAATATTATAGACTCCTCTTCTGTTATACTCTTTATATCTTTATTGTTATTGAGATTATTCCATAACAATGGTTCTAGATTATTTTTCTTAATTCTATGTGTTTCTAATTTATACCAGGGTTGGTCCCTCAGTTCAGTCCTTTGAAGGCTGGTGGCATGTATTATCATATTAGCCTGATATGATTGCTTTATTAGTGGATAACCGATTCCTCCATCCCTTCCTTTTTTTTTTTTTTTTTTAATTTTTTATTTTTGCAGTGCATATTGAGTTAACATACGTGCATGAGGTACCCCAACGGCAATCCTCATGCAATATTGACACATATGTAACAATGGGGTAGTCGAGAATACATGCACCCTTTTTTTGTTTAAGCAGGTAGGTTATGAATACTTCAGTAAATACGTATGCTTAGCAACACAAATTAGCTGTAACTGTTGTATGAGAGTACTTAACATATTACTGGAATCATGCTTGGAGTACACATCTAAGCTAGGCTTTCAACATAGGTTTGCAGAGGATTAATGATCTAGATGCGTATAGGCAGATACATAATTAAGACCAGTGTAGCGAATCTGACACAAAATAAGCTATAGAAATGCTCTGTATTGTGGGGGTTTAGGGTAGTTGCAGCATGGCATTTAAGCAAGGCATAAGTAGTAGGCCTAGATCAAAGGCTGTGTGTTGTTTTGAGCCATACACTGCAATAGTTTGGACTATATTTACAGAGACATATACTGAGGACAACTGTCTCAACCTACACCCTGCGTGTGGAAGGTGTTGATATGATATTCATGGATTGAGTCACTGGTTTCAGCATCCCGCCATTCCCACATCTCACCGCTCCCTTGAGCATCTGCAGCCTCTTTCCCTTGGCTGCATGCTGGTGGAGCTCGGGGTCCCCCGATATTCCGTCTTCGCTTGGGGTGGGTAGTGGTCTCCTGGGAGGGGGAGAAGCTTTGAGGGACTGGTTCCGTGGTGGGCAACTGCCCGGGGAGAGGTCGGCACATCACTGGTCCAGCGTGTCGGCGCTGAGATTTTCGGTGGGACTTCCACCTCCTCTTTCCCGACACTCGTGCTGCACCCGGGCCCCTTCTTGGAGCTGCGGGCTGCTGTTCGGCGTCCCGCGGGACTTTTGCCGGCAGATCCTCCTCAAGAGTGCCCCTGTGGTGAAAAAGCTTTGCCCAGAAGTCTGTGAGAAGGCGGTCCAGCCTGTCAGCAAGAGATGGCAGCGAAGGACTGAGCGTGGAGCAGCACGTGGCGTCCACCATGATTAACTGTGCTGGTCCGGTGGTGCAGGTGAGACGGCTTTGGTATTTTGTATCTGCCTCACAGATTGTGGTTGCCGGGATATCCCTCACCGGCAGGGGGGGGGGAGAGGATGAGCGGGGAAGATCGTTGGATGAGTATGCTGCGGTCAGCTAAGGGATCGGCCGCTTCCCTTGTGCCGACTGGGCAGGCCTCAGGTCAATCCCCGGGAAAGAGCCACCGATTTCGGTCGTTGGACCCGTTTGTCGCTGCCTTGGTAGGTATTTGTCTCTGTAGCTTGTGGGCAGGCAATATTTAGGGCTGTTTTCTCTAGTTTTCTTTGCAAAAGGAGCTGTTTTGTGCGGAGCACACTCGATGTGCGACCGGTCAGCGTGGCTGCTAGGCTCCGCCCCCCATCCCTTCCTTTTTTTGATAGGGAAGTTGTATTAATCCTTGGTCTTTTCCAATTTGTAAAGCTATTTTGGACCATATTGAGCCAGTGTGGGGATATCTGCAAGGGAATCATACGGAACATATAGGTTCATTTTGGTAATAAATAAGCTTTAATGGTGTTCACCCTTCCCCACCATGAAATCTCGTATGATCTCCATTCCCTTAGTAATCTATTGGTTTCTTTTAGAAGTCTCATGAAATTTACTTCCATGCACCTTATAGGGTCCGTCGTCAAGATTAGATCAAGATAGCTCACCTTTTTCATAGTCCAATAAAATTTATATGATTGTTTCATTATGTGTAAGGTCGTATCTTGTATGTTATTTACTAATGCTATTGCTTTATTAACATTTAATTTATAATTTGATATCAGACTAAATTTTTCGAACTCTTGCATCACAATTGCAAGGGAGGAATTGGGCTCGGATATTGATATAAGTATATCATCTGCATAAAGGCAGATCTTTAATACATCACCAGCAACCGGTATCCCTTTTATTTCCCTATTTTGTCGTATTTTACAAGCAAATGGCTCAATTGATAACACATATAACAAAGGTGATAAAGGGCAACCCTGCCGGGTACCATTAGAAATTTTAAACCAATCAGAACATAAATCCCGGCCCACTATTCTTGCAGTGGGTTTAGAGTATAAAGCTCCCACAGCTCCCATGAACCAACCTTCAAATCCAAAATGTGATAGAGACCTACTAAGAAAGCCCCAACTGACCCTGTCAAAGGCTTTCTCGGCATCTGTCAACAGGGTCAGAAGGGGTGTCCCGGTATGTTGAGCCCAGTCCATGATCTCCAACATTCGTCTGAAATTATTACTGGATTGTCTCCCCGAAATGAAACCAATCTGATCAGGATGAATAATGGATGGAAGAATAGTTTGTAGTCTAGCTGCTAATATAGCGGCAAATAATTTAGCGTCCACATTCATTAAAGAGATTGGCCGATAGTTAAGATCTGTTGGGGATTTCCCTGGCTTCAGTATCGGGGAGACGTAAGCTCTAAGTAAATCATAAGAGGCTTGACTTTTACTCGCAGTTTTGTTAAAAATGACTGCCAGGGGGGCGGGGCCTGGCAGCCATGCTGACCGGTCGCATGCTGCAGAGGCTCCTGCTGAGCTTGGCTTTTTCAGCAAAATTTATAGACTCACTACGAATACTTAAGCTGTGTAATGTACCCAAGCAGTGGCGTCTCTAGGATTCATTTTTAGGGGGCACATGGAGGGCCAGGGACAAAAGAAGGGGGGCACATTTAACCCCACCCTCGTCGCAGTTTGACCCCGCCCCTGCTGCATGTTAAGCCGCGCCCCTGACACAATGTATTTTGTTTCTTTTAATAATCCCTGGTGGAGGATTCATTATTTTCCACCAGGGATTATTAAAAAAACAAACACATTACCCTTGATACAGTGCCATAGTTGCCAACATTTGAAAAAAAATTCCAAGGACATTTTGCAGCACAGCTATCAATTACTGTCTGGGTATAATATCCCTGGACAGTCAGTGCTCTCTGTATAATACAGGGTTGTGTGTATAATAAATTGGGACACTCAGTGCTCCCTGTATAGTGCTGCTCTCTGTATAATACAGGTCTGTTTGTGTATAATATCCCGAGACAGAGAGCAGCACTATACAGGGAGCACTGACTGTCCCGGGATATTATACAGGCACAGGCCTGTATTATACAGAGAGCAGCACTATACAGGAAGCACTGACTATCCCAAGATATTATATACACATAGATCTGTATTATACAGATAGCTGAGCATATACCCCATGTTCCAATCTCTAGACTACTAGTACCTGTCAACAGCAGCTCCCAGACGCGTGTAACAGGGCTAAAGTGTGCGGCAGCTCACACAGATGATTCAGCAGTAAAGTGCACTCGCTGGCAGAGCCAAACTGGGAATCCCTGGGATAAAATGTATGCCATTCCTACAAGTCAATATATATATATATATATATATAAATATATATATATATAGTACAGTAAGCACACAAGCTCACTGACATGTGCAAATAGGCTTACTGACAGACAAAACTCTCTGACTCACACACAAGCTTACTACAGACAAACTCACTTGTATAAACAGAAGGCTCACTACAAAGAAGTTCAGGGACACACACAAGCTCACTAAAGACAAGCTCACTGACACACACATGCTCACTAAATAGAAGCTCACTGACACACACAAGAGTACCATTTTAACAGAGTTAAGGGTCCCCGGGCAAAGCAATGCACTGGGGCCCTTCCTACACAACAACTCACAGGAATTTTAATTATTGATAGACTGCTGAGTCCATACACACACACACACACACACAGACTGCTGAGTCCATACACACACAGACACACACACAGACTGCTGAGTCCATACAAACACAGACTGCTGAGTCCATACACACACAGACTGCCGAGTCCATACACACACACAGACTGCAGAGTCCATACACACACACAGACTGCAGAGTCCATACAGACACAGACTGCTGAGTCCATACAGACACAGACTGCTGAGTCCATACAGACACAGACTTCTGAGTCCATACACACACACACACACACACACACACAGACTGCTGAGTCCATACACACTCACACCCACACACTGCTGAGTCCATACACACACACACACACACACACACACAGACAGACTGCTGAGTCCATACACACACATACACAGACTCTGCTGCGTCCATACACACACACAGACTCTGCTGCGTCCATGCACACACACACACACACACACAGACTGCTATGTCCATACACACACACATTGCTGAGTCCATACACACACACAGACTGCTATGTCCATACACACACACAGACTGCTGAGTCCATACACACACACAGACTACTGAGTCCATACACACACACACACACACAGACTGCTGAGTCCATACATACACACAGACTGCTATGTCCATACACACACACAGATGGCTATGTCCATACACGCACACAGACTGCTGTGTCCATACACACACACAGACTGCTGAGTCCATACACACACACACAGACTGCTATGTTTATACACACATACACAGACTGCTATGTCCATACACACACACAGACTACTGAGTCCATACACACACACACACAGACTGCTGAGTCCATACATACACACAGACTGCTGAGTCCATACATACACACAGACTGCTATGTCCATACACACACACAGATGGCTATGTCCATACACGCACACAGACTGCTATGTCCATACACACACACAGACTGCTGAGTCCATACACACACACAGACTGCTATGTTTATACACACATACACAGACTGCTATGTCCACACACACACACACTGCTGAGTCCATACACACACACAGACTGCCATGTCCATACACACACACAGACTGCTATGTCCATACACACACACAGACTACTGAGTCCATACACACAAACACACAGACTGCTGAGTCCATACATACACACAGACTGCTATGTCCATACACACACACAGATGGCTATGTCCATACACGCACACAGACTGCTGTGTCCATACACACAGACTGCTATGTCCATACACATACACACAGACTGCTGAGTCCATACACACACACAGACTGCTATGTCCATACACACACACACAGACTGCTGAGTCCACACACACAGACTGCTATGCCCATACACACACACACACACACACACAGACTACTATGTCCATACACACATACACAGACTGCTATGTCCATACAGACACAGACTGCTGAGTCCACACACACACACACACACACACACACACAGACACACACATCAAGCCTACCTGTCACTGGAGGCTGTTGCTGGAGGTCACATAGCCAACATCTGCAGCAGCAAGGTCTGCTGCTTTACGGTGGGGGCGGGGCTTATGTGCGGGAGGCGGGGCTTTGTTTGGGGGCGGGGCCTGTGCCGAGGAGCCTGTCAGACAGCACCCACTGTTCCAGCCCCTCTGCCCTGCATTCCCTCGAGCTGTTACAGACTCACACACTGTTACAGTCTGAGGGAATAGAATGGAAGAACATGGCCAGCAAGTTGCCTGCATTTGGGAGGGCCCAAGTGGGGGTACAGCATGATGTAGGGGGGCCATGGCCCCCTCTGTCCCCCTTAGCGACGCCACTGTACCCAAGGGTGCAAGCAGCTGTTGGTGACACCGTTGACTCCAAGATCGGGAGTTTTGGGGGCCCTTTGGGTGATACAAAGCTTTGGAGAATGCGGCCTACTCGGGAGAGGAGCGGGGCAGACGGCCGCTGCCCTGTTTGCATGCCTGACAATCACACCAACGGCTGTGTGATACCCCTCACAGGCCCTGGTCCCCCCCCCATGGACCGGCAGGGGTTATCCCAGTCCCCACTGGAGGAAGCCGACACTGAGTGGGCCATCCGTGCAGAGATACTCAGCCAACGGACCTCAGCGCCCGACCAACAAGATGGCGGCCGCATGGCATACGCTGGGCCCGACTGCGTTACCAGCACTCATATGGCTTACTGGACCATGCCGCCCCAATTCTTAACCCTGGACTATTGTTGCTACTACAACCTGCTAAGCAGCGGAGCTGCCTCAGCTGACCGGCCCTCGTACAAGGCATCTAAGTCCGGTCCTAGCAGCTGCCAACCTGGGCCTAGAGCACCCTGACGACAACCCCCGAACCACAGTCCGACGACACCTCACCCGGGAATCCCGATATCTACCATCCATGGCAGGAGAACCGGAGGCACAGGTGACAGGCGCACATGGAGCACGGGACTGGCAACAACCCAACTTTTCACAGGGCTTGCAGGTCAGACACGAGGAGAGGCAGGAATGAGTCCGTAAGATCCAGCAGGACTGTCTATATGCCATCCGCGGCACACTCAGAGAATGGTGCCTGAGGGGCTGCGTGGCCTGCCTTGAGAGACTCCAGTGGCACATTTTAGCTTCAGTGCAACCTATTAGAATGCTCTCTTATATTAATTAACTTTGTCTTTTATTTTTCTCCACATTGGGCACGGTATAGCATGCTTATATGTCTCTAATGGGCTAAGTAATACTCCTACACCCATGGGCTTATAGCTATATGAGGTCAAGTATTATCGCCTGTCAGCGACCGCTGGGTTGCTCTACCTTATAACAGGCATCGGGATGTGTACCTGCAGGGTATCATTATTATAGCATACATAACCTGTCACTTGTCACACCCTGTTTCCCCAATCTTTAACTTGTACTTAACATGCGCCCAATAAAGTCGTACTGATGTTATGTCAGACAGATAAGCCTTAATCACATCACACATTATTCTCATAATTGGAAAGGAATTTCTCTTTGCACCCACTGTATAGAATCAAAGGCTCCTCATTACCACACAACACTACAAATGACAAGTTAAGTCTAACAATAAGGGGTTTATTAAAACCCATCTCCATGTCCTTACTACTTAAGATAATGGGTGTACCTATTTCTCCTGACTAAACATAAGCTGACAGCTGCCCAAATTAGTAATCTTTGCTCGTTTTATTTTCCTTTTTTCTTTAAAAATGCAACAAACGTTTGACATATCAAAAGTTAACCTTAAAGCGTACAAAATAATCTTGTGAATTTCCCTATATATATAAAAAAAAGTGCAATGTTTTTGATGCCATACTACTGTTACCATGTGAATTCAAACCTGTTTCCAGCAGCTGATGTGGCAGTGCTAATCTACATGTACAATATCTGCACGAACAAAATAAAGAATTAAAAAAAAAAAAGAGTGACTGTCAGCATGGGAATAATTTGACTTTTGAAAGGTTAATAAAAAAAATTTGTAGAACCATCAGGCCCCGGAGCTTTTCTATTTACAAGATTGTTTATTGCTAGTTCCACTTCTTCAGTAGATATGATCTTATTTAGGCTCTCTTTTTGAGCTAACGATATTTTAGGTAATTTAACGTTATTTAAATAATCCTCTAGTTGTTCTTTATTCGGACTAAAATTTAAATTAGACAATTTCTTATAAAAGTCTCTGAAGCTGTTCGCTATATCCTCTGGTTTAAGGATATTTTTGTCAACCACTAATTTGAAAATTTTATTTTCCAAATTTTGTTTTTTTAATTTGTTGGTGAGCATAGCATCTACTTTATTAGACTTGTAATAGAATTTGATGTTTAACTTATTTAAAATATTTTCTATCCTTTCAGAGATTTTTTTATTAATCTTTTGTTGAATTTCCTTGATTTTATTTGCTCTTTCGGGTGAAAAATTGTTTTTGTTTGCTGTGGATAGATTATAGAATTCGATATAGAGCTCTGAGAGCTTAGATTCTCTCATATGTTTGTTTTGACTAGCTATTTTAATGAAGTATCCCCTTATTACTGTTTTAAAAGAGCACCAGACACATTCCTTAGATACAAAAAAGACAAAAAACTAGTGTATAGGCGCTTCGTAAATCTAAAGATAAAAGTGGTGAAAGATATAAAAGTGTTTCCCCAAACACAATAAAACGTGAATAACAAAGACAAAATGTATATCAAACCACACAACGTGAAAAGGTAATAGATATGCAAAAAATACAACCTGAGCTTGTCAGTATAATCAGGTGGTATATTATGCAGAGCCGTCCCAGGCTCTGTATTGTAGGCTCAAAGGTGCCAATACAGGCAAACGAAATTCCCAGAAAGTGGATGGAGAAGTTGCTCAAAAGATATATATTTATTAAGTAAAATTCAAAATTATAAAAGCTCGAGGTAATAGGGGAGTGGAATCCAGACCATGCAAACAAAAGGATATCCACTTACCCCAAACAGCAACCAAGAGCAAGTGCATAGAATGAACACAAATAAAAATAATAATAAAATACAGCTGGGTAACAGCAGCAAGCAGCAGACGCGTTTCGGCTATACAAGCCTTCTTCAAGTGCTAGTATTGGGGTCTCCGGAGCTTCCTTAAATACTTTACTACTTTAATACTTTTTTGTAATGACTTAAAGTATTTAAGGAAGCTCCGGAGACCCCAATACTAGCACTTGAAGAAGGCTTGTATAGCCGAAACGCGTCTGCTGCTTGCTGCTGTTACCCAGCTGTATTTTATTATTATTTTTATTTGTGTTCATTCTATGCACTTGCTCTTGGTTGCTGTTTGGGGTAAGTGGATATCCTTTTGTTTGCATGGTCTGGATTCCACTCCCCTATTACCTCGAGCTTTTATAATTTTGAATTTTACTTAATAAATATATATCTTTTGAGCAACTTCTCCATCCACTTTCTGGGAATTTCGTTTGCCTGTATTGGCACCTTTGAGCCTACAATACAGAGCCTGGGACGGCTCTGCATAATATACCACCTGATTATACTGACAAGCTCAGGTTGTATTTTTTGCATATCTATTACCTTTTCACGTTGTGTGGTTTGATATACATTTTGTCTTTGTTATTCACATTCCTTAGATAGTTCTGGAGTAAAATGTTCTTTAAAGAATAGATCTATCAAATTTGAAATAGTATCGATATTAATTTTGTTCTTCAATAGCGTGTCATCTAATTTCCGGATCATAGGTGGTCTTTTATTTTTATCTTCTATTTCCATTATCACTAGGTCATGGTCTGACCACGTATTGTTTTTAATTATGATAGAAATAATAACATTTGAAAGTTTAATATCCCCTAAGATCATATCGATTCTAGCTGCTGATTTATGCGGAATGGATTTATGAGTATACTCTTTATCATTAGGATTAAATAATCTCCAACAGTCATATAATTCATATTTTTTAATAGTTCTATTCATTGATGCTGCTTGTCTTACTATGCTTTTATCAATCACTTGACCGAGACAAACTTGCTTATCCATTATGGGATCAAGTATACAATTAAAACCCCCTGCAATTATTAGCTTCCCTTTTTTAACTTGATCAACTAATCTCAAAATTTTATTCAAAGTATAGATTGGATTTTTATTGGGTAAATAGACATTTACTAATGTGTACTCTACTCCATCTAAAATGCCGACTAAAATAATAAATCTACCTTCAGAATCTAGATTCGCATACTGACAGTCAAATTGAACCTCTTTAGAGAAGATAATAGATACACCACATTTCTTTTTCTTTGGGATAGAAGCCTCATAGATTGTAGGATATTTTTTTAAATGCAATTTTTGCTTTGAATCAGCAATCCAGTGGGTCTCTTGAATGAAGCCCACTCGGATTTTTTCTCTGATCAAGGTGTCAAAAGGCATACCTCTCTTAACATGGGAATTAAGACCTTGTGCGTTTACCGAAATGAATCTAACCATTGTCAATTTCTATTTTCCTTCTCTCCCATATTAAGACCGAAAATGTTTCCATCATCCACACACTGACATTCATACCACATATAATCGCAAACATTACACTTGGATAATCCAACATAATCCAAGTACTGGGTTCCCTAAAGGTACCCTGGGGGAAAGGCAAGACATCCCGGAATGTGAAAAAGACTAAACGTTCAGAAGATTGAAAAATTGAAATAGAAAGAAATCCGGAGACGTTTCTCCTCATCTTCTAATTTTCCTTCGTTTAACATATTGTGTTTGGGAAAGAGAAAAAAAAAACAAAAAAAAAAACTTCTCTTATTCTGCAGAATATTAAAGTATGATGTAATTTCCATATTACTGATATAACCTATACAGTCTCCTTCTTGTAATCTCTTACGTGACACCTACAATTTATTACTGAGGCACTGTATCGAGAGAAGAAAAAAAAAACACACATTCTCTTAACCCCACCTTTGTTTCCATTAGTTATTTTCTGTCAATGAAGTGTTCTACTTGTGTCTAAATATTCATCTTTCATAAATTATTTATATTCTTTCATTCTTGCAAACTCCTACATGACATACAATCCTTATTAGGAAGAGTTATAATAGACCAATTATCTATGTGATCCTATTATTAAATTGTAAGACATTAAATATGTCTCGTTTTAAAGTCTTTCAGTGTCAAAATAAGTGTCAAAATCTCCCTTGAATTCTTGCAAAAAAAAACAACAAAATTGCCGCACATGCGCATTAGGTCTCCCCGGCCGCCGGGCGGGATCAGTCTCGCCCACCAGCCGATGTAATGCAGAGGAGGAGTGGCGGAGGAAGAAGCAGCGACGTGGGACATGTCGCTGCCTCTGGTAAGTGACTGAAGGGGTTTTCACCCCTTCAGCAACCGGGGATTAGGAGGTAACGGATTGTTTTCCTGGCACTGGAGTTTCCCTTTAAATAAAACTTCAGAAATACAAAGGAGAGGAAAGTATTTGATCCCAAGGTTGATAATTTTCTTGTACATTAAAGATAATGGACTAAATATGGGTTGTGACTTCTTGGCACACCAGATAAGCTTTATGAGTACTTTGCTCTTTCTCTTAAAGTCGGTGTATACTTTTTACACTACAAACATGTCCCTAACACAGGCTTGTGTATTAGTCCCCCCCCCCCCACCTCCCTCCCCCTCTTTTACTTGCTATCTCCTCATCTAACTCTTGTTTTCTTTTCCTAATTCTCCCATCCCAGGGCAGATTTACAAAAACCTTGGAATAGTTTTTTTGCTGCATTAACCTCTGAACTGCAGCTGTTCTTTAGACATGAAAAGAGGAACACTAAAGCAGGGGTGCCCAAAAAGGAAGATCCCTAGATGTTTTAAAACTACAATTCCTGCAATGCTTTGTCATACTAAAGGCATGCAAATTATCATGGGAGTTGTAGTACTACATCTGGGGAATTTTATTTTGGGCACCCCTGCTCTAAAGCATGTCACTGCAGTGCTTTATTATTGTACATCTCATCTCAGAAGGCAGAGCAAACAGCCACACTGCTTACAGTAACCTACAGCAGCAGCTACACTAGTGGCGGCTGAGCTGCGGCACTAACCTTTGGTGCTCTGCTTACCTACAAACATTTGACTATACCACTCGAGCCTCCCATAGAAGTGAGGTAGTGCAGGGAAGGTCATGGAGATCTTTGGATCTCCCTGCTGTCTCCTGCATCAGCAGGGGCACCCTCCAAGAGTGCAAAGAAAACAGTATATGTGTACACAAACCAAAGTGCAATAAGTGCCTAATTAGATACAAGCAGAAATAAACTTCCCTGTACAAGGTGAAGCTTCCAATGGTATCCCCAAACTTCCTCCTGTCTTCCACGAAATATCTCTAAGAGACTGCATTCCAGCAGCATTAGGGTATGCCTGAGCACACCTCGTGCATTACCTGTGAGCACCATTCATCACCCTTCTCCTCCAAAATAGTTATATTCTGGACTTCAGCACATGCAGGACACATCCACAGCTGCAGATAATAGATTTATAGGTCCTCCTCACTATTAGGGTGTCATACCTGCTCTTTTTTTCCTGGTATCCACCGAAGCTTCTGGGCACATTCTCCTGTTTTCCACGCCAGCCACAATGACTTTGGAAGTTGTTTCTAAGTTGGAAATGATGCAAAATGCTCCACCATAGTTCCCCTTTATTCCTATCGTGGCCCAAGTCCCGTGTGGGCACTTTGCAAGTACTCTATACCCACACTACTAGGGTCACATTCTTTTTGGTGTCATGTGTGGCGCAAGCTATTAATTGGAGACCTATAAGTAGCCCTTGTAACATCTCTTCCCTGCCGTGTCGTGGGTTTTAGTAGCCCGAGAGTGCATTCCTTTAGTTCTTACATTTCTGGTATTTGACTAGGCTTTGCACAATAATCGCTTATTCTGTATTCTGGTATCCCTGACCCTTGGCTCTGTTTTACTCATGTATTCGTCATTCTCTAATCCTGACCTAGGGCTGTATTTGATTATCCTATGTCCTATACTTTCCTTACGTAAAGCATGGCCACTGTAAGATCCGGGTTCTACTCACCTCACTGTTTGCATGTTGATGTGTCTATTCTTGATATAAAATGAGGGGATAGGAAGGGAAATTTAATCAGGGAAACTAGGGACTTGGGGACTCCTAGACTCCCCAAAGGGGAATCAGTTTGCTGTTAAAGGGACACTGTATGCACCCAGACCAGTTCAGCTAATTGAAGTGGTCTGGGGGCAATGTCCCTTTTGCATCTAGTGCCGCAACGTAAAAAATTGCAGTTCCAGAGAACTGCAATATTTACATTGCAGCACTAAGTCTGCCCACAGTGGCTGTCTACCAGACAGCCACTAGATGACCTCCTGTATCGAAACGTACCTTTGGTCCGGTATCTGACGCTGGATGTCCTCACGCTCTGCTCTGCGTGAGGACCTCCAGCGTAAGATTTTTACCCATAGGAAAGCATTGATCACACTTCCAGGTACCTCATATGGCATATATTGTGCCTTAACATGCCCTCATGTATGCACCAATAAATGTCAAAATCTGTGGTAAATATATTGCATTATTACCTACGCATTATATTTTGCTGGTCATTATGTGTATGTGATATGTGTTACCATGATCAACCCAACAAATGCTGAGTAAAAAACAATATGCCCAATGTATGACTTGGACCAGGCTTCCCCAAACTCCGGCCCTCCAGATGTTGCTGAACTACAACTCCCATGATTCTATGAATGAAATAGATAGGTGGGGAATCATGGGAGTTGTAGTTCAGCAACATCTGGATGGCCGGAGTTTGGGGAATCCTGACCTAGACACTATATTATGAAGATACAGTGCTGTATAAGATACGTGACCATTTCAGGTTTTTACTTGTGAATTTTCATAGATGGTGCTGATGGGTCCGTGCTCCATTTTGGAGCATTTTAGCCGGTTGGTAATTCAAACAACCCTACAAAGGTCTACTGTTTCTGAAAAAAGACACCCTTATTGTGAGACCATTTTTTTCGCTAGTTTGTACCAAGTGTAGTGGTAATAGGCATTATTGGTGGGGTACCAGATACTCCTGGGCGTAACTGTTTGTCTGGATGCCAAAGTTGGGTAACAAAGTTCTTCCCAATTAATTCCTGAATATTATCCCTTAATAGCCTTTCAAATATTTTTCCAGTCACAGAAGTTAAGCTCACAGGTCTATAATTTCCAGGCAAGGACTTTAAACCCTTTTTAAATATAGGAACATCTGACTTCCTCCAATCCTCCGGGACAATACCTGAAACAAAAGAATCTTGAAAAATTAAATATAGAGGTTCACTTATTTCCCCACTTAGTTTCTTAAGTACGTGTGGGTGAATATCGTTAGGCCCCGGAGCTTTATTTGCATTAATTTTCTTTAACTGCTGTAGCACCTGGCCTCAAGTCATGCAATCACAAGTTATCCGCAAGTTTTTTGCAGCAATCATTTGCATATCTCTTGCCATAGGATCCTCATTAATATATACTGAAGAAAAATAGTTATTTAAAATGTCTGCCTTTTCCGGGTCTTCATTAGCTAACAGACTGTTTCCAGTGTACCTACACTTTCATTTTTTGTTTTTAAGAATTGATGTACTTGAAAACATTTTTGGGGTTGGTTTTGCATTCTTTGGCTATCAATTTCTCATTATCTAGTTTAGCCACTTTAATTGCCTTTTTGCAAGCATTATTGGCTTCCTTATATCTTATATAGGATGCCTCTGATTTGTCCGATTTAAATGCCCTTTTCTTATTTTTAATCTCTTGTTTTACTTCTCTAATAAGCCACATTGGTTTCTTTTATATTTATTACCCAATGGTACATACTGAGAAATGTACCATTCTAATATTTGTTTGAATAGTTTCCATTTATCCTCAGTGTTTTTATCACTGAGGAGTTTATGCCAGTCGGTATGGTGTAGAGCTGCCCTAATCTTATTGAAATTGGGTTTTTAAAAATTACACGTTTTAGTATACCCCACGTTTTTTCTTTTTTGAGTTTATTTAAAAAATTACCATATTGTGATCACTGTTTCCGAAATGCTCCCCTACTTGAATGTTGGTCAGAAGATCAACATTGTTTGTTATAACAAGATCCAGACAAGCATCCTTTCTAGTTGGTGCTTGTACCAGTTGTGACATGAAGGTGTCATTTAACACATTCAAAAACCTGATTCCCCTTGCTGAAGTACTAGTACTTTATCCCAATTTAAAAAAAAAAAAAATGTTAACCTGAGGTAAAAAAAAAAAAAAAAAAAGTGATCTGTATTCTGATCACTGCAGGCAGTATTTAAAGGGCAGGGAAATTGTTAATTTTTTATTAGGGTAAAGGTGGTTCTAGTACTTTCATAACATTTTTTACTTTGCAGGGATAAACAGTAACACACCAATCCATCTCTCTCCAATTGATAACTAACAACAGTGTAGAGAGAAGCAAATTAGATATTCCAGCAGCAATGTATACGAAAATTGTCTGGGATATCAAGATTTGCTGCTGATGCTACTGCTTCTCTGGCCCATACATCAAGGCAGCCAGGAACAGCACTGACCCCATAACTGCCGCAACTCCTACTTACTGGCTTTTACAACCATCATGTTTATGCAACTTAAAATTGTTGAGAATTTAAAGGGACACTCCAGTGCCAGGAAAACAAACTGTTTTCCTGGCACTGCAGGTCCCCTCTCCCTCCCACCACCCATCCCCGGTTGCTGAAGGGGTGAAAACCCCTTCAGTGACTTACCTGAGACCCCCGCCGATGTCCCTCGGTGGTGGCCGACGCTCCTCCACTTCATTACATCAGCCGGCAGGGGAGACTGATCCCGCCCGGCGGTTGAGGAGCCCTAAGAGCATTAGAGCTCTCCATAGGAAAGTATTGAAAATGCTTTTCAATGCTTTCCTATGGGGAATTGAGGACACTGAAGGTCCTGGGCTATGAAGCAGGAAGTGCCCTCTAGTGGCTGTCTAGTAGACAGCCTCTAAAAGAGGAGTTAACCCTGCAATGTAAATATTGCAGTTTATGAAAATTGCAATAATTACAGTTGCAAGGTTAAAGGTAGTGGGAGTTGACACCCAGACCAATCCAATGGGCAGAAGTGGTCTGGGTGCCTGGAGTGGCCCTTTAAATCAAGATGGTGGTAATTGCAATAGCCAAGCTGACACTACACAAGTTGGAGAACGTTTCCAGGCGAGATTATTATTATTATTTTAAGTGCTGAATACGAACATTCTGTCGTTAGAACTCGATGTGACTATCAACAGAACATTTTCGCCGGCGATGATCACGTGACGCTAACAGCTGATCACTTAAAAAAAAAAAAAAGTAAACTTTATCGAACCAAATAAAGAATGCCCCCCCTCCAGAAAATGTAAAACCATCACTCTGAACTTTACACGTGCTTTTTTTTTTTTTTCGTCGAGCGAAGCATTATCACAAGGGAACAACTTCCCCTTGCTGACAGATACACGAGCCGCACGTGCTTGATCAGAGCCGCCACTCGCGGTGCATCGCGGGAGCTGTAGTCGCGCATACCGCTTCGGAGCCGCGAAGCGCTACTGTGTGGACTATATTTCCCGGCATTCCGCGCACCTGTTTCTTAATCACTACTCAGCTGCATCCTGTTTGGGTGTTCACAGGGAAGTTGCTGGGTTTGCAAAGCAGTGAGTCCCCTAAGCTTGCTACAGTGCAAGGTAGATAATTTACAATTTATTTGGTCTATTAAGTGTTATGGCTTAATGGTTACCCTGCTAGTAAGCACCTTTTGGTTTGTACTGTAGCTGGCTCTGTTAGTAGTAAATTAGGTGTTGTAGCTAGACATTGCAGGGTATGGACCCTCCATTATTGAGCTGGTGTTTACTTTCTGTGAATTAGACCCCAATAAATATATATCCCGCCATTTCAAGAACAAATGTTATTTTTAAAACTTAATAAAGGAAAAAAAAATACTCTTTCTGTATTAGTGTTTGCTTAAACTTAATACATAAGTGAATCGTGATATAACCAAACACACAAAGATATTGATTGGTAAACTTTGGTTATATGTTTGTGGGATTATGAACCGTTTGTAATAAAGTCAGTGTAGCACGGTTATAATCAAGATTTTCACTATAGATGGTCAGGAATTAAAAGTGGATATCAAAGTTTATGGCACAATAGCCAAATTGAAAAATAAGCTTATTAGAGAATTGTTCTAGTTTGGTCAGAAATGTAACATTCACTTTGAATTCCTGAAAAGTCACACTTTAGAGAATGACCCTGAATGAGTTTTGCAGTTAGGCCAGAAGGGACTTCGAGTACCAAATAATATGTTTGCACTGCATGGAAATGCATGTGGCCATTTTGGAAACTTATGTGGTCTTAAATCTGGATTTGTTTTTGATTTTACCTAAAAATATGGGATGGGGGGGGGGGGGAGAATCTGCTGATGTATTCTACCATTCATCATGTTATTGAGGTGATTCATTTCTAAATAGAGATATTTGGTGAATGTATAGTATCCATCCATGGTAAATAGTCAAAGCATGCAAATGGTTTGACAACTTAAGATCCACGCCCCCTCTTCCTCTGGAGCTTGGAAGCTCTTAGAAGGAGCTTCTGTCATCTTTCTTGTGCTAAATCCTTAGTGCAGGGTTGGCACACTGACTGAGTGCTTTCAGCCAGTGAGCTAAGCATGCGCACAGCATTTGGTAGTACCTCTAATATTTAAGTTCATTGAGCAGGGTCCTCAGTCCCTCTGTTCCTGTGTGTCCAACTTGTCTGTCTACAAATACCTGTTTGTTAGTCCACCCATTGTACAGTGCTGCGGAATTAGTTGGCACCTTATATATTATAATAATAGGAAATCAGTGTCTAGTGGACACCAAGTAAGTTGTCAAACTGTTCTTAAATGGTTGATTACTTACCCTGGGAGCATACCAGGTTACCATAACTACTATATGCCCAGTTTTTTAATTTTTAAACAGTTTGTGTGCTGACAGTTTTAACAGCCAGTGGGTAAAAATAAAATATAAAACACATTTTTATAATAAGTGCCTATGGGAGATATTATGAGCCTAAAATAGCTAGCAGGAGTATAAAATCCTTCTTGTACACCCATCCAACACGAGCAGGTAGGGCATATCTATTAAACAGTGAACCACCATGTACTGGTTAGCTGGCAATATCCCATCCTATTGGCAGTGAAATATAATTCAAGGTCGGTGGTCTATACTATGTTCATCCCTTAATCATACTGACATTCCCACTCAGTACTGGGGGTTCTATAGCATATTAGGAGGGGGATGGTGGGAAGGTAAGTATGCTGAGAAGTTTAAACGTAAAAAGGAGTGGTGCTTTTCTTAAAAAGCACAACTTCATCTTAAAATGATTTATTTTCAACATCCTTTCATCAGTTTCTGAAAGGAAATAGATTTCCAAAAAACAAAATGCTGTACATGTTTAAGAAAAAAGGAAGTGGGGAAAATCTCAGACTATTGGTTTTCAGACACTGTCTGAACCAAGGTACATGTTTATGGCTGAAGAGTCTTGTCATATACTAAAGGTAGGGATCGCTCTCTCTCCCAATCAGATGCTTTTTTCATCATAGGAAAGTATAGCCTGTCCCTGCAAACGTTTTAATGTAAACACTACCTTTTTATAGAAAAGACAGTGTTTCGTATTACTTAAATCTATATAATAAGTGTAAAAAAGGTGCTAAAAAATCTCAAATTACTCTTAAACAAGAACCTGCACCTTTTAAAGTGTTTAAATAAGCACTCATAATATCTGAACAAAGGAAAAGGGTGCACTGTCTTTAAAACCAAATATATGATGCAAATGACTTATTAAAGGACCATTATAGTGCCAGGAAAACATACTCGTTTTCCTGGCACTATAGTGACCTGAGGGTGCCCCCACCCTCAGGGACCACCTCCCGCCCGGCAAGAGCTGCGTGCGCATTCAGCCGGTCGCATAGGAAAGCATTATCAATGCTTTCCTATGGACCCTTGGGTGCTCTCACTGTGAAAATCACAGTGAGAAGCACGCAAGCGCCTCTAGTGGCTGTCAATGAGACAGCCACTAGAGGATTAGGGGGAAGGCTTAACCCATTAATAAACATAGCAGTTTCTCTGAAACTGCTATGTTTATAAAGAAAAATGGGTTAACCTTAGAAGGACCTGGCACCCAGACCACTTCATTAAGCTGAAGTGGTCTGGGTGCCTAGAGTGGTCCTTTAAAGTGCAAAACCTTAAAGGAACACTATAGTCACCTAAATTACTTTAGCTAAATAAAGTAGTTTTCGTGTATAGATTACTCCCCTGCAATTTCGCTGCTCAATTCACTGTCATTTAGGAGTTAAATCACTTGGTTTCTGTTTATGCAGCCCTAGCCACACCTCCCCTGGCTATGATTGACAGAGCCTGCATTAAAAAAAATAACTGTTTTCACTTTCAAACAGATGTAATTTACCTTAAATAATTGTATCTCAATCTCTAAATTGAACTTTAATCACATACAGGAGGCTCTTTCAGGGTCTAGCAAGCTATTAACATAGCAGGGGATAAGAAAATCTTTATTAAACAGAACTTGTAATAAAGAAGACCTAAATAGGGCTCTCTTTACAGGAAGTGTTTATGGAAGGCTGTGCAAGTCACATGCAGGGAGGTGTGACTAGGGTTCAAAAACAAAGGGATTTAACTCCTAAATGGCAGAGGATTGAGCAGTGAGGCTGCAGGGGCATGTTCTATACACCAAAACTGCTTCATTAAGCTAAAGTTGTTCAGGTGACTATAGTGTCCCTTTAATATAGCACTTTGTGCTCATGCAAGACTATTAATATATATATATATATATATATATATATATATATATACACCGAATCCAGTGCACTCGCTTATTTACTAAACAATGATTTCAAGTCTTAGAGATTGTAATAGTTTTCTTTAAAAACACCTCACCTAAGCAAAAATTAATGGGGGTTTATTTACATTATATGATCATATATTGCATAAGCCTGCCACACTGTCATTGTACCCCATTCTTGGCAGGTCCTACTCTAGCAGCCTAATGCTTGCCCGTATGAGATTAATCCACTTACTTGGGAAACTTCCTTACTGGGGCTCTCTGCAAGTCAAGGCTAAATATGGTCCTGGAATGAGGCACCTGTGACAGGGAGGGGTGCAAAACCAAGGAGTTGTCCTGGACTCTCAAATATATAAAAGAAACCAAGAAACCAAAACACACCCATAAATGAATGGTTTAACAATATTTTACTATACATATTATTTTTATAATTTTTTTAGGTATTAATCTTATGAACTCATTTGGTCACATACTGTGATACTCTATTGAGTGATCGGATAAAAGGTGGCATCCTGTAAGTTCTAACAGTGTAAATATAAAGGTCAACTTTGCATGTATTTGAAATTGCACTTTGCACTTTGCACTTTTTTTTAAATTCTTTATTTATGTCAAGGTTCGACACCACAGCAAGGTATTCAACACAATTCAGATGCTTCCATTAACACGTATACATATAATCGGAAGCTAGTGTCAGTAAAGTTATGTATTTTCATAAAAAACAGCCTGTAACAATTAAACAACCCATGTCTTGTGAACTCAAAGTCCTTAAATAGTGGCGTCGCCCCCGTTTAAAATTTTGTTATATATGTGTGCCCCTTTTAGCCTCTACGCGTGTATAACCTGGGTAGCGAGTACAATCCATTCAGAACACTCACTTATGCTAACAGATACAGCACATTGTGGAACAGAGTACAAAATAGCTTGAAAGTAACAAAGTCACGCTTCGTAGTTCGGCACCGTACCCATCCAGTAAGGGTCCCGGCTGCGAACCACAATAGAAAGTAAGGACAAGAGGAAAGAGAAGAGTAAAGAAATAAGTCCGACGGGGCAATAAGGCGACAAGGAGAAGGCTGCCAGGGAGGGTGGGCCCGGGGAAGAGACGGGGCGCGAGACCCCCTCTCCTCTCCACCGCCCCCTAGGTCCCCCGTTCCTCCTATCCCCCTAGCGGGCTCTCATCCCAAGGTCCCCAGACCTTCCGAAACGTTCCCAAGGATCCTCGTATTCTAGCTGTCAAGTCATCCATAAGTCTCACCTCTCTTATCCATGAGTATACACTAGCCATTGGTGGGGCTTCCGGTTTTAGCCAGGTGTATGCTATTGCTCTCCGTGCTGCCAAGGTGAGTTTATGAAGTAGAGTCTGTTCCCATCTCGTCCAGCCGTCGACTGACCTGCTGAGGAGATACACCCAGGGATCTAAATCTGGGGCCCTAGAGAAAACCTGGGTCAGGAGGGCCTTCACGGCCTCCCAGAAGCCCTTGAGCTTCGGGCATCCCCACCACATATGCAAGTAGGTTCCTTTATGCCCACAGCCCCTCCAGCAGTCGTCCGTGATGGTTTTGTGCATTTTAAAGAGTTGTACTGGGGTCGCGTACCACCTGAACATCATCTTAAAGGCCTGTTCTTGTAATGCTACACATATCGAAGTAGTTCTACTAGCCTCCCAAATCTCTTGCCACTCCTCTCCCTCAAGTTCCTCCCCCAGGTCTGCTCCCATTGTGTAATGTAGGTCAGCTCCCCCCACTTCCACACAGCTGAGCAGAGATGCGCGTACAGTCTTGTTATGAGTCCCCTCGGTATACACTCTGACTTGCACATGGATTCAAAGAACGTCAGTGGGCTCTGCGCTATGGCCTGTATATGGGGTTGTCTGGCGTAGTCTCTTATCTGCAGATATCTGAAAAAGTCCGTCGGTGTGAGGTGTCTGTCTTGTCTAAGTTCGTCAAAATAACTAGATCCGAGCCCCGGTAGAGATGGCACAGTCTCTGCAGACCTGCCTGTTCTAAATTCCTGAAATTCCTTGCCTCCATCCCCGGGGCAAACTCCCTGTTTCGTAATATTGGCATCAGGGGCGAGGGACGGGATGCCAATCCATATTTGCTACTACATGCGTCCCAAATCTGTAGAGAATTCAGCACCGCCGGACAGGTGACCCCGATCCGTGGTCTGTGTTCTCTAGGTACCCACATGACAAATTGAGGTAGGTCCAACCCTATCATGAGTGACTCTATATCCACCCATCTCCGTTCGTCCGGAGGTGAGTGCCAAAGTGCCACTTGCCCCAGTTGTGCCGCTAGATAGTAGTGGTACAGGCCAGGGAGGCAAAGTCCCCCCCTCGTCCTTGGTCTATGTAATATATATCTGGATATGCGGTGTCTCTTATGCCCCCACACAAAATTCCCTATCGCCCGCTGGAGCGGGGCGAGCCGCGCCCTATTCAAAGGGACCGGAAGAGCCTGGAAGAGGAAAAAGGCCCTTGGCAGGACGTTCATCTTGACAGCGTGGATCCGCCCTATCCAAGAGATCGGCTTGTCAATCCACCTGTCCATGTCCCTCATCAATGCTTGCCATAACGGTGCGTAGTTACACACATATAATTCGGTAGGATCGGCGGTTAATTGAATCCCTAGATATTTGATAGAGCGTGCCTCTGTCCTTAGCTGATGCTCTCTTTGTATCTGGGCTACCTCATCTCTTGGCATCCTGATGGGGAGCGCGCTCGATTTTTCCATATTCACTTTAAATCCAGAAAGTACCCCATACTGTGCCAGGACTTCCCTCAATGCTGTCAAAGATTCCCTAGGTCTCGTAAGCGTCAGCAGGACGTCATCGGCATAAGCCGCTACTAAAAATTCCCTGCCCCCCACCCGCACCCCGTGGATCCCCGTAGCGCCTGGAGAAAATGCTCCAAGGATAATATAAAGAGCAACGGGGACAGTGGGCATCCCTGCCTGGTCCTATTATGTAGGGGAAAGGGGGAAAGCGGCGCTCCCGAGACCAGTACCTGAGCTCGAGGGTTACCATATATGGCCTGTACCACGGTAATGTACTCCTCGGGGAAACCCAAGTGTCGTAGCACCGTAAACATATACTGCCACCGCACTCTATCGAAAGCTTTTTCAGCATCAATAGAAACTGCCAGTGTAGGCGTATTTGTCATCGTTTGTTTCCAGATGAGATCAATATTTCTACGGGTATTTTCAAACAATTGACGGCCAGGGATGAAACCCACTTGGCCAGGGTTAATAAGATGTGTCAAGTATGGGGAGAGTCGCTCGGCCAGTATCTTAGCTAGGATCTTCATGTCCTGATTTATAAGGGAAATGGGCCTATAACTCTCCGGCCTCAGCGGGTCCTTATCTGGTTTAGGTAGCAGGACCACTGAAGCTAAGGTCATGTCCGGGGTCGGTGTGCCCCCAGTCCGAAAATGATTAAAAGGTTTTCGCATATGGGGTACCAGCTCCTCCCTAAATGTCTTATAATAGGTGCCATCAAACCCGTCCGGTCCCGGGGCCCTATTTCCCCCCAGCCCCCCGATCGCCCTGTCCACCTTCTCGTCCGTTATCTCTACTGCCATTTGTGCCCCGACCCCTCCTGGTAGCTTCGGTAGCCCCAGGCCAACTAGAAATCTGTCGATGCGGTCCACCTCCTGGGGGCCTCCCTGGACGTCCGCGGGGGTGTGATTTATACAGTGTCCGATAGAAGTCCCTAAAGACTTCTGCTATCTCCCTAGGCATAGTCCTCAAGGACCCGTCAGCATGTCGGATGGATGTGATGTGCGTACGGCGCTGCCGAGGCCGCAGAGTCCTGGCTAACATAGTGTCCATTTTCTCACTTTTTTCGTAGTAAAATCGTTTAGTCCACGTCAGGGACCTAGCTACATCGTCTAACAACAGGGTTCGTATTTTGTCTCTAATAGTCTCTACCCTTCTCAATGTGTCTCCTGTGGGATGCGTCTGGTGTCTCTGCTCTGCGCCCTTCAAATCCTTATGGAGCCTCTCTAGGGTTTGTGTTTTAGATTTTTTCCCTCTTGTTGCTATGCGTATAAGGGTTCCCCTTACTACCGCCTTGTGGGCTGCCCAGATCGTGGGTACACTAATGTCAGGTGTGTCATTAACCACTATCTCATTATGTAGTTGTTCCGTAATTGTGGGGTCCCGCAGTAATGAGGTATTAAGCCTCCACGTCCAGGGGGTTGCTGCACATAAATTCCCCAGGGTTATTGTAACCTCAGCATGATCAGACCACGTAATGGTCCCTATCGTCGAGTCTGTGGTCCGGGCGAGGCAACTACCATTGACTAAAAAGAAGTCGATCCGGGAATAGGTGCCATGTGGGGCCGGGTAATAAGTATAGTCAACCGCACTCGGGTGGTGGGCCCTCCAAATATCCACTAAACCTGAACCTGTGATAAACTCCTTTAGCAGTTTATCTTGTCTCCCCCTGCCCTGCGACCGGGGCACACCCTTGTGGGTACTTCTGTCTACTTCCGGGCTCGGCGTTGCATTAAAATCCCCTCCTACCATAATCATGCCCTTTGGTAGCTTCCGGAGCTTATCTCCTAAAGTGGTCCAGAAGTCCGGGTCTGGACAGTTTGGTGCGTACACGTTCACCAAGTGGAGGGTATGGGAATAAAGCACTCCTGACACAATGATATAGCGTCCCTCTCCGTCTGCCTCCGTCCCAGTAACCTGCAGTGGGCAGCTACTGCGCACTAGGATGGCCACCCCATTGTGCTTCCGGTGAGCTCTGGCCTCATACGAGGCCGAATAGGTGTGATCCCTCAGAGAGAAGCGCCCCAGTTTGGGGAGATGGATCTCCTGAATAAAAGCAATATCAGCTTTCGTTCTCTTAAGCTCTCGAAAGAGTAGCCGCCGTTTGGTCGGGGCGTTAAGGCCCCTCACATTCAGCGAAGTAAGTTTAACAGTCATGATAACCTTCCAAGACCCATGCCATGGGAGAAGTCCCCCCTGGGCCCCCCTCACCCCCCCACCCCTCCCCGAGCGCCCCCGCCCCAAAGAAGTAGAGAGAAAAAGGAAGAATTAGGTAACATGCTCATATCTCGCACTGGTAGGCTCAAAACAGAATCCCTGGTCTTACTAATCACCAGGTGTTATTGGGGAGTACGACCCCTGTGGTCACCCGCGCACTGCATCCGCGAGCGTCGTGGGTCCATGTACCTAAATCCGTTTAACGCTGTAACGCTATTGGAAATTACTAGTGTGATCGATTGTGAAACACCCTATCCCGATAATACCCATTCTCTATTAACAACTATAACCCCCAGATATTTATCTTCACCTATCGGCTCTAGCTTCCTCTCCCTCGGGCCTTTCCCGAGCCCTGGATATCGCATACCCTTCCCACCCTCACTCTCTAGTCTCCCCTTGCAAAATGACCAATACTGGGGGAGGCTAATTCCAGGGTACCCATCCGCCACTCCCCAGATTGATACGCTCTCCATTAATCTCCTCTAGTCCCCTATGTACCGTCCTACCGGGCTGGAGATTCCCCCTTCTAAGGCCTAGATACTCCTCCCTCCCTTCTCGAGGACTGTTGGTGAAACCCCTGCCCTCAAGGTGATAGCCTTACCTGGGTCTGCCCCTAGTCAGGAGCGCTACCCATCCTCTACATATCTTAAGTACCACCTGTCCTCTTCCCCCCTCTGCCTCTGCTCAGCCCCCATCCTCCCGGGTTCCTGTGCTGCTCCCCCCGGGTGCTTTCACCCCTAGGGCCTGTGGGCCGTCCATGTCGAACCCATCTTCTCCGTCTGATCCCCACCATCCTAAAGTCCCTTGAGCAGTCCCCTCTGCCTCTCCCCTGATCTGTCTCCCCGGGCTAGTGCCTCCAGACTCGCACCCAACAGGTTGCTAAGTCCAACCGCTTCCCTAGGCCCTATGCCCTCGAGCCCTCCCTCCGTGTCCCCCAAGCCGCCATGTGGCAGGCCCACCTCTCCCGGCTCACTCCTTACCCCTCCGCCTCTCGGTATGAGTACCTACAGTGTGCACCCTGCGGGGAGGTTGATAGCCCACTGCCTCCCTGGGCGTGAGGGGCACCTGGGCTGTGCTTTCCCCCCTGTCCCCATGCAACGGGGCCTTGTGATACCCCTTGCCAGCTCCCTCTACCCCGGAAGCCCCCATACTCTCTGTCCCCCATAACTGGGGTGCCCCTCTTGTCCCTCTGCTCCATGCACTCCGAGCGTCCTCATCCCCACAGTCCAGTGGATTTGCACAGTCCAGGGTAGCGTTCCCTCCTCGGAGACTTAGATCCCAGTCCTCCCTTCCCATCCCCCCTAGCTCTCCCCACCTAGTACCTTAGCCCTCCAGCAGGTGCATACCCTCCCCCTTATAGGGTAACTCTCTCACCCACAGCCTCCCCCCCACCTATCCCATGTCTGGTAACCGGCTTCACCATACCACCCGGCATGTCTACCGTATGTGTGTGGTGGTCTCCTGGTATACGGCATCCTGTTCTGGCCTCAGTGGCCTCCGGTTCCTGCTGCCCGCCACTCACTTGGCAGGTGCCGCAACTCCTCCATGGGCATCGGCACCGTCTGAATATTCAAAGGGGGCGCCAGTCCCAAATCAGCAAAGAGACGCCTAGGGTCTCCCCCTGGCAGTAGCACATGCACCCGGCCGTCCTTGAACGCCATGAGATGGAAGGGGAAGCCCCATGCATAGCGTATGCTAGCCCAACGTAGGGCCTCCGTAATAGGCTTCCATTCCTGCCGGCGCTGGAGTGTGCTGGGCGCCAGATCCTGATACAGGGCAATGGTGGCTCCTCCATACTTAATCTCCGTATCTCTTCCTTTGCACAGCAGGGCTTCTTTGGTGGTGTAGTGCAGAAAGCGGACAATGATGTCTCTGGGCGCGTTTCCGTCAAGGCGCCTGGTCCTTAGTGCCCGGTACGCCCTCTCAAGCTGCCACTGGCTGTCTGGGATCTCTGGCAGGATCGGCTTAAAGATGGTGAGGAGGAGGTCTGCCAGGGGTCCCTCTCCCTCTCTTTCAGGTAGCCCCCGACCCGCAGATTATTGCGCCGGGATCCGTTTGCTGCATCCTCCAGCGCCAAATCAACTTCATATAGGCGAGTGGTGAGAGTGTTTACTTGTGTCACCACCTCATTATGCGCCCTCACAGTCTCCTCCATCCGCTCCTCTAGCTGCCCCGTTCTGGCGCCAAGCGTCTGCAGTTCTGTCTGCAGCACTGCCGTGGACCACTCAATTTCCCCAGCTAGATATACTTTTAATTCTGCCAGCTAATATGGTTGCTGTGTCTCCCTGGGTCGGTTCCACCTCCCCCCCACTGCGCGGCGGGGTCCGGGAAAGAGTGCGGCCTTCCCCGGCGCCATTTTGTGCCTCTGCAGGGCCCCCTTTACTTCCCAGCATCAGATCGAGGACTGAGGCTGCAGATTCCGTACCTTTTTTGGAGCCCTTCTTGGTGTTTCGATTCCCCATCATAGGATGGTGTTCAGCTTCCGAGGAAATGCTGTAAGAAGCTATTTAACAGCGTCGTCCGAGCAGAGCTTCACCCCGCCACGTCTAGCCCGCTCCGAGGTTAGGCCACGCCCCCACTTTGCACTTTTGTGCACATATTAGAGTATTTGTAACTGCCATATTAAGGTTTGGCACTTCATTAAATAATTTGCACTATTGCACAAAATGTTTGGATTGCATCATATATTTGGTCTTAAAGACACTGCACACCTTTTTTTTGTTTATTTTTAATGTTAATGTACATTACTGAGTAGGGACAGCATGGGATTGGCTGAGATCTTTAATTGGATCAGGGGCAAGCAAATGCCAGTGGACCGGCGCTGGAATAAAGATGAGTAAATTCACTTTTAAAATAGGTTACATGGGGGCTAAATAGTGATATGACCTTATTTAGTGACAGGAATACATGTTTGTATTCCTGTCACTATTGTGTACCTCAAATTTCTGTGAAAGCACAGCATGTGGTTGTCTGAGTGGCAGCCACTTGAGGAATTTACACCCTGGAATGAAATATAGCTGTTCTGCAGAATGGCAATGTGTTTAGCTGCAGGGTAAAAATTATGAAGGACAACATGGCACCCAGACCACTTCATCTCAATTAAGTGGTCTGGGTGCGCTAAGTGTTCATTTACGTTCCGGGACCCTTTGTCATGTTTTGTCAAACATAGGAAAATACGTAAGAGAAAGTAGTCCCTACTTTGTCTTATGTAGTTTATGAAAAATAGAAGCGAATAGAAGACCAGAAGAAAAGAATCCATTTGTGGAAATGTAAGAATGCTGTGAATGAGCTGCTGTAACCCCTTAAGGACCGAGGCAGTTGTACAAGTTATGTCTGTTCAGGCGTAATTCACTTCTTTCATATTATGTGCACCCACACTTATATATAATTTATGTTCTGGAGAAACAGGGCTTTCATATCACATCAAATATTTGTATATTAAACATAATTTAATATGAATAAAATATAAAAAAAAAAAAAAATTTTTTTTAGTTTTTTTTTTAGTTCTGCGTGGCATTTTAACTGTGAATGTCACAATACTTTTAGCTGTTACTGCAATGAAGTACACATATTTGTATTCAGCGATATCTCACGTGTAAAACAGTACCCCCAATGTACAGGTTTTATGGTGTTTTGGAAAGTTACAGGGTCAAATATAGCACATTACATTTTTCAGTTTATACACATTGAAATTTGCTAGACTGGTTATGTTTCCTTTGAGACCAAATGGTAGCCCAGGAATGAGAATTACCCCCATGATGGCATACCATTTGCAAAAGTTAGCGTTCATATTTGTTGTGTGTGAAAAATGCAAAAAGCTAAATTGAATGCTATTAAGTGGCTACTAAAAAAAAGACTGGACATACCCCATTTGCAATACCTTTTGGTTGTCTATTTTTGCAACTGGTATGCCACCATGGGGGTAATTCTCATTCCTGGGCTACCAAACGGTCTCAAAGGCAACATAACCAATCTGGCAAATTTCAATGTAAAAAAAAAAAAAATAGGAAATTCAAGCCTTATATTTGACTCATTAACTTTTGAAAACACCATAAAACCTGTACATGGGGGGTACTATTATACTCGGGAGATGTCACTGAACACAGATATTCGTAATTCAAAGTAGTAAAACACATCACAACAATTATATCGTCAGTGAAAGTACAGATTGTGTGAAAAATGCAAAAAAATGCATTTTTACTGATATCATCATTGTGATATGTTTTTACTGTTTTTAAACACTAATATTTGTGTTCAGCGAAGTCTCCCAAGTAAAACAGTACTCTCCATGTACAGGTTTTATGGTGTCCTGGAAAGTTACAGGGTTAAATATAGGGCTTGCAAGCCAAATTCTCTGGACTCAATGCCTGGGTTGTCGGGCAGGTTCCTCATATTGTAATTAATAAAAATGACTTAATGTAAAAATGTTATATGAATATATTTGTAGAATTTAAATATATATGTGTATATCATTTATTTTTTTATATATATATATATATGTAATTTCATTCTAAATGTATTTTGAATGTAATATATGTACATTAACAAAATACAGTAAGAGCAAATTAAAACAGTTATATAATCTTTAAAAAAAATAATTTTATTTTTCAATTTGATATATATATATATATATATATATAATATAAAAATATAGTAGGACCTGCCAAGAATGGTGTACATTGACGTTGTGGCAGGCTTATGCAATATATGATCATATAATGTAACTGAACCCCCATCATTTTTTGCCTAGGTGAGGTGTTTTTAAATAAAACTATTACAATCTCTAAGATTTTGAAAGCATTGTTTAGTGAATAAGCGAGTGCGCTGAATTCTGTATTTTGTATATTTTGACCGCAGCAGCACCTTATAATGTATGCATGTTCAGGTGAGTGCAGCCCTCTTGGTTTCGTATATATATATATATATATATATATATATATATATGATCTAAGTACTTTTTATTTAATTTAAAAACTTTTTTACAGGCATGAGGGGGACTGCCTGGTAGTTTATGCAGGCCCCCTGCATGCACTGCATAAGCTGGCTATAACGGCCATGTGATCACGAGGACCCCGCGATCACCTGGCCGGATCGGGCAGAGGGGATCTGCCTGAGCTCCCAGGCAGACCCCAGGATCATGACCGCTGTTCTTAAGGGGTTAAAAGAACTTCGAAGAACAAGAGTTCACATGTTTAGAGAGAACATTTCACCTGTGGCAGAGGAGTTTTTTTTTATTTTTAACTTTAACATTATTTATTTATTTTTTTAAATAACAAAGATGTGGAAATCTTTGTCTAAAGAGGTTTCATAACCAGATTCTCTACAGTTTTGTTTAATACATCTTGATGCTTTTTGCTTAATTTGTGGGGTAGCAAGCAGAAATCTGGTTGGAGTCAAGAAGAAATTATTTTTTTGAAAATTGGAAATTGATTTAAATTTTCATCACACTTTTGGGATGACCAACAGTATTACAGATATGTGAAAGAATGAACTTCATGGACTTCAGCCTTTATCACTATGTATGCAACTGGACGACACACAGTTCTGGGAGTTTTTTTCCTGTCACACACAGCTTTTATACATTGCCCCTAGCATGGGGTTTCTAAGTCAAAAATACAGGGTTTTTCTTCCCAGGATCCTCTGTGCCTGAGCGATAATTGCGTGTGAAAAAGCTATAACTTTAATTATCTCTCAGGTACAGAAAAATCTACAATATTTTAAAACTCCCCCAAAATACATATTAATAACGTCAGAACCCCTCGAAAGTCATATCATCGAATAGCTTGGATCTGAGCGCACACTTTGCAGAAAAATCTCTCAGGTCTCTTCGTTGGTTTGGGAACGCCGTTCAAATGAAGTTTTGACCTGTCGGTCATGATGTGAGGCCCCAAAACAGTTCCAGAGAAAACAAGGCAATGACCGGTCAAATTTCAGGGGTTCTCGCACGAACACTGATGAATCCATTCCCTGGCTGTTAGGGTACGCATGCTAACCCTGTTCAGTAGTTTATGCCTCCCGAACGCCATTCTCCTAACTGGTACCGCTACCCATCTAACTTCCTGAACAGTTTCCCAGGTGTTTGCGGGGTCACATATCTGAAAACAGTTCCACGCTGTCGACGGAAATGTACCGCTGCCCACGTTCGGGAGACAAAATGGCCGCCAATTGTTTGAATACGTGCGTTCGGTTATACGAATGGCTGCAACACAGGGAAAACACTTGAAATAATAACCAATTTGGGGTTGGTGATTAAAAGGTGCGAACAGGGGGTCACACAGAGAGGTGGTTCAGTAAACTAACGGTGATATACGGAGAGCTGAACAAAGGGAATAAAAGTATATTTGGGTTCTCCATTCCGCTAGCCAGCAAGTAGCACTATAATGTTAAAAATACATGTATTTTATGTGGGTCAAATCGGCTCACTGCCAAATTAAAGGATCACTATAGGGTCAGGAACACAAACATGTATTCCTGACCCTATAGTGTTAACACCACCATCTGGGCCCCTCATGCCTCCATAAATATAGCAAAATCTGTATTCATGCCTGAATTTGTAACTCTGCATGCTGTTAGACTCAAAAAAAAAAAAAACAAGCAGTCTGGTAACATCATTAGAAGTGGTGGCCTGATCCAATCACAGTGCTTCCCCGTAGGATTGTCTGAGACTGACAAGGAGGCAGATCAGGGGCAGAGCCAGCACAATTCAAGGACATCCCTGGCCAATCAGCATCTCCTCATAGAGATGAATTGAATGAATGAATGAATCTCTACGAGGAAAGTTCAGTGTCTGCATGAAGAGGGAGGAGACACTGAATGGATGCATTTTAGGCAGCCATGACCCAGGAAGCACCTCTAACAGCTATCTGAGGAGTGGCCAGTGAAGTTATCACTAGGCTGTAATGTAAACCGTGCATTTTCTCTGAAAAGACTATGTTTACAGCAAAAAGCCTTAAGGTAATGATTCCACTCACCAGAACAAATTTAATAAGCTGTAGTTGTTCTGGTGACTATAGTGTCCCTTTAAATCACTGTTAGGTCAACAAAAATTCCACTATTTTTATGTCATAGCACACAGTCATAATATGAGGTATGAATTTTTATTTTAGTTTTAATTATAAAAAATATTTGTCAAAGTTTAGAAGTTGTCTACTTGTACCTCTGACAATCTGTTTTGTCCTGACACACAAATTAATGATAAATATACTTAAACACAGTGGTGTATTTGTCTGCATGGGGTGCGCATCTAGTGTTGATGCATGCATGTTGTGTGTATGTGACATGTAAAATCCCTTTTGCTTGCACATTTTAATTTTCTAATTATTTACATAACATTTATTTATAAAATATTTTACCAGGATGAATACATTGAGATTTCTCTCGTTTTCAAGTATGTCCTGGGTCCACAAAACATTGCATTGTTACAATAGGATACAACTTTACAAAAATGCAATATACAAACTAAGATATATAGATAACCTCTATCCAGGGCCGGACTGGGAAAAAAATTAGGCCCGGGCATTTTTCAATCAGAGTGGCCCCCTAAGAAGGGGGCGGGGCCAGAGAGTGTGTGTTTTGTCATCACTAATGACAACACGCCCCCTCTCAAAGTGAGCATGTTGGTTCAATACCCAGAGCCCTGCTGAAGAGCTCTGGCATTAGAAAAAGGCCATGAATTTGTTCTGCGCAGCGCAAGCAAATTTAATAACATGCTTGCGCTGTGTTTGCTTTTAAATTGTCTCTGGTGTCTCCACAAGTGGGATACTAGAGGACAAAAGGGCCAGGAAAGTGCATGGTGCATGTTTGGAGCCTGCTTGTGGGATTGCGTGTGTGTAGAGTGTGGTGTGGTATTGTATAAATAGGTCAATTTAATTTGTGTTTGTGGTGTAATATGTGTGGCTAGGGGCTGTAGAGTGTGTGTGTGTATAGGGGGCATAGTTTTATAGGGGATGCAGCGAGTGTGTGCATACGGGCTGAAGTGTGTGTGTGTAGGGGTTGCAGAGAAGGTGTATTTAGTGAATGTTGTATGTGTTTGCTGACAAGAAATGTAGTGTGTGTTTGTAGGAGATCTACTGTGTAAAGGACCCTGTGTGTGTGTGTGTGTGTGTGTGTAGGGGATTAAGAGTGCATATAGGGTAAGGGATCTAGTGTGTATCTGGAGCGTAATGTTTGTAGTGGTGCAGTGTGAGGGGTGCTGTAGTGTGTGTGTGTGTGTGTGTGTGTGTGTATGTATATATATATATATATATTTGGACTTATTGTATGTGTGAGGGGCGCAGTGTGTGTATGTAAGAGGGGTGCTGTGTGTGAGGGTGTTTTTATCTGCTGTCACATTCTAGGTTTCTAATTTTCTTTGTCTGTTAACTCACTGAGGGTTATTTATATATATATATGTGTGGGAGTGTGCTGTGTGTGTGAGTGAGGGTGCTGTGTGTGTCTGGGTGCTGTGTCTGGGGGGTGCTGTGTGTGTGTCTGGGTGCTGTGTCTGGGTGCTGTGTGTGTGTGCTGTGTGTTCTGTGTGTGTCTGTGTGTGTCTGGGTGCTGTGTGTGTCTGGGTGCAGTGTGTGTGTATCTGGGGGTGCTGTGTGTCTGGGTGCAATGTGTGTCTGCTGGGTCTGGGGGTGCTGTGTGTGTCTGGGGGTGCTGTGTGTGTCTGGGTGTGTGTGTCTGGGGGCTGGGTCTGGGTGCGCTGTGTGTGTGCTGGGTGCTGTGTGTCTGGGGGCTGGGTCTGGGGGGTGCTGTGTGTGTCTGGGGGTGCTGTGTGTGCTGCTGTGTGTGTCTGGGGGATGCTGTGTGTGTCTGGGGGATGCTGTGTCTGGGGGTGCTGTGTGTCTGGGGGCTGCTGTGTGTGTCTGGGGGATGCTGTGTGTGTATGGGGGGTGCTGTGTGTGTCTGGGGGCTGTGTATGGGGGGTGCTGTGTGTGTGAGTGAATGTATTTTTTATGTAAATTTAAATATTTTTTTTTTTACTAATAAAAATAAAAAAAATTATTCCCCCCCCCCCTCCCTTCTTACCTTTATCCTGGGAGGGGGAGGAGGAGATCCGTTATGCCTGGGGGGTTGCGAGCCATGCTGCCTTCCCTGGTGGTCCAGTGGTGAGAGTGAACTCTAACCTGCAGGTTAGAGTTCACTCTCGCGAGATCTGAGCGTTGCCGCGGCAACGCTCAGAATCCCGCGAGAGGACCGGCGGAGCTGCTTGTTAGAGCTCCGCCGGGTCCTCTCTCCTCCCTCCCTCCCTCACCCAGCCGGCGGCCGCATCTCCCTGCCTCTGGGCCGGTGAGGGAGATCTTTGATCTCCCCACCGGCCCACGGAGGCACACCGCAGGGCCGGCGCTCGGATAGCGCTGGCCCTGCAGGGGCCGGCCGGGGAGATCCCCTGCCGGCCTCGGCCCCACGGCCATCGCGGCCCACCGGGCATTTGCCCGGTATGCCCGATGGCCAGTCCGGGCCTGCCTCTATCTATCATAAACGGTAATAAATATATTCAACAATGACCGGTGCATTCTGTATTGAGGCATATTGCCATAGATCTCTTAAAAGATTTTAGATTGAATGAAGATTTGACTCTGTCCCTGAAGTTATTCCATAATTGTGGTGCTCTGCAGGAAAATTAGGATTATTTTTATACAGAAGGGTTCATGTCAATATGAATGTGGTGGGGCCATGTAGAAAACTCTGCTTTTGTGTGGCCCCCTACTACTTAGGACTCTGTAAGCCGGGCCTAGTCATGATTGCTGTAGACAGACTGTGGCATCCGCACCTGTGATCCTATACATATACATAAAGTGTGGATGCTTCATTCTATATGCCTGCAGCAAGGCTTAAACAAAGAAGAAAAACTGCAAGCTTGGTGCCTGAATCATTCTTCTCTGGGCATTGGGGTAGTTAAATTGCTTCAAATTTATTTATAAAATATTTTACCAGGATGGATACATTGAGATTTCTCTCGTTTTCAAGTACGTCCTGGATTAACAAAATATTAAATTGATACAATAGGGTACAATAAAATACAAAAACAATATTAATACACAATATATACAAAAAAATTAACACAGAACAGGTAAGAAACATATAATCAACCCCTTAAGGACACATGACGTGTGACATGTCATGATTCCCTTTTATTCCAGAAGTTTGGTCCTTAAGGGGTTAAAGGAGTTTACGCTTGCGGAAGATTTGAAAGTGTGCCGGTGGTCGTTCCATTATTGCGGTGCTCTGTAGGAAAAGGAGGATCGGGTTGCTTTCTTTTTGTATTGAGGTAGACTAAATACAGTGCTGGTACTGGATCGGAGGTTATAGGAGGTGGGAACAGCCGGGGAGAGCATTCTGCTAAGGTGTGGTGGGAGCTCATTTCCCCATAGGAAAGCATTGAAATGCATTTTCAATGCTTTCCTATTGGGAGCGCTAATGCGCATTGCCGCGCATGCGCATTAGGTCTCCCCAGCCGGTGGGCTGGATAAGTCTTGCCCACTGGCCGATGTAATCAGAGGGAGGAGCGGCACGGAGGAAGAAGCAGCGACGTGGGACATCGTCGCTACCTCTGGTAAGTTACTGAAGGGGTTTTCACCCCTTCAGCAACCTGGGATTGGGGTGTGGGAGGGAGATGGGACCTGCAGTGCCAGGAAAAAGGATTGTTTTCCTGGCACTGGAGTTTCCCTTTAAGTGATTTGGGCGAAAGCCTGATTGATCAGGGGTCAGATAGTTTGATTGTTGGTAATACTCACATAGTTGCGTATGGATGCATTTTTCTAAGATTTTTGACACTGGGAGATGGTTAGAAACCAAAGTAGTGTCACCACTTTTATGGAAAGGCACTACTCTCGCAGTCTTCCAAAGTTTGGGTATGTATCCAGACACCAAGAATTCGTTAATTAGGGTTGTGACAGGTTTAGCAATTGCTGGTGCACTGAGTTTCAACAGCATTGCTAAGAATTGATCCGGTCCAGACAGGTTTTTCATTTTTAGATTATTAAGGTGTTTCTTAATGACACTGAAATGTACTGAATACATCATTAATCTCAGAGTACATAAAATTTTGAGGTATACTCTCCACCCCTCTGTACCAGCACCACTGTTAACCACATACAGTCCACCCACTTTCCTCCTACAGACTTCTGTGATTGGCCCTGCTTGAGGATGCTTTCACAAGGAGTACAAACCTTCTGTGTAACACCGACACACTGGCTTCATTGCTAGTATGCCGGTGTCTGAACAAAGTGATGTCAGTCACTCTTTCTATACTCCCCAGCCTGCACTAGCAGCGTCGGAGAGGAAGTTACCATATTAACTAGAGCACATGTGCTGTTGTTGCTGTGTCCGCACGTGGGAGGTCTTTTCTGATCTCCATTGACTGACAGGTGGAAGATCTATGTTTAAGTAGTTCTTTTTTGTCAGTCTATGTAACCCCATCCACACTTGTTTATTGAAACATATATAGCAACAAGGCAGAAAGGACATTATAAATGGAGTAAAGATGACGTGAAAACCGGTATGTTTTTAAAGCAATTTGATTGCATTTTGGGTATGACCTCACAATTGCTCACGTTCCTTGTGAAATTTGATAAAAGCTCTACAGGTGGTGCCTCCATAACCTGTGAGCCACCAGCAAGTTGATTAATAAGAGAACAAGAGTTTTCCAAGCAGTGACTTTTTTAATGCAATTTTACATGTGAACAATCTGTTCAATAAAAAAAAGAAAGGACATATAATCATTTTATTTTCAACATCATATCTCTATCAATTTGTATGTGCCAACGTTTCTAAGCATAAAAAATGCTTATTGCTTTCCAGGCTTTGAACTTTTTTTTAAAGCGATTTTATATTTAACTTTTTTGTGTGTGTGCAGGTTTTTTGTTTTTAAATGTATTTTAGTTAAGCCACTATTCACCATTAAAAAGCACCGTTCTTGTACGTGTACCATGATACTCTATAAATTCCTTATATATTATGCCAGAGGTCGACCATTCCCAGGCACCAGGTCACCATGGGAATTTGTGAGTCTGTTCAGCCCCTGCGGTGACCAGCTGCCTGAGAGTGGAGCCGGGCAGTCGGCTCACGCAGGGCTGAGGCTGGGTGAATTTAAAATAATAAAATTAAGGATTTGTGTGTGTGAAATCTGTGTCTGTCTGTGTCTCTGTCAGTGGGTCTGTCGTTCAGTGAGTGTCTATGTTTAGGTGACCTGCCCCCCTCCAATCACATGGGAAAGGTGTTACCCTTTTCCCCACGCCATGCTGGTGACGCCGCCGCTGGCACCACCTCCATGGCTGAGATTGGAGCCAGGCAATTGGCTCACTCAGGGCTCAGGCAGGCGAACGGTCGGCTCGTTGAGTCAGGACATAAGCAGCTAATTGAGGGAGGTGGACTGCGGGCGGCTGAATGAGCGTGGTGACGAACGGCAGAGCACGGCGGCGAGGGAACTGTAATTTCCCTGCTCTGCTCCCTTGTGCGCCCTACAGTGATGTCGTGAGCAGGAATATTATGTCATTCAAGCCCCTGGCTCACTAAACAGCACTCTAGGGAGCAGAGCAGAGATGACAGCAGCCCAACTGGACCCAAGGGAAAGCAAATCCACTCTAGCTTTCCCAAAGGTAGGGAGACTGGGTGGATTTAAAATAATAAAATGAATGATTTGTGAGTGTGAAATAAGTCTGTGAGTGTGTCTGTCTGTGAGTGTGAATCTGTCTGTCAGTGAGTATCTATGTTTAGCTGACCTGTCCCCCTCCAATCACATGGGAAAGGTGTTACTCACCCTTTTTCCCACGCAATGCTGGTGACGCTGCGGCTGGCACCACCTCCATGGCTGAGATCATCAATCTTGATGATCTCAGCCAATCCAATGCTTCCCCCGTAGAAAAACATTGGGAGACTATTGCTCATGCGCTGCAAAACGCCATGCTTAACGATCAACTAATCCTTATAGAGATGCATTAATTCACTGTGCAGCACTGACCTGGGAAGTACTTCTAGAGCCGTCTGAGTGACTGTCGGTAGAGGTGTTACCAGACAATAATGTAAACCCTGCCTTTAGTCTGAAAAGTCAGTGTTTACATTAAAAAGCGTACAGTGACAATATATAGACTACAGAACAGCTACATTAAGCTGCAGTGGTTCTGGTGACTAGTGTCCCTTTAAGAATTGTATTTTTTACTTTTAAAAGTTTGGCTCCTAACTTTTTTAGCTGGCTCCTAGATTTAAAGCAAATTTGTCAAGCCCTGTATTATGCTTTTTATTTTTTCTTAAAACCTCTTTTTCTACTTTTTATGATTTTTGTTTTTTGTTTTGTTGAGTTGGATATATTTAACACACAACTTGTTTTTCAGCAGGCACATTTTGCACATTTTAAAGGTGAAGCAAACACATTATGGACTCTGATGACAACCCACTTCTTTATCCCTCATTATTTGAAGATTGTGCAAAGGACCATTTTAACACAGCAGACACTACATCAAGAAGGTAAGTGAGTTTGATTGTTAAATATGTTTAAACTAAATCCATCTTGCATGGAGCATGATTTTACTGTGAGATATGTTGTAATCAAATAGTAAGAAAGTTTGCAGCGTGCACTTAACCCATAAAGGACCAAACTTCTGGAATAAAAGGGAATCATGACATGTTACACATGTCATGTGTCCTTAAGGGGTTAAAGGAAAACTTTAGGAAAACCTAAAGATCACATGAATATATATATATATATATATTAATATATATTTATATATATATATATAGTGTGTATTTAAGTCTAAGTGTATAAGCACATTAATATACACGTCGAAGTTATATATACAGTGGAACCTTGGAACTCAAACTTAATGCTTTTCAGAAGGCTGTTAGAGTTGAGATTTGTTCGAGAACTGAATCAACATTTCCCATTGGAATTAATGTAAATTTGATCCGTTCCAGACCCCCAGAATTACAGCATTTTAACACAGATTTTACTGTTTAATAATACCTGAAATGCATAAAATCATATAGAGATAAAATAATAAACACAATCTACAGTAAATTAACCCCTTCGGGACCGAGGCCGGTTCAGGACCATCATATGCATTTTCGTGTTGACGACCGTTGACAGTCCTGAACCGTCCTAACTGTGTAATGTACTTACCGGATCGCCGTCGTTCCCCCGGTGGCGATCGGCAGTGCTCCTGGTGTGGGGAGACTGCCTGCAGCCCAGACAGCCTCCCCATGGCGGATTAGGACCCCTGGGGCCAGGTGATCGCTCAACAGATAGGTGTCCATGTGTCTGCCTGCAGGGGGACTGCCTGTGCTGACAGGCAGTCTCCCTGCTAGTGTAAAATAAAAAATAATGGTTAATGTTAATAAATAAAAATATTATTATTATATATATGTGTGTGTGTGTGTGTGTGTATATATATATAATATATAGACATGTTATATTTATATAATATATGTCTATATATAATCATATATATATATATATATATATATATATCTCATACTAAGTGTATTTTTATATTAATATGTACATATATTAATATAAAAATACACTTTTATAATTAAATTACACACGTGTGTGTGTATATATATTATAAACTACATATAATAAGTAATTTAAATTAAATAAAAACATGTAAAAATAATAATAAAACATTTAAATTATATATCTATATGGGGTATGTCCAGTCTTTTTCAGTAGCCAATTAGTAGCAAGCACTGGCCAAAGTTAGCATTCATATTTGTTTGTGTGTGAAAAAAGTAAAAAAACTAAATTGAACGCTAATTTTGGCCAGTGTTTGTGACTAAGTGGCTACTTAAAAAGACTGGACATACCCCATTTGCAATAAATTGGGTTGTCTTCTTTTGCAAATGGTATGCCATCATGGGGGTAGTTCTCATTCCTGGTCTACCATACGCTCTCAAAGGCAATGTAACCAACTTGGCCATTTTCAATGTAAAAATATTTGACCCTGTAACTTTCAAAAACACTATAAAACCTGTACATGGGGAGGTACTGTTATACTCGGGAGACTTTGCTGAACACAAATATTAGTGTTTCAAAACAGGAAAATGTATCACAACAATCATATCATCACTAAAAGTGCTGTTTGTGTGTGAAAAATTCAAAAAAAGTCACTTTCACTGACAATATCATCGCTGTTTTATGTTTTACTGTTTTGAATCACTAATATTTGTGCTCAGCAAAGTCTCCCGAGTAAAACAGCACTACCCATGTACAGGTTTTAGGGTGTCATAGAAAGTTACAGGGTAAAATACAGTGCTAGCAAATTAAGTTCTCAGGACTTTAGGCCTGGGTTGGCAGGCAAGTGCCTCAAATTGCAATCAATAAAATTACTTAATTATGTAAAAATATTACATAAATACGCATGTAGAATTTAAATATATATGCATATTTATATATTTGAAGTCTACGTGTATATTTATATAATTATGTAATTTTGTATATGGACATATGTATATATTTCGTATTATTTTTATTTATACATAGATATATACACAATTTCATTCTAAGTGTATTTTGATAGAAATATATATATATATATATATATATATATATATATATATATATGAATATCAAAATACAGTTTAAGTCCTCCTCTAGTGCCTGTTTATCAGACAGCCACTGAGGGACTTTTGGGTTCTCAAACGACTTTTTGTCGCTTAAAGGACGCCACTGCCGCCCATGCGCATTAGGTCTCCCCTTGCTGGTGGACGTCAGCGGGGGAGGAGTTTGGGAAGAGCCTGACCCAGCGCCGAGGGACATCGGCGCTGGATTCAGGTAAGTGTCCAAAGGAGTTTGCACCCCTTCAGCAACATGGGATGGCGGGCACTGGAGGACTCTCTAGTGCCAGGAAAACGGGTTTGTTTTCCTGGCACTGGAGAGTCCCTTTACGTAATACTAAAATGGAAAATAACCCCCACAAAATACAGAGAGCTGATATCTAGTGGTGGTAGGAACAGAGCTCATTTATATAGTTATCATGGCTATAGAGTCAGTACACAAAACTTAACTCCAGTTCATCATTTACCTCAGATACCTAAAAATCTGTAGGTTGACTAATATGTCGAAAACAAAGTTGTTGATGCATGGCCAAGACAAAAACAAGTCCTTGTTCTATTGCTTTGCTTTCATCCTTGTCTTTATAATTTCCAACTTTTCTAAAGAATTAGAATTTATGGAATAATACCATCAGTTGTCACTCGATTGAGTAAACTTATGAGTCATTATTTACTGCTTATTCACCAATTATGTGCGAGATGACATTACAACTTGTGGTATCATCAATCATATGTAAACACAGCTGACTTGCTGGAGAGGTACGTTTGTGGCATCGATCGTCAAATACAATAAATCACACAGTAACGTTCGGTTTGTTTACGTTTAATCTCTGACCATCTTATTAATTGTATAATAGAATAACCTATCATATGACAGGATACAGTAAGTAAAACAACATTTATAATTTTATATGAAACTATTTATTGACTTTTGCTGCTTAGCCTAGGTCCAAAGTGTCAGTGTACAAGTCCATGTGCCTAGCCTAGGCCCTAAAGGTTACAAATTATTTTGAGAGTTTACTTATTTGCCGAATATAGACCTAAAGCTATATTACACCTTCAATTTTTGGGGGTCGACTTATATGTGGCATGTATGATACATTTAGTTGTAGTCAGAAGCAATTATTGGATTACTGTTAAAAATGTACTGACTCTCTGGCTCCACAACATTGATGCAAAGTATTCCTGAAATGATCCAAAGCGGTTTACACGTTTTATCTAACTGAAGGGGTTTCAGGTTAGAAATATTGTACTTAAAAGGCTTAAGTGAATAGATATGTTATGACTGTCTTTTTTAACTATATCTAGGTAAATTGACTCTTTACTTTACTATGGAGATGGGTAAATGAATAAGCATGGCTAAAAACTTGCTCTCCATGTTTTTGGTACATTTTACTTTTGTGAACTTTTTTTGAATTTATTTTTTTATGAGATATAACCTTGTACTTGCACTGTAAAGATCCCCAGAAGGATGGATTTCCCAGGTAAGTCTGTTAAACTTATAAGAGCAAGCTTTCGTTGGCTTGAGTAGGACATGCCAAAATATTGTCACTGTGGCAGGCTTATGCAATGTATGGTCGTAACTGTAACTAAATCCCCATTATGTTAGCTTATTACATTTTGTGAGCTTTAATGCTGGTGTTTAGTGAATATGCTAGATTCTGTACACACACACACACACGCTTTGTTGTTTTGGCAATTTACCAAAATAAATTCAAGTTACAGTGAAATAAAGGATATGGGCTTAAAGTGCAGTCTCTCAGCTTTAATTTGAGAGTATTGACATCCAAATTGGAGAAAGGGTTTAGGAATTACAGCTCTTTAATATGTACACCCTTATTTTTCAAGTGACCAAAAGTAATTGAACAATTGACTCAAAAGTTGTATCGTGGACAGGTGTGTGCTATTCCTTTATTTATTCATCAATTACGCAGGTGAAAGGTCTTGGGTTTGGTACAATATGAGAAAAAAAATAAAAAAAATTCATAAGCCTCAAGAAACAAAAGTCCAGATTATACTTTCAGTCTCTATATATCTCTTGATTGGGTTGGAATTTCAGTGAAATTCCAACACAGTGATAATTAGTATTTCAGAAAGATTTTATCTTTATGAAATATAATAATTTTTTTTAACGGGTGACAGTGCAGCTTTAACATGAAGAAGATATTCTGCCATGGCCGAGTCAGTCATGTGCTCTCAACCCGATCGAGCATGCATTTCACTTGCTTAAGACAAAATTTAAGAAAGACAGACCCCCAAACAAACAACAACTGAACAACAACTGCATGCAGTAAAGGCATGATAAAGCCTCACAAACTAGGGTACCTAGCGTTTGATGTCCATGCATTCCAGATTTCAAGCAGTCATTGTCTGCAAAGTATTCTCGACCAAGTATTAAAAAATTAACATTTTATTTATAATGGTGTTAATGTGCCCAAATACATTTGAGCCTCTGAAATAAGGGGACTGTGTATGAAAATGGTTGCAATTCCTAACATTTTCCTACGATATTTTTGTTTAACTCTTTGAATTAAAGATTTTCATTTCAAATCCATTGTGGTGGAGTACAGAGCCAAAATATATGGACCTAAGTGTGTGTGTGTATGTATATATATATATATATATATATATATATATATATATATATGTGTGTGTGTGTATATATATATATATATATATATATATATATATATATATAATAATTGGGAGCATTCAGAGGACTTCCAAAAAAAAGTGTTTACTAATACATGTCCCCCCCAAAAAAATGATCAATGCAATAACAATAATTGTTGGTGTGTGTATATGTATGTGTGTTGTTTATTTCCTGACCATATCCATGGGAGCACAACAATGGGTAGCTTGTCCCTATCCCTAATTAGACAGTAACCCAATTAAAACAGAAGGTATTAGTAACCCATCCCATCCTAGTCAGTAATGAAACTTCCTCCTCCTGTCTTAGATAGATGTCTTAAGATATATTTCTATAGATCCACTATCTGGCTTTCTTCTGATTGTCTGTTTATCTTTACTGATGGACAAGAAAAGAAAAGTCTTGGCTATTTTCAGTCTACTAAGCCTTGGGGGTTACAGTACCTGAAGGTCTGTTTGCTCTTCACTAGAGCCATTTCTCCCTCTTGAGCGTCAGTGGCCAAGTTTCCCTGGAACTTCTACATAATTGACTGCTTGGTCCTCAAACAATAATTTTCAGACATATTTTATTTTTTTTTTGGTACATTTGAGTTTTGTCAATTTGTTAATGTGGAAATAGTGGGCAATCAATTTTCAGTTTCCAATGTCCTTTTAACCCCTTAAGGACGGAGCCAAATGTACACGTTGTGAACAAAACAAAATGTAAACAAAACCTGGCATTTGCGCTACATGTCTGTCCAACCGTAATACACCTCTTTCATATTAAATGCACCCACCCTTATTATATATCATTTTATTCAGGGGAAACAGGGCTTTCATTTAATATCAAATATTTAGCTATGAAACATAATTTAATATGAAAAAATGGGAGAAAATACGATTTTTATTGGATTTTTTTAGTTCTACATGACATTTTAACGGTCAGTGTCATAATACTGTTTGCTTTTACTGCAATAAAATACACATATTTGTATTCAGCAAAGTCTCACGTGTAAAACAGTACCCCCTATGTACAGGTTTTATGGCGTTTTGGGAAGTTACAGGGTCAAATATAGCACGTTACATTTGAAATTGAAATTCGCCAGATTGGTTACGTTGCCTTTGAGACTGTATAGTAGCCGGGAATGAAATTTACACCCATAATGGCATACCATTTGCAATAGTAGACAACCCAAGGTATTGCAAATGGGGTATGTCCAGTCTTTTTAGTAGCCATTTGGTCACAAACACTGGCCAAAGTTAGCGTTAGTATTTGTTTGTGTGTGAAAAATGCAAAAAGCGCCAATTTTGGCCAGTGTTTGTGACTAAGTGGCTACTAAAAAAGACTGGACATACCCTGTTTGCAATACCTTGGGTTGTCTACTATTGCAAATGGTATGCCATCATAGGGGTAATTTTCATTCTTGGGCTACCATAGGGTCTCAAAGGCAACGTAACCAATCTGGCGAATTTTAATGTGAAAAAAATGAAACACAAGCCTTATATTTGACGCTGTAACTTTTGAAAACACCATAAAACCTGTACATGAGGGGTACTGTTGTACTCGGGAGACTTCGCTGAACACAAATATTTGTGTTTTCAAAACAGTAAAAGTATCATAACAATAATATTGTCGTTTAATGCTGTTTGTGCGTGAAAAATGCAAAAAGCGTCACTTTTACTGGCGATATCATGCGTTGTAATACATTTTACTGTTTTGAAACACTAATATTTGTGTTGTGGGAGTCTCCAGGTAGAGACAGTACCCCCATGTACAGGTTTTATGGTGTCTCCCCGGAAGAGAGTTATAGGGGTTAAATATAGTGCTAGCAAATTAAGATTCCCTTTACTTTGGTAGGTTGTCATGCAGGTCCTGCTTAATTGTAATTAATTAGGATGCCTAATTATGTAAAAATATTTACATAAATATATGTAGAATCAATATATGTATATATCATTATGTGTATATATATGTATATATCTATATAATTTTTTAAAATATTTTTATTTATATATAGGTATATATACTTAGTGATATACATTATATAACATGTGTATAAATATATATATTATTTAGGATTCTACGTGTATTTTGATATAAATATATATATATTAATATCACAATACAGTTAGAACGAAATAACACACATCTATATATTTTTTAATTATTTTTTAATTATTTTGTAATTTTATTTTTTAACGTATTTACATATTGAATTTTTTTATATTATATATAAATATATATATATATATATAACAATAATTATATATATATTTAATCAGTATCAGTCTATGTGTAATTTGATATTAATATATATATATATATATATA
>OW240916.1:256640414-256699851 GCA_933207985.1 Pelobates cultripes
TGTATCTGTGCTCTCACCTCGTGATACATTGCTTTTGTAGTAGTTATAAATTCTTTCGGGAACCCTAGGTGGTTTAGTACCGCAAAGAGGAATTGCCATCTCACCCTATCAAAGGCCTTTTCTGCATCTATAGAAACCACTAGGGTAGGGATTTTAGATGTCACTTGTTTCCAGATTAGGTCAATATTCCTTCTGGTATTCTCAAACAGCTGTCTGCCCTGAATAAAGCCTACTTGGTCGGCATGGACGAGTGAGTTTAGTAGCGGATTTAACCTGTCAGCCTGTATTTTTGCTATTATTTTTAGATCTTGATTAATCAATGATATGGGTCTGTAGTTTCCTGGTTGGAGTGTGTCTTTGTCAGGTTTAGGGATCAATACTATGGTAGCTAGGGTCATGTCTGGAGGGAGGAGTCCCCCCTGTTTCATGTAGTCAAAGAGTTTCATTAGTTGGGGTGTAAGTTCTTCTTTGAAGGTTTTGTAGTATGTACCTTCGAACCCATCCGGGCCTGGAGCTTTGTTACCTTTCAAGGTAGATATGGCTCTATGTACTTCTTCCTCTGTAATTTCGGCTGACAAATTGGCCACCGCGTCTCTCCCTAGTTTGGGCAGGTCGAGGTTATTTAAGTAGCTGTTAATATGGTCTTCTTCACTTCCGTCAGGAGTGTGTGCGTCTGGTGTGTGGTTGTACAGTTTTTTGTAAAAGTCTTCAAAGACTTTGGCTATCTCGTCTGGTCTTGATTTCGTCGTTCCATCCGGATGTTTGATGGCCGTGATGTGGGATCGTTCTTGTCTAGGTCGCAGTGTTCGGGCCAGAAGTGAGTCCGTCTTATTGGATTTCTCGTAATAAGTCCGTTTCGTCCAGATCATGGATTGAGCGGTATCGTCCAGTAGGAGTGTGCGGATGTCTCTCCGAACCGCTACCAGTTTCTTATAGATCTCATTGTCGGGTGTTGCTTGATGTTTCTGTTCAAGATTTCTTAATTGATCCAACAGGGTCTCCAGTTGTTTATGTTTCATCTTCTTCTTCCTAGTGGCTAGTTTTATAAGGGTCCCTCTTATAACAGCTTTATGGGCCGCCCATATTGACCCTGCGCTAACATCTGGGGTATTATTTGTGGTGAAGTATTCCACTATTTCAGTCCGTATCTGTTCTTTGAGTTCCGGGTCTCTCAGTAGGGATGTGTTTAGTCTCCACGTCCACGGCGAGGCCAAACATAAGTTTCCCAGTGTAATGGACACGTCCGCATGGTCAGACCATGATATATTGCCAATCGCCGAACCTGTAATCCTGGGCATGCCTGTCGCGTTAGTTAGGAATAAGTCTATCCTGGAGTATGTGCCATGAGGTGTTGAGTAGAAGGAGTAGTCCCTGTCTCCTGGGTGGTGCGCTCGCCATACATCTGTTAAGCCCACGTCTAGTATAAATTTTTTGAGCAGTCGGTCTTGTCCCCCCCTGCCATGGGATCTCGGTGTTCCGTCTTTAGTGCTCCTGTCCGCTGCCGGACATGGGGTGGCGTTGAAGTCTCCTCCCATATAGACCATGCCATGTGGAAGTAAGGAGATTTTCTCTCGGAGGGTGGTCCAGAACGAGGGGTCTGGTTGGTTAGGGGCATACACGTTGACCAGGTGTATGGTGTGTGAGTACAAGATGCCCGAAACTATAATGTATCGGCCGTCTGGGTCTGTTTCATGGGTCGTCTTGCGAAAAGGGCAGCTGTTTCTGATCAGAATAGCTACTCCGTTGCGTTTGCATTGTGATCTTGCTTCAAATGATCCTCGAAAGATGTGGTCTTTTAGGTTTACATTGGCTTGTTTCGATAGGTGGGTTTCCTGGATGTAGGCAATATCCGTCTTCAGTCTCTTTAGTTCCTTAAACATAAGGCGGCGTTTCTTAGGAGCATTAATTCCTTTAACATTCAATGACGTGATTTTAATCATCGCGACGTGTTTGGTTAGGTCTTTTATAGCCGTTCGGGGACCCGGGTCCTTCCACGTCTGGCTCAGTGTCATGTCTTGCGCCTCCCCGGGCACCCCTCCGCCTCCACCGCTCCTCCAGGTCGCACCACACATAAATAGGAAAGAAAAGAGAGGATAGTAAAGAAGAAGAAGAAGAAAGACATCCGAATCGAGTCAGATGTATAGATGTAGAAACTCTGGTCTTACTCTTTGCCAGGGTTTTTCTGGGAGCATGTTCCTTCATCCCGTCCACGGTCAACGTAAGAAGGGATTAGGGATATGTGGGTTCCGTCACGCGTGTGCCTACACAATGTAAGTTGACCTCTTATTTCTCTTATCTGAGGTAGTATATGACTAGGGATTTGTCCTATCGGGACCCCTCTATCAGTCTTTCCTGGTTATTGATGTGTGGGTGTTTGGGGGGCGCGATCAGCAGGGTTCTTTCCGTCCCTGATCCCCCTCCCCCCGCCCCGTATCCCCTCCCTCTCAAGGCGGGACTCTCCAGTTCCTACGCTTTCTCTCAGGCGTTCAGTCCATGAGGTCGCGTTGTAATTGTCCGGTGTTTCTTCCCAAGGTGTTTATCCGACCACCCCCCCTTTTTTCTTCCAAGTGGTTAGGTGTGAGGATATATACATACAGGAAGTGCTACCCTGACCGTTACAATCCTATGCGTCTATTGTGTGATGTTGGTGTTCGTGGGATCACGGGTTGGTAGTGTCAGTATGGTCATGCATGTGAGGGTATAACCGATTTGTCCTGGTTCCTATCGGGGGTACTTCCCATGTAGGGAGGGTCGCCTGGTAGGTGGTTAGGAGGACAGGCTCAGAGGGGATCGAAGACAGATTCAGCGTCTTAGTGGTCCTAGAAAATAATTAATTATATATTTATTGTTTTTTTTATTTTTATTTTTATTTTTTTATTTATTTTTTTTTTTTCCTTTTTTCTTCCCCTCCTCTTTTCCTTTTTCTTTTGGGTGTATGTGTGAAATTTTGTAAGAGTATGGTCCCCCCTCTTTCTCTGCTATATATATGTAGTATCAGGGGTGATAGATGTTGGGAGCCTGCCACTGTATAGAGGGAGCATGGTGTCGCGGGAGAAGGATCTCCGAGGAAAACCACGGGACGGGGAGGGGGGGGGAGATCGATGAGATCATTACAGCGGTAGGGTTTTAGATAGGACTAAAGAATGGTACCCGACATGGGTAAGAGTCTGGGGTGGTTATAACTTGGGTAAAGTATAGGTAACCGAAACGATTTTCACTTCTATCTATCTAATGTACCCCAGCATAACATTACATCTGTATAAAACATCAAGAACTCTCCTTTCCCCCCTCCCTCCCCCTTTTTTTTTTTCTTCCTTCTCCCTTTTTTTCCCCTTTCCCCCCCGTACAGCAGGAAGAGGATCGTGAATATTAACATCGTTCAGGATATCAAGGGATATGCAATATTACTGTGGTTCAGAGAAATAATAACGAGATGATGTAGAGTGATGCAGGCCTACACGCCAAAAAAATTAGGCGGATCCGGTTCCCATCAGGCCTGGGTGTCAATGAAGCCTCCACCTTGGTAAAAAGTCCCGGGGGCCCCCACAGCCTGTGGGATCAGCTGTCAGGTTGAGTCCTGCAAAGGGCTGCTTGAAGCCTATTGCGGTACCCCCCACAGCCCTCCCAAAGCAAGTCGTGAGGGGGTCAGACCCATTCCCGTATTAGCCTCCTCGACAATTTAAAGTAGGACACTGGCATGTATCATAAAGTAACATAATATTGAACCTACAGTTAAAACAAGAATGGAGGATTGGCTGAAAGGGGGACTAGCCAGGGCAGGTTTCGATGTGACTCCCTTTAGAGTTCCAGTCAGAGTACGATAAAAGGGGGCTAGTGTCGGCTCTCATCACAGCGAGGGGAGAACTAATTTAAACTGAACAGTCTCCGTGGAATATGAGGTGGGGTAGAAGGCGGTGGATGGTGTTGTGTGATGTGTGATTATACGATACCCACAGTGCTTCAGCGATGGCCTCTAGCTCCGACTTCTTGCCACTCTGTCTGTAGTTGTTGGAGCTCGGTAGGGTGCAGAGAGATGTCTGGAAGTCGGGGGGGTGGTTGTAGGCCGAGGTTCCTAAAGAAGCGTTGGGGATCCCCTCCCGGCATCAGGATGTGTGAGCGGTCTCCCCGGAACACCATAAGCTTGAAGGGGAATCCCCAGGCATATTTCAGACCTGCGTCTCGTAGGGCTGCTGTGATAGGCCTCCACTCTCGTCGTCGTTGAAGTGTCGACGGTGCCAGATCCTGGTATAAGGATAATGTGGCCCCTGCGTACCGTAACGGTGCATCCCGGCTTTTCCCCATCAGCGCTTCCCTCGTGCTGTAGTATAGGAAGCGGACGATTACGTCCCGTGGGGTGTTGGTGTCGATCTTCTGTGGTCTCAGGGCTCTATGTGCCCTTTCCATGTGCCACTGTTCCTCCGATAAGGCGGGTAGGAGAGGCTTCAGGGCAGAGAGTAGTATCCCCTTTAAATCCTCGTCTTTCTCCTCAGGGAGGCCCCGAATGCGGAGGTTATTTCTCCGTGACCGGTTGGCCATATCTTCTAATGTTAGGTCGGTTTCCACCAGATGTGAGGTCATACGGTTTACTCGGTCTATAAGCGCATTGTGGGCTAGCGTTGTGGTCTCCATGCGCTCTTCCAAGATGGCCGTGCGTTTTCCCAGGGCCCCTATCTCTGCTTGGAGAATTGCCGTTGAGTTGGCTATTTCTCCTGCCAAGAAGGCCCTGACTTCAGCGAGTTTGGCCAAAACGGTATCTTGGTCATGGAGTGGGGCATCCCTGGTCGCCTTCGGTGATATTTGTGGGGAGCTCCCGTCGCCATCTTGACTTCCTGCACGGCCTTGTTTGTGCATGGGGAAGTGGTCTAGGACGGAGCTGGAGGTCCCAATGTCGGCCGTTTTTTTCCCCTGCTTCTTAGGGGGTCTCTTCTCCATGTCGGAGGTTCCCGTGAGGGGTAGTTAGACGATTTTTGAGGTCGCTTTTGAATGCTTTAGGCACAGTTGCTGCGGAGCTCTACCGAAACACGTCCAGTCTCATTGACGGCTCGGCCACGCCCCCCTATAGTGGTCCTTTAATCATAGAAGCCCCACGCCCTCTATGCCTCAGTAATACCACTTTTTTGCCTGTTCCTGCATAACCGGGTCTAACCTTTTCATACATAATAACAATGTAATTTAAGTATAAGCTCATTTGTTTTTTAGAGTTGATGTGGTTGGTTGATTTTATAAAGGGTACAAGAAAAGAGGGGGTAGAACAAACGTAACAGATGAGAGAACCCATATATCAAAAGTATCTCACCTTTGACAGTACTACCAAATAATATACACTGCTCAAAAAAATAAAGAGAACACTTAAACAACATAATGTAACTCCAAGTCAATCACACTTCTGTGAAATCAAACTGTCCACTTAGGAAGCAACACTGAGTGACAATCAATTTCACATGCTGTTGTGCAACAGGTGGAAATTATAGGCAATTAGCAAGACACCCCCAGTAAAGGAGTGGTTCTGCAGGTGGTGACCACAGACCACTTCTCAGTTCCTATGCTTCCTGGCTGATGTTTTGGTCACTTTTGAATGCTGGCGGTGCTTTCACTCTAGTGGTAGCCTGAGATGTAGTCTACAACCCACACAAGTGGCTCAGGTAGTGCAGCTCCTCCAGGATGGCACATCAATGCGAGCTGTGGCAAGAAGGTTTGCTGTGTCTGTCAGCGTAGTGTCCAGAGCATGGAGGCGCTACCAGGAGACAGGCAAGTACATCAGGAGACGTGTAGGAGGCCGTAGGAGGGCAACAACCCAGCAGCAGGACCGCTACCTCCGCATTTGTGCAAGGAGGAACAGGAGGAGCACTGCCAGAGCCCTGCAAACTGACCTCCAACAGGCCACAAATGTGCATGTGTCTGCTCAAACGGTCAGAAACAGACTTAATGAGGGTGGTATGAGGGCCTGACGTCCACAGGTGGGGTTTGTGCTTACAGCCCAACATCGTGCAGGACGTTTGGTATTTGCCAGAGAACACCAAGATTGGCAATTTCGCCACTGGTGCTCTTCACAGATGAAAGCAGGTTCACACTGAGCACATGTGATAGAGTCTGGAGAACGTTCTGCTGCCTGCAACATCCTCCAGCATGACCGGTTTGACAGTGGGTCAGTGATGGTGTGGGGTGGCATTTCTTTGGGGGGCCGTACAGCCCTCCACAGAGGTAGCCTGACTGCCATTAGGTACCGAGATGAGGTCCTCAGACCCCTTGTGAGACCATATGCTGGTGCGGTTGGCCCTGGAGGCCACACATACACACTACTGAGCCTTATTTTGACTTGTTTTAAGGACATTACATCAAAGTTGGATCAGCCTGTAGTGTGTTTTTCCACTTTAATTTTGAGATTGACTCCAAATCCAGACCTCCATTTGATTTCCATTTTTTTATTTTTGTGTGATTTTGATGTCCGCACATTCAACTATGTAAAGAACAAAGTATTTCAGAAGAATATTTAATTCATTCAGATCTAGGATGTTATTTTTGTGTTCCCTTTATTTTTTTAAGCAGTGTATTTGCAAAATAACATTTTCTTCAGAAACATATCAAATGTACCATCTGTACAAGGAGTGCCAGTTCTGATCACTAAGGTGGGCAAAGAGATTCTATGGAAACGGTCAGATTTAGTACTTGTTGATTTTTTTCTGTTTTATTCGTTTATTTGATTAGGTTGCACCAGACCACGTGCTTCCAACACAAGAAGACACATATGTTTACAGTCCATTGGGAACTGCTGTAAAAATTGATGGCGCAGACAGCACAGGAAAAAACTCCAGCCTTGTCACAATGTATGTTTTGTTTCTAAAATACATACTTCTATAATTTGCTTCTGACTGCAAAATCAGCATTCTTTTGTTCTCCTTATTTTAGATTTATGATATGGAACACTATGATGGGAACATCGATACTTAGTATACCATGGGGGATAAAGCAGGTAAGGACATACTTGTCAGAGGCAATTTGTTTGTTTTTTTGCTTTTGTTATTTAGTTATTTATTTATTTTTTAAACATGCTATCAAATTCTTAAATATTAGAATGTATTTTAAATTCCTGGGTCAATGAATATAGAAAGCAAAATATATCACACCCAGCTGAATCAACATTCAATAACCTTTTGAATAATACAAATGCAATTTAGGTCACTGATATGTATAGCCCATTGCAGTGGTTATGGGGTTAGTAGACGCTGTACCTTGGTTCTGTCTCAAACATTTATTCACATTGTTTGACAATAATTGAAGGTCTCCCAGGAACTAGACTAAGAGGCTCTGCACTATCAACCACCATATGTGTATCCAGGGCCCATCTGTGCATGACTCTCTTGTCCTCGTGTTTCTGTATACATTCATTTATCTGCTTTGTTATATGACCATTGCAAAGTGCTGCACAATATGTTGGTGCTCTATAAATTATATGTTGTATTCAAAATTACTGAAAAAACGCAAGACCTTATGTATGCATTCAGCCCTATTGACTTCTTGTAGCAAAAACACTTACGTGATCACTTCCAAAAAGTGTGCCAGAATACAGGCATCTTCCAGCACCTCCACCTCAGCTTCATTGAGCTGTTCACATATTTTTCTGCTGTTCTCAGTATTGCAACTTGTTGCCTCCATTCTATTAGTAAATCTCAGACGAGCTTATTAAAATGGCTGCTGACATGCACAATTATTTCAAGCAGTAACTAAGCCAACCAAATGAACATTTTATACAAATAATTAACTGGTAAAGTGCAAGCACAACTACAAGTAAAATGTCAAGTCATTTTCAAAGAGTTTGCTATTTGATTTAAATCATGAGCAAGCAAGAAGTAAATTGCAGGCAAAGTATGTGGGGAAAAAAACCTCATGCAATTCAAAAAGCTTGCAAAATGAAAACCACTCACTTTTTTTTTATATAGATATACATGTATTATGTGCGATAAGAGGTCTTAATAGAAAAATGCAAAAACTCAGAAATAGTTTCACATTGTGTTAAACAAAATGTTACATTGTAGATTATTCCTTAAAAGGAAATCAGTTTTTCTGGCACTATAGCTTCCCCCTCCGTCAAGGCCTCCCTCTTCTGTATCTTACCTGGCGATGATGTCCTTTAGCGCTGGCTTGGGTTTGCCATAGCTCCTCCCTTGACCAGTGGGGTAGACCTAATGCGCATGCACAGCAACGGCCGTGCTCGCATCAGTATTTCCCCAATGCTATGGGGATTCGGGTGACGCTGAAAATCCTCATGCATAATGTGAGAACGTCCAGCATCACCAAATGTCACCTAGGAGCCCAGAAGTCCCTCTAGTGGCTGTCTCCACTAGAGGTGGAGTTAACCCTGAAAGGTAATTATTGCAGTTTCTTAAACGCAAAAATTTCCTTTGCAGGGTTAAGGGACCTGGGACAGTGCACCCAGACCACTTCAATGAGCTGAAGTGGTCTAGGTGCCTGTAGTGTCCCTTTAATTACATGAAAAATGTTAGCATCTAATGCAATGGATTTATACTTAATCATGCTGACTGTCCATTTCTTTTGATTTTAGGCTGGTTTTACCTCTGGAGTTTGCATTCTCCTGCTGATGGGACTTATAACTCTCTACTGCTGCTATAGGGTTGTGAAATCAAGAGGGGAAATACGTAAGCTTATCTTACATGATGATATTTCTAATCTTCCGTACAGCCAATGTAATTTATTTAAACCCAGGTTTGCTGCATTTCTTGGAAGGGCTTCCTTTTCCATCAGTACTAGTTGCTTGTGCTTGAATATGTGTGTTGGAGATACAATTTTTTCATTTGTTTTATTTCATTTTATTGTTTGTTTTTGTTTTTTCAACATAACCAGCAACCAAGTAGCAAATTTGGGATTCAGACATTTCAAACTACATATGCATATAATTTACACCCACTATTATTTCCCTCCTCAACTAAGCTAGACCAGAGAAGGGGGTTGGATATTTGTCTTTTGCCACTGTACTGACTGCTTCAAACTCCGTGCAAAACCTAAAGCATAGTGGCAGCCAAAAGGACCTACCTCTCCCTCCAAGAACAGTCTTATGGCTATGCAGCCTTAGTGCATGATCCCACAGTGAAAAACACAATGCCATTCATAAACAAGAAAAAAACATTTTTAGATATTCATGAGTGGGGGGTGATCCTTAAGAGATAACATAACAAAATAAAGAACACAAATCAGGAGTAAGAATAGATGACAGATCCACCCTAATTTTGTGGATATACCACACAAAAAAATACAATAAGGGACCATTCACTAAATGGTGTTTCGATAGTCTCAAGAAAAATAGAGAAAAAAAATCTATAGCATAGATATAGTGCAAGAGCTATGATGACCTCTAATGGTAATGTTATAGATTTTCTTGACATCAAGCACCATATAATTACTGATATATCTATATATAGTAGTAGAATAGTTCCAAGCAGGCTTAAAGGGACACTGTAGTCACCAGAACAACTACAGCTTTTTGAATTTGTTCTGGTGAGTAGAATCATTACCTTCAGGATTTTTTGCTGTAAATACTGTCTTTTCAGAGAAAATGCAGTGTTTACATTACAGCCTAGTGATAACTTCACTGGCCACTCCTCAGATGGCTGTTACAGATCCTTCCTGGGTCATGGCTGCCTAAAATGCATCCAAACATTCAGTATCTCCTCCCTCTGCATGCAGACACTGAACTTTCCTCATAGAGATTCATTGATTCAATTCACCTCTTTGAGGAGATGCTGATTGGCCAGGGCTGTGTTTGAATCATGCTGGCTCTGCCCCTGATCTGCCTCCTTGTCAGTATCAGCAGGCCCAGACTGGCCATCGGGCATACCGGGCAAATGCCCGGTGGGCCGCGATGGCCGAGGCCGGCAGGGGAGATCACAGGATCTCCCCTGCCAGCCCGTGCAGGGCCAGCGCTACCCGAGCGCCGGCCCCGCTGTGTGCCTCCATGGGCCGGTGGGGAGATCAAAGATCTCCCTTTACCGGCCCAGAGACACTTCCAGGCGGCCGCTTGCTGGAGTTTGAGGGAGGGAGGAGAGGACCGGCGGAGCTCTATCCAGCAGCTCCGCCGGGTCCTCTCGCGGGATTCTGAGCGTTGCCGCGGTTACCGCGGCAACGCTCAGATCTCGCGAGAGTGAACTCTAGCCTACAGGCTAGAGTTCACGCTCACCACTAGGACCACCAGGGATCAGGCAGCATGGCTCTCCCATGGCAGAACGGCTCCCCCCGTCCCAGGCAAAACGGCCCCCCCCCTCCCAGGCTAAAGGTAAGAAGGGAGGGGGGGATATAACTTTTTTTAAAATTATTATTATTAATTAAAAAAAATAAAAATAATTTAAATTAAAAAAAAATCACACTCACACACATCACCCCCAGACACACACACAGCACCCAGACACACACACAGCACCCCCAGACACACACATCACCCCCAGACACACACATCACCCCCAGACATACACAGCACCCAGACACACACAGCACCCCCACACAGCACCCAGACACACACAGCACCCCCAGACACACACACCCAGACACACACAGCAACCCAGACATACACAGCACCCAGACACACACACACACACACACAGCACCCAGACACACACACACCCCCAGACACAGCACAGCCCCAGACACACAGCACCCAGACACACAGCACCCCAGACACAGCACCACACAGACACACACAGCACCCAGACACACACAGCAGACACACACAGCACCCCACACACACAGCACCCCCGACACACACAGCACCCCCAGACACACAGCACCCCCAGACATACACATCACCCCCAGACACACACAGCGCACTCAGGCACACAGCACCCTCACTCACACACAGCACCCTCGCTCACACACACACACACAGATATATATATATATATATTTACAGATATATATATAATATATAAAATAACCCTCAGTGAGTTAACAGACAAAGAAAATTAGAATGTGACGGCAGATAAAAACACCCTCACACACAGCACCCCTCTTACATACACACACACTGCGCCCCTCACACATACAATACGTCCAAATATATATATGTATGTTTATATATATATATACACACACACACACACACACTACAGCACTACATACATTACGCTCCAGATACACGCTAGATCCCTTACCTTATATGCACTCTTAATCCTCTATACACACACACACACACACACACAATCTCCTATACACACTCTGGGTCCTTTACACACTAGATCTCCTACACACACACTGCACCACCTACACACACACTACATTCCTTGTCAGCAAACACATACAACATTCTCTAAACACACCCTCTCTACAACCCCTACACACACTACGTCACCTATACACACACTACAGCCCGTATGCACACACTCGCTACATCCCCTATAACACTATGCCACCTATACACACACTCTCTACAGCCCCTAGCCACACATATTACACCACAAACACATATGAAATTGACCTATTTACACAATACCACACCACACTCTACACACACGCAATCCCACAAGCAGGCTCCAAACACATGCACCATACACTTTCCTGGCCCTTTTGTCCTCTGGTATCCCACTTGTTGAGACACCAGAGACAATTTAAAAGCAAACACAGCGCAAGCATGTTATTAAATTTGCTTGCGCTGCGCAGAACAAATACAGGGCCTTTTTCTAATGCCAGAGCTCTTCAGCGCAGCTCTGCGCATTGAACCAACATGCTCACTTTGAGAGGAGGCGTGCTTGTCATTAGTGATGACAAAACACACCCTCTCTGGCCCCGCCCCCTTCTTAGGGGGCCGCTCTGATTGAAAAATGCCCGGGCCTAATTTTTTCCCCAGTCCGGCCCTGAGTATCAGTATCCTATAGGGAAGCACTGTGATTGGATCAGGCCACCACTTCTGCTGATGTCAGCAGACAGGTTTCTATTCTGAGGCAAACAGCATGGAGAGCTACAGCTTCAGGCTTGAATACAAGTAGGATTTTGCTATATTTAGGGAGGAATGAGGGGCCCAGGGGGGCTAGATGGTGGTTTTAACATATAGTGTCAGGAATACATGTTTGTGTTCCTGACCCTATAGTCTTCCTTTAAAGGACCACTATAGGCACCCAGACCACTTCAGTTCAATGAAGTGGTCTGGGTGCCAGGTCCATCTAGGGTTAACCCTGCAGCTGTAAACATAGCAATTTTAGAGAAACTGTGATGTTTACAATAGGGTTAATCCAGCTTCTAGTGGCTGTCTCATTGAGCGTTTAACCCCTTCCTCCCCCTTCAGCCCGGCTGGAGTGGGACCCTGAGGATGGGGGGGACCTAAAGACCCTATAGAGCCAGGAAAACAAGTTTGTTTTCCTGGCACTATAGTGGTCCTTTAAGATAAGAGCTGATCAAATCACATGAGGAGCTAATAGGGGAGACTGGCAACAAATAGAAACAAAGTAAAGTCAATATTGGTGTCACTGAGACTATGACTAGGAGTGTGAAGCTTTGCAACAAATGTTGCCAGCTTCCAGAGAGAATGGAGAATGAAAGGGGTATACATCAAATAGATGCACTAAAGGTCTAATCTGCTATCTGTAATCCTACTGTGCCTTCGAGGGCAGTCCTTAAATTAAAGCATATCTAGTCCCAACCCCTAATATTATAATTCCTCTAAAGCGATTATGACATTGAGAAATTGTCTGCAAATGTCTCAGTAAATGCAATCAAATGACTTATTATTGCAATGTGAGCCGCAAACAAGGTAGAGCCGATCTCTGCTATATATCGGGTCAGCAATAGCAGTGTGTGCAGGCTCCTTGTGATCAGAGTCAGGTGACTCCCAGGCTAAGTTGTTCTGATTTATAGGTATGAATTATGGAGCATTGAAGACAACTGTATTGATACTAGTGGGTATGTGCACAAGCGTATAAGGGGTTCTGACAGAAGCGCTTATCTTCTTAGCATATAGCTGGTTAAGCATCATGAGAAATGTAGTCCATGACTGGTTTAGTGGCAGATGTCTGCAATCCTAGGTCTAGATCAGGGGTAGGCAACCTACGGCACTAGTGCCATGCACGGCATTCGAGGTGCCTTTGCACGGCATTCAAGGTGCCTTTGCACTGCACTCAAGGCTGCTAGAGCCAAACAGGCTCTGGCCTATCAGGAGTCCCAGTAAAACTTCAGATATCTGCTAATACGAAGAGGTGGTGAAGGACAATCCTCAATTTATGCATTGCAGCACGTAGAGGAAGTTATCTCAGAGCACTTCATTCCAGCACTTGTGAATGGGAATCCACACAGTAGTAGAGCAGCTCGCAGTTGCTGTTGCAGCTCCTGTTCTTGACCTGTACATGGCCGGCCTGGTCCCGACTGGAACCCAGGGAAGCCACCCACACTGCTATATATAAACAGAAATGCAGAATAACCCTCCCCTCGTACAAATAATACGGACAGCCCACACACAAACATACACACAATCCGCTTAAACGCAACACCACTAACAATCCACATACATGCACACAACCCCACATGCAGCCTCTCACATGCAATACCCCAAACAGCCCCAACACGCTACCAAACACACAATGTGACATATCCATCCACACACACAATTCCACAAGCAGCCCCCATACACAGCCCACATTCATATGTATCATACACAATACCATAAACTACTCATGAACATATACAATATAATAGCTCAAATACACACAAATACAACGACACAAAGCAATTACAGTAAAAATAACACAAGCAGAACACGGCAGCAAACACACTTCAATTTTAAAAAAAAATAGGACCGGCACGCTACGGGACATCACAATCCTATATCGGCACAGTGCTGCTAAAAGGTTGCCTGCCCCTGGTCTAGATGGTATCAACATATGCACTAATATGCACAGTAAATATGATCTAATATTATAGTGTTTAGTAAATAACTTGTGAGTGGTTTTGTTTTTGTTTTTGTTTTCTGTTATTAGCATTCATAAATACATCAAGCTGGGAGTTTCCGGATGTTTGTCAATACTATTTTGGCTCTTTTGGGCAGTTTACCAGCCTCTTATTTTCTTTGGTATCCCTTATTGGAGCCATGATTGTCTACTGGGTACTGATGTCTAATTTCCTCTTCAACACTGGGAAATTTATTTATAGTAAGTATTATTTTAGTCATCTTAGTTGACAAACCGCTTTATGCGTGTGATATTTGGTAATATGACAATGTTAAATAACTCTGAAGAAGACATTCTGTCAAGGGTTAATCTTGAAAGACATGTAAATCAGTGTACAGTCTCCTTATATTGATATATGTAGAATTGCTTTAACTGTTAAAGGAACACTATAAGCACCATAACCTCTATAGCCCACTGTTTAACAATTTAAACATAATAACTTAATCCCATTGAAGTTGTTATGGTGCCAGGAGGTCCTGTGTGCCATTTCACCTAAGGAGTTAAACTTGTTACGAACAATCTAACCCCAGAGTTCTGGATGCTGTGCTCGTTAGTAGGAACAAAACCCTCAATACCACAACCTAAACCACAGTTTGTTGCACTGAAAAATTTAATTTTGTTCCTACAAAGCATTTCCTTGTTTTATCTTGCTCAGTAAAACATGTTGTGGTATTTTGCACCTAGATATGCATCGTGTGTGCTTTGTACATTACAACCCACCTCATTTCTTCCACAGACAGGCAGAGGAACTTAAAGGGACACTTCACTGCTCAAATACAACACAAAATCACAGTTTAATAGATATATCCCCAAAGAAAAAATGCATGCATATAATTATGCTTTTTTTTGGGGGATATATCTAAAAGCTGCTTGCAAAAGCTGAAGATCTCTTGTCTCTAGACTTTGGAAGCTCTCCCCTTTTAACCCTGTCCAGGCTTTCTATCGCTGTCCAATCACAGACTTCCCAATTCAACTCAATGAGAAGTCTTTGCAAGACAGGTGCTCTGGGCAATTGCTGCCTCTTGAGTTCAGCTCCACTGAGAAAAGAAACTAGGAAGTGACCTGTTGTCAGCTTCAAAGTCTAGGTGGGTAACAAGGTTAATTCATAAAAATGTCAATTTCTATTGAAATCTGCACTTTTTGGAAAATGGGGGGGGGGGAGAAAGAAGACGCACTCTCTACTCGTGAAGCACGTCAGCAAGATGAAGTGCTTCAGGGGTCTGCAATGTCCTTTTACCCAGAATGCCAAAATCTGTGAGACAGACATCAGATGTCCTTTGAAGAGAAATAAGAAAACAAAGTTGTTTAGAGCTTTAAAACTAATGAACCATGATGGAAACAACAAACAAATTTAAAATAATCTGAAGTGGCCATTATATAAACTTATAGGACATCAAGCTTGCTAAATTGCCTAATCAGTAAGTATTTGCAGTTATAAAATATTGACATACTGACACAGAATAATGCAATAGGTTCAACAATTTACATGTATTGGTTTCTATATATACGATACATATTTTTATTTATTTATATTATTTCAGATTACGTACATCATATCAATGTTACTGAAGTGGTCTTAAGCACCAACGGCAGCGACAAAGGTAAGATAGTTCTAATTTTATGGAAGATTAAAAATAAAATGCTCAGAAATTCTCCTATAAATATATTGTGGTATTTTCTAAAAACACACCGGAATTTGGCAGCAGCCAGTTCCTCAGGAAGCCATCACAAAGGTAAACATCATGTTTAAATAGATATTTCTAAGTATTCCTATCTGCCCCTTCACCGGGAAATAACCCTAAAAGTTGTGTGTGTAAGTTTAGAATATCTTATTTAAAATAGGATTGACACTTCAGCACAGAGCTAGGTTATGCACAAATGGCTGTCAGTGAATTAAGTAACTTGCTGAGTTGTCCTAAGACATGTGTTTTATACAATGCATTTATATATTTAATTTGTGGTGCTTTTTGTGTATATATATTTTTTGTTGTTGTTGGGGTCAAAATATTTTTATACATGTATATGCATACATATTCATTTAATTTATTCATCTTGTTTTTATAAAGAAATATTTCAAATTTCAAGACCTTGTGTGTAATTGAGGTAAATAGAAAATAGCTAGTTAAAGGTAAAACGGAGAGTGTGATAACAATATGAATTGGATAAACATCGTATCCATATTATTTTATGATTTCTTTTTTGCATTAGCGTAGGATAGCATAAAACATATACAACATATTGTTAAATAACAAACTACATTAACAGAGTGGAAATAGGAAATATTATGAAAAGAGTGAACGTTTATATTAAAAGTTGGGGGCTCGATCCACCCTTGATATTCAAAGATAGCCAGAAGTTCACGAAATATGGAATATATTATATGTAATATACCAGGTAGTATCAATTAAATGTGTTGTGAGTATGGCTATGCTGTATAGACTTTATAGTTACTAAAATGATGGGATATTGGGATGTTGTCTGCTGTTCCCAGGAAGTTAAAAATGACCATTTTTATATCTGATTATGTGTCCCGCCTCCTACCGTATCTAACCTTTGTTCTATTCTGGATTATCCTTTTTCAGTTATTTGCCCAAATATAATCCCAAACCACTCAAATGACTCTATGGAAGATTCTTTTGCCAATGGCACGGAGTTTCAGGAATTTCAGACATGGTGGAATAAAACAGATACAGTTCCGTTTTACCTCATTGTTGTTTTGCTTCCTCTTCTGAACTTTCGCTCTCCATCTTTCTTTGCCAAGTTTAATGTCTTAGGTAAGTTCTCCTTCATATTATCTAAAAATTATCACAAAACTGACTAATGACACTGAAACCCAGTATTCTAATTTTTTTTGTGCACTTTTTTTCCACATTGAATGCTGTGTTACTTTGAAAAATGTTTGTATATTTGGGCTAAACACACACACCAAACGCCAGAAATTCAGCCATATGATCTTTACTGAGTAGAAAGAAGAGATTTCTGTATGTCAAGAGACCTGACTTTACCAAAATAAGTCAATGTGATCCAATAGTATCCACTTATTTTTATTACAGCAGAAATCACATGGGGCTTACAGCATTTATATTAAATTATATTACTGGTATTTATAAAGCGCCAACATGTTCCTCAGCGCTGTACAATTAGTAGAGAACGTACAATGTACACCGGCCAATACAAAAAGTAAAGAGGGCTCTGAGCCGAGATTTAGCCACTGAAGCTCTTTTTTATAAAGTGCTTAGTTAGATAGCCTATGAGCTTACAGTCTAGAGGCATGATCCCATTCCATCACAGGTACATATGTACTTCTCACCTAAGATCATCAGGGACTGGCACTGGACCCGTTCCTTGGTTAGGGTTGAGAATAAAAATTGTAAAGACTGGACCCTATACAATGACCCTGGCTGGAGAAGTTCTGCTACTGGGTTAATTCATTTGATAGTATAACTTTTTATTTTACTACTACAACATAATAACTGTTCTGTGATATGTTAGAAATGAAGTGTTGTTTTAGGTCATAATTATCAACAATTCATGTAAATCTGTTTAAGTATGTTGACCTACAGTACATCTCTTTTAATATTTGTACTTGAGTTTGTAAAATCATTACTGTTTCATTGCAGGCACAGTGTCTGTAGTGTACTTGGTATCTCTTGTTACATTTAAAGCTGTTCGTCAAGGATTTCACATACGTTTTCAATGGAATGGAGTAGAAGACTTTTTCGTACCTGGTAAGATGATCATGTTTTGCAACTATTACCGTGAGCTTTGCTGAGAATAGTTGATGATGTAAGCCCTACACACTTGCTGAGTATGTGCACTTTTGCACTTAGCAGCAGTTTCAGAAAACATGTTGCTCAAGCAGCTTACTGGTAGCTTCATTCATGGCTTTTTATGAATGAACCTGTACACAGATCCATTCTGAGAGGTTGGGAATTGCCCCTATGCTAAGTAAGTACTTGTGCGCGTAAGCAGTTAACTTACCTTTTCTCTCACACGTTCTGTAAGTGGGTGGCTCTACCTCCTTGGCTAAATCATAGGAAATCATTAGGAAGCTAGAGTGCGCTGTGCCAGTCAGATGGTCTGTATGAGACCATCAGATTGAAATAACAGTTTTACTCTATTTCATCAATAGCGCCTTGTGCCTAGCTGAGTGACAGCCACTAGCGACATTTAAACCCTGCAATGTAAACTGTTCTGCAAAATGGCAATGTTTTACACTGCAGTGGCAAAACTATAGCGTCATGGTACTGAGATTACTTCAAGGAGAGGATGTGATCTGGTTTCCTATATTGTCACCAACAGGCGGATAATATTCACATCTATACAATAAGAAAAACACAAGTCATGAGAGTATTAAATATTTGGACTGGGGCAAAAGATTTAAAAAACGAGAGGGTGCAGTTGGAGAGGGAAATACATGTCAAATGAAATGCTTAACAACAATCCAAATAATCCTCCACATTCCGCAATAGTGTTTTGTGGTTGTTTATTGTGCCATTAAACGTGAATAAGACATTGTTTCCACACTAAATGTGTCTTTCTCAAGATGGCTTGAGATTTTTGTATTGTTTTAATTGAGGGTTCTGCTGAGGAACCTGGTCCTGTGGCACAAGCACCAAAAATTTGGGATACCTTGGAGTGCCTTAAACTACAATTTTGTTCACATTATTTAAGTGCTTCAATATGCACATAATAATAAAAATACACACAGATATCTATGCCCACATGTAAAAATATATGCTAAGCAGGAACACCACTCAGGGGCGTACCTAGAGCATTTGGCACCCGGGGCGGATCCTGTGCTTGGCACCCCCTTGCCCCCCCACCCCAAAAAAAAAAACCTGTAAAAAATGTTAAAGGTTTTCTTTTTTCTTTTTTTACAATTTGTACTCTTTGCAAAACCGCTGTCAGCCCCTCCTACAAAACCTTTGTTCTGCCCCGCCCCTCCTACAAAACCTCTGTCAGCCCCTCCTACAAAACCTTTGTCCTGCGCTGCCCCTCCTACAAAACCTCTGTCCTGCCCCTTCTACAAATCCTGTACTGCCCCATCTACAAAACCCCCGCAACCCTCTTTCCACAAATCCCTGCAGCCCCACACACACATTATCCCCCCTTATAAAGACTCCTGTCCCAATACAAAACCCCCACCCCCTTCTACAAAATCCCTGCAGCCCCACACACACATTTACAGGCAGACAGTCACACACTCAGTTACAGACAGACAGTCACACACTCAGTTAAAGGCAGACTGTCACACACAGTTACAGGCAGACAGTCACACGCACACAGACACACATGCAGTCACAGACAGTCATATATACATTGACACACACACATGACAGCAGCAGACAGTCACATGCACACAGTCACAGACAGTCAGACAGTCAGACGGTTACAGGCAACATCAAACAGTCACAGGCAGACAGTCACACATACACTTTTCCTCCGTGCGGCCAGTTTATCAGCTGTTTGCTTGTGTGAGCTGTACTGGCCGCACGGCACCCTAACTACCATGGGACACTGTGCGGCCACAGCTCACACAGCCCCCTCCAGCCAGGGTCGGTGCAAGGATTTTTGCCGCCCTAGGCAAAAGTAAAGTTTGCCGCCCCCCCCCATGTGACATCACAATGCCCCACCCATATGATTTGCCATGTTAACTAACACCAGTGCTGCAGTGCCGCCGTGTTTACATTAAAAGGCCTGTAGGGACAGGCTATAGACACCAGAACCACTACATTAAGCTGAAGTGGTTCTGGGGACTATAGTGTTTCTTTAATGTGAGGTAAATTAGAGCTTAGTGCCACAAATAATATACTAGATTGCCTACTTACAACCAGATAAGGATGATGATGGGCTCTAGCTGCAGTCTGGCTCCACTGGTCTGGTGTAGAACAGGCTCTCTGGAGGCGGTTTGTAACTGTGGTCACAATAATCAATGTTCTGGGAGAACGGGAAGCAGCTCCATTTTTGGGGGGCCCTTTACACAGCTCATGGTCTGGGTCCCAGGGTCCACCTTCATGTTCCACCAGTGAGTTTGTTCACAGGGGGTGGAGTGTGTAGGGGATGTCCTGATATGTGTGTAAGGAATGCATTGTGTGAATCTGTGTTTGTATGTGTAAGGGCTGCAAGGTGTGTTTCTGTGTATGTACGGGATGCAGTGTGTGTGTCTGTAAGGAATGCATACAGTGTGTGTAAGGGGTGCATTATGTGTGTGTAATGAATGCATTGTGTGTTTCTGTGTGTGTAAGGGATGCATTGTGTGTAACGGTTGCATTGCTTGTGTATGTTTGTCTGTGTGTGTAATGCATTGTGTGTGTAATGCATTGTGTGTTTTTCTGTGTGCAAGTGGTGCATTGTGTGTGATGAATGTCAATCTCTCCCCCCCTTCAATTTCCTTCTCTCCCCCCCTCCAATTTCCTTCTCTCTCCCCCTCCAATTTCCTTCTCACCCCTCCCAATTTCTTTCTTTATCCCCCTCCCAATTTCTTTCTTTATCCCCCTCCCAATTTCTTTCTTTATCTCCCCCTCCCAATTTCTTTCTCCCCCCCTCCCAATTTCCTTCTCCCACCCCCTTCCAATTTCTTTATCCCCCCCCACCACTGTTGTAGCGTGGCCGAGCCCTGTATGGTCCGCGGGTACAGGGAGCTTTTGTTTCCTGTACCCGCGAACCATACAGAGCTCGGCCACTCTACAGTGAGGGAGTGACAGGAGGGAGCGCTGAGCACTTCCCTCCTGTCAGCCCCTCTCCTCATCCTGCGCCCGGGCGGTGCGGTGTGCCCTTATGGACGCACCAGCCCGGGCAAAGCTGCAGCCGCCTGAGGCTCTCTGCAGAGCGCTCGGGCAGCTGCAGCATGAGGGTCATGGCACCTCCCACCCTGGTGGCACCCGGGGCGGACCGCCCCCTCCAGGCCCCCACCTCCCCCCCCTTAGTACGCCACTGACACCACTTATAAATTTACATATGTAGCATAGAATATGTTTGAGATGTAATGAATGTCTAGTGGACGTGAGATGCATGTTTAACCTATAAATGCCAGTAAGTGTCATGTCAACCAAGTTGTAGCCTTAGGTTCTTGACAGATGACGGACTTAGAGTTGTGCATTTGTACCATTTGAAATACTATAGTAATTATATTTCTGTTGTGCTTTACCCCTGGTGTGTTAGAATTTAGGACATCATTTCCCCAGCTTACTGGCATCCTAACCCTTGCATTCTTCATCCACAATTGTGTGATCACCTTACTAAAGAACAACAAGAAGCCTGAAAATAATGTAAGTAATGCTGTTTGTTTTAACAAAATCTTTTGATACACTGTGGAAAATGCACTGATTATTAGATGCAGAGGTATAAACAGAACTGTCTTTTGCAATATGTTTGTGTGTGTGTATTTGTATGTGTGACGAACACCACCTTGCCTGGACGTTCGTCCCGGGCTCGTGGAGGAATTTGGAGGCTAGCCTCCTGCCCACTGAATACGGGCCCTGGAAACAGCTGGTAAAAAGACTTGGTTCGTTGGATTTAGTTGTACTGTTCGGAAACCGAACAAATATACAAACTGCGGACCACCTCTGTGCTTGTTAACCTCTCCTGACACTTCAATCGTTGTGTGTTCTAATTTTGCCAATGGGTGACCACCATTCGTATGCATGAACGTGTGGGAACTGTGTTGACTGTGTTGGTGGCCATCTTGTTCGTGAGAATGCAGGCAGCAGTGTTTAAGCGTCGATAGCGTGGAACTAAAATTGGACACTGAAACTCCCTAACACCGCTGAACTTTGACGAACGCCTGCTTCTTCCCCACACAAGTCAGGAGAGCGCCATTCGGTAGGTTTGTTCGTATGGTTCATACAAACAAATGCTACCAACAAGCCAGAGTGTGCGTTCTGTATTTCTTTCGTATGGAACTCCTCAAGGCCACTACCACTGAATCCCTGGAACTGTTTTGGGCAGGCGCCTTGTGTGCGATCAAAAGAGCTTTTACCACGGTGGCGTTTCAGCTGTGTTCGTGGGATCTGAGTGCTTTTTGGATATGTTGAGTGCTCAGATCCAGGTGGGGATGTATAGACTGTAATGTATTGCTTAGTCATGGTAACTCTGGATTTTGGGGACATTTTGTGGGTGTATTTATGGGAGTGTCTAGGGGGTGTTTAATTGTGTCTCTGTACAGTATAAAAGTAGGCCATTGAGCCCTGATTAAACACATTCGTTTCTACCCTTTATCAAGTCTAGACTGATGCTTGGGGATTTGGGAGAATTATAGTAGATATTCTCGGAGTATAGGGAATACAGGGGATCCGTTACAGTATGTATGTATATATATATCAGCTGTCCATGAGTGGTTCACTGGCTTTTCATCTTTTCAAAGCTGTTGTATACCGCAAAAACAGACTTAAAGAAATCCATGTTTAAAATGGAATGAGGCAAACATGTGATTCTTAAACTAATTTGCATATACCCACACAGAATCCTTTGCGGTTGTAGTATCACTGCAAATTTGTGATTTCTGTGGGAAAAGCAAGTCTTATGGTTTGTCTGGTGTGTAGATTTTTAACATTGTATTAACTATCCACAGACTTCAGGTGTTTTCAATAACAATTATTCCCCCACCATAACCTTTTTGGTTTTTGCTTCATATGTATACTACATACTACATAAAAACAGCCTTCTAGGAACTTGTTTGTAAAGAACATGACAGCACAAACTTTCCTCAGGTCCTGAATTAACCCCTTAAGGACACAACTTCTGGAATAAAAGGGAATCATGACGGAATATTTCCGTCATGTGTCCTTAAGGGGTTAATTTTGCACTGTCAAACTGACAGACGAAATAAATAGCAATTTGTGTTTTTTCACAAGTTCCTAGAGTGCAGTTTTTATGTAATGTGGATTATCTGTTGAATATTGCACCAGGCCATAATAAAAAATTTGTATAACATTTTTTTAATTTTATTTTTGCAAAGTCCAAATGTTTGCTGTCAGGAGTAGTTGCAGAAAGATTGGACTTTGCAACCTAAAATATTTACACTTTCCCACATCACTACTGAATATTGTTGTAGTGCAGCCACAGGGGGAATCTGGTGGAGATGTGGCTGTATCTCTTCTTCAGCTGCACCTCACTGCCACTCACTGGGAAATCACAGGTGGAATTGGTGAAAGAGACATTGAGCTATATAATTAGCAATTTTACTATATCAATTAAGACACTGCTAATTTAAAGGCAATATTGTACTATTTATATTTTTGAGTTTATATGTAAAAAAATTTTTTTGATAATTTGATATTTGCACTTTGTGACATTATTTACTTTGTTTTTATAGGTAAGAGATCTCTCCATTGCTTATTTGCTAGTCGGATTAACGTATGTCTACGTTGGGATCATGGTGTTTGCTTCATTTCCCTCACCACCATTGACAAAAGAATGCATTCAGCAGGTATACAAACTACTGCATTTAGGTTGTGATTTGTTTATCAGCAATGGCAAGCTTGCTGTAAGAGGTCATTAACACACATTATTTATTATAGAGCTATATGATATATATCATATATCATGCATCACTGAAAGCCATATTACACTGTCATCATGTATCGTCATATATATATATATATATATATATATATTCCCCTTTTTACTTATGTTCCTCTATCTCCATTTACGGTTTTCATTGCTAATCTGTAATGTATGGAATTTGGTGTCATGAAATCGGTCCATAGCTTGAAAGGCAAATAGAAAAAGCACTCCCTAAATATAGCGCTATCGTACAAAATTCTATTTTATTGAAGTAAGTAATTATTTGTGTTAATTTAATATGCACTAAATTTACCCTCTTCATTTTTGTAGCTCACAGTTGACTAGTACTCAATTACAATATGAATTACGCAGGGCAGGAGCCAGCTTTAATTTTGTATATGATCTACCCCTTAAACTCCAAGCTGTAATGTATAAAGCAAAAAAAGAATGGATGTCAAGGTTTTTAAAACCATCACTGCTGGTTTTCGTATTATTTTGATGATGTACCTATTACATTTATCATTACAACTCATATTTAATTTTAAACAAAATGTAAGCAGTTTTCTTTTATGTTCTTTCTAGAACTTCCTGGATAATTTTCCGAGTAGTGACATCCTGGCATTCGTTGCAAGAATATTTTTGCTTTTCCAAATGATGACTGTGTATCCTCTGCTGGGTTATCTTGTGAGAGTCCAGTTTCTTGGATATCTCTTTGGAAACTCTTATCCAAGGTAATTTTATTATTATTGCCCATTGTTTGATAAAATGTTTAGATACTACCCAGCAGCGACCTTTAAGTAAAAGTGTTTTGTTTTTATGTGAGTAATTAAAGTTCAGTTAACCCCTTAAGGACTGAGTCAAATGTACATGTTTTGATCAAAATAAAACATAAACAAAACTTGGAAGTTGACTATATGTCTGTTCATCCGTAATTCACCTCTTTCATATTGAGTGCACCCACACTTATTATATATCATTTTATTTAGAAATAGGGCTTTCATTTAACATCAAATATTTAGCTATGAATCATAATTTAATATGAATAAAATATTTTAAAAAGTGAGAAATTAAGAAATGTTATTTTTTTAATTCTATGTGACATTTTAACTGTGAATGTCCTAATACTGTTTGCTTTTACTGCAATAAAATTCACATATTTGTATTCAGCGATGTCTCACATGTAAAACCGTATCCTCTATGTACAGGTTTTATGGTGTTTTGGGAAGTTACAGGGTCAAATATAGCATGTTACATTTTTCAGTTTTTTCACATTGAAATTCGCCAGATTGGTTATCTTGCCTTTGAGAGCGTATGGTAGCCCAGGAATGAGAATTACCCCCATGATGGCATACCATTTGCAAAAGTAGACAACCCAAGGTATTGCACATGGGGTATGTCCAGTCTTTTTTAGTAGCCACTTAGTCACAAACACTGGCCAAAATTGGCATTCAAATTCGTTTTTTGCATTTTTCATACACAAACAAATATTAACACTAACTTTGGCCTTTTTTGTGACAAAAAAAAGTTACTTTCACTGATGATATCATCGTTTTAATACATTTTACTGTTTTGAAACACTAATATTTGTTTGCAGCGAATTCTCCAGAGTAAATATTTGGACTGGGGCAAAAGAATTAAAAAACAAGTCTCTAGACTTTCTGCCTGGGTTATCAGGCAGGTCCTGCAAATTGTAATTAATAAAATGACTTAATTATGTAAAAATATTACATAAATATATATGTAAAATATATATTTATGTATTTGTATATATTGATATCAGTATATATTAATATTAAAATACAGTTAGAACAAAATTACACATATATATTTTTTTAATAATTTTTTTATGTTTCATTTTTAACATAATTATATATGTTATATATACGTCCCAGGTACCAGCACTCGATGCTCCCGGTCTTTTACTGCTCCGCTGCTGTCTCCAACCAAAAAATTATATACAATACCAGTAGAGAGCACTCAGAAGTCTTTCAGAGTACATTTCATCTGTTGCTTTATTGAGCAATTACAAATTACACAACGTTCAAGTCGACGTTTCAGTCTGTGAAATACTTTTTTCAAGACAATTGTGTATGTGAGATGGATACCTTATATACAAAAAATGCATTAATCCTATTTGAGGGTGAAAAGTAATAACGGATCTGAGTGACGTCATTGATGACAAACTTATTTGAATTATGTAGTCACAGTGGCCGGGAGACAATTTACGGTCCCAGCATACGCAGATGATGTCCTGCTTACATTTTCGGACCCGCTAACCTCATTGAGCCACCTGACGGACCTATTAGACCAATTCGGCACCATATCGGGATATAAAATCAACCTCACAAAATCTACGGCTATGCCGTTTCATCTAGGGGCACTGATACATGACACATACGGACTACCCATCACAACAGACAGCATCTCCTACTTAGGCATCAGACTCACGGCACGCCACTTACGACTTGAACTACCCCCCTATGTTCCACGCCCTCATTAGGGACCTGGAGCAATGGATGGACAAACCCATATCCTGGATGGGGAGACGATACTCAGTCAAAATGAATGTCCTTCTCAGACTGTTGTTTCTATTCCAGACCCTGCCTGTGTCCGTCAAAAGAGGGAATCTAACCGGCCTCCAAAGAGCCATAGATAGGTTTATCTGGCAAAAAAAAAATGCCCCAGAATAGCACGGAAGCTACTATACCGGCCCAAAGATATGGGGCGGACTAGGGCTCCCCAATCTTTATGTATATTACCTCTCTGCCCAAGTTGAGCAAATAGCATATTGGCACTCGTCACCAGATTCCAGATGCTGGGTAGAGATAGAGTCCCTACTCATGGGACAGGACACCCCTCCCCCAGTTCTTTATCTGGCTCCCCAAGACTTGTAGGATGTTACTGAGGACCGCATACTCAACTCCATATGGATATGGGACCAGATCGCAAGTAAATGCGCATTTAGCAGATCCCCCTCCCCGTTGACACCGGTATACAGAAATAGAGAATTCCCTCCTGGGATCAGAGCTAGACACTTTAAAGGAATAGAAAACTCAGGCCTTCAATGTTACGCACGCCTATACGTAGACAACCAAATAGTCACTTACGAGAGACTGCAAGGGCTCTCACACCTGACTACTAGGGACTATTTCCGCTACATTCAGCTGCGCGACTTCGCTGCCACAAAAGAAGTCAAAGAAACAACTTCCCGACAGCTCACATGGTTTGAAAAAATGTATTTCCAGGAAACACCAGAGGGCTAATCTCGGTACTATACAACCACCTAAGCGTAGAGTCCAAGGAGTGGGTGGAGCTCAGGTACACCGACCAGTGGGAGGCTGACTTGGGAGAAACACTAGAAGGCACAGATTGGCGGGATATATGGGAGGCCACAGCCCAATCATCCATATGCGTGACCCTCCAGGAGCTGTCTTTTAAAACCATGTTTAGGTGGTATACCACCCAAGGCAAAAGATTCCACGTGAAGCTCACCCCCACGGATACCTGCTGGCGACTATGTGGAGCCAGGGGCGATTATATTCATATGTGGTGGCTCTGCCCCCCCGTTCAGGCATACTGGACCAAGGTGACTGAGCTCAGCTCCAAAATAATGCACAGAAAACTCAAGTTAGACCCCTGGGTAACCCTCCTATCCAAACCAACCGAATTATATATATGTGTGTGTGTATATGTATATATATATATAATCTAAGTATATTTTATTTTACTCTGTTTTAAAACTTTATTTTAATTTATTACAGGCAGCAGGGGGACTACCTGTCATTCCAGGCACTGCCCCTGCTGGCAGTGCTATGGATGGCTATTCCGTCCATGTGATCGTGAGGTCTTCGCAAGGACCTTGCAATCACATGTCCCAGGATGGCCTGATCGGCAGCAGGGGGACTCCCTGGGATGCCTGGTAAGTCCCCTGGACGGCATGGACGTGCTATGCCGCCCGCCGGCGTTTAGAGCCGGGTCCACAAGGACAGCATAGCACACCAGCCGTCCTTAAGAGGTTAACAGAGCAGGAGATAATAACTTCTAAGTAAAAACACTGTTCTGTCACGTCTGATTGAAGAAAAACAAACATCTTTTCATGTAGGCTGTGTGAGTCACAGCCAGGGGAGGTGTGGCTAGGGCTGCATAAACCGAAACAAAGGTTATTTAACCTCTAAATGACAGGTAATTAAGCAGTTAGACTGCAGGGATTTGATTTATACACTTAAACAGCTTCATTAAGATAAAGTTGTTTTGGTGATTAGTGTATCCCTTTAAATATAGTGGATTATTATTTTAATATTAAAATTATTGGGAAGTGACCGCTCCACTTTAATTAGTTCTACACCCTACTTCCACAATTCCATATATACAGTAGTAGTAAATGCAGAATTAATTTAGCCCATAAAGCTCTACTTTACATTACTCTTTTACATTGCTCTTGCAATGGTCACAGATTTCTCTGACGGGTCCATTCAGCCTACGACAGAGTTAAATTGTAAATGTTTCCCCCTTTTCCTTACCACACTGTGTAGAAGCCTTTGAAGGTCAAATTACTCTGATGTTCAAAACTTGTAAATCGACAAGTCCTGGTTTTGAATATTTTTGGCATCCCCGAACAGCAAACCATATACTGTTTATGACATTGCTGTTTTGTTGTACACTTATGTTATACCAATCTTGTGTATAATTTGTTTGTCAATCCCCTGCTTCTAATAAATGTTAAGGCTATTCCCCAACAGCAACTTGCTAATGTAAGGGTTAAAGAAAAATATGAAAGGAAAGAAAAAAATATTGAACCAGTGAAGGCCCTAAGGAGAGAGTAACAATTAAAAGGAGAGGATGCCCTACCTTTAATACTTCTAAGAAAGTATTAAATAGCGGGTAAAAAATTAGTGTAGAGGGAGAATTACACTTATACAGCTGGTAAGGTATATGTACAAACGAGCTAATGTCCAACTAGACAGACACACAATGTATCTAAAAAATCCAAATAATGTCGGGAACCCCTAGCTCCACACACTTCCAGCGTGTATACTAGCGGCAGGAATAGCTAAAGGTTAAAATCACAGGGAGGAAGATGGAGGAACTAAACTTCAATAACCATAAACCAAAAAAAGGCTACTGAAAAGAATCTAGCTCTCCCAACTCTACCATCACAACTGGGACTACAACTGCCTTCACTTTCCACATCCTTTCTAGCTCTTCTTTTATCATCTTTATCGATAGGTTTTTCACTTTACATGATGCCATACAAAGTCAACACAGAAGTAAAACCCAATGGTATAACATACAAAAATAATGTATTGAACATACAAATATGAAGAACTCCCCATGCTGTGTACAGATGTATTAGAGGAGCGTTTCCCAATTGGTTTTCTGCAGCGATTTGTATTAAAGAGAAGACTTGACATTCTTCTGACAGTTCCTTATACATTTTGTTACAAGCTAACCTCTCCAAAACCAGAGACCCTGCAGGAGGCTGGGGAGATTTCCAAGCCCCCACTATAGGGCATTAAGCCTCTATAAAAACATGTGTAATAATGGCTCTTCCCTCTCGCAGGTTCAACCCATATTTTGTGCAGCTGTTCCGGTACACAATCCTCTGTCTCTCACTGTATGCTGTTCCTGCTTCCATCTTGCATCTGACTATGTCCTGGATAGCCTCTTTGCACAGTATGCACCTTGTACAGAAGTACTACAGTGCTGAAGTGGTTAGACTGCTTAGTGTTCTTTTAACACCAAAAAAACAAACAAAAACAGATAATGATGTGTGCAATACTGCCAACAATATATTTAAAAATAATTCTTGTTTCATTGATTCAGATTTCCACAGAAGTTGATGAACCAATTTATCTTTACAGTGCCAATATCAGCATTTATACTGATAACCTGTAACCTTTCAGGACTTGTAAGCCCTTTCCTCAAGCCTAAGTGCCTTAAGATGCACCTATAAACCTCAAGAGTTTTATAACAGCCAGCCCCCTGCATTAATTCCTCTTACCTTAATCCCAATGTGGAGTCTTCTCATGCTTCTACACTTGGACGCTCCTTGAACTAAAGAAAATAAAATGTGTGTGTTTTTTGGAAGTGTTACAATGGTCTAGTAGGCCATAAGGGCTGGTTTGGGAACCACTGGTCTAGTTAAAAGGGTCCACTAGTAGCAGGTGAATTAAAGATAGAAAGCTATAGCTGTCACAGGCAGAAATAATAAACATGAAAAATATATGTTCTGTGTGAAAACATCTTAGTTTTATTTCACTTCTCATTCTCCCCCTCCTCTCCCATTTTTACCTAATACATTTCCCTTTTTACACCCTCTGCCATGGAGAAAACTTGTCAGCCTTTTAATTATGTTAACCTAGATGGATACCTAGACTATGTTGTTTTACACATATGTGTGAATTTATTTTAGTAGTGCTCCTACATTATTTGGTTCAATTTTAAACTTACATTAAAGGATCACTATAGTGCCAGGAAAACATACTCGTTTTCCTGGCACCATAGTGTTAATAGGTCCCCTCCCACCCTCATGGCCCCCCTCCCACTCGGCTGAAGGGGTTAAACTGTTACCTTTCTCTAGCGCCGGGCTCCCTTGGCACTGGGGACTCTCTCCTCCTCCTTCTGACGTCATCGGCTGAATACGCATGCGCGGCAAGAGCCGCGCACGCATTCAGTCAGTCCATAGGAAAGCATTCTCAATGCTTTCCTATGGACGCTGGTGTCTTCTCACTGTGAAAATCACATTGAGAAGCGCGGAAGCGCCTCTAGCTGCTGTCAATGAGACAGCCACTAGAGGCTGGATTAACCCATTTGTAAACATAGCAGTTTTTCTGAAGCTGCTATGTTTACAGCAGGCAGGGTTAACCCTAGATCAGTGATGGCAAACCTATGGCACGCGTGCCACATGTGGCATGCCGGGCCCTCTCTGTGGGCACGCGGCCATAGGTCGCCGGTGTTCTATCAAATTTACCTACCGGTGAAAATCCCCTATTTGATAGAACACCAGTCACCATCAATGCAGCGTAGGCACCTGCCTGCCCAAAAAGGCAGGCGCCTACTCTGCTTCCGTGTCGGGAGGACAGGGGGGAGGGCTCTAGGAAGCAGCTTTCCTGTCCTCCCGCGAGCAATCTGTGTGGAGCGTTGCCGCGCGTAACCATGGCAATGCTCCACACCGCATTCTGCGCACGGGAGGAGAGGAGAGCTGCAGAACCTGTGCCTCCTACCTCCTACCACCACTGGATCACCAGGGATTTCTGTGGCCCCCCTCCTTCACAAAAGGTAAGAAGAAGGGGGGGGACACAGATTGTATTATTATTATTATATATTTATTATATATATTTGCAGCAGCACCCCGCCACACACACACAGCACCATCCCCCCCATACACAGCACCCTTCCACCCCCCCACACACACAGCACCCTCCCCCTACACACACACACAGCACCCCCCCCACACACACACACTGCACCCCCCCACACACACACACTGCACCCACCACACACACAGCACCCCCCACACACTCACAGCACCCACACACACTCACAGCACCCCCTCCCACCCACACACAGCACCCCTCAGAGAGACACAGCACTCCACATACACAGCGCACCCCCTACACACACAGCACCCCTCAGAGACACACAGCACTCCACACACATACAGCACTCCACACACACTCCGCACCCGTACACACAAACACATACACTGCACCCCTCAATGCAGTAGGTGTGTGTGTTTGTGTGTATGTATTCAGCAGTCTGTGTGTACTCGGCATTCTGTGTGTGTGTATTCAACAGTCTGTGTATTCAGCAGTCTGTGTGTATGTTTGTGTGTGCATGTAAGCAGCGGACTGTGTGTGTGTCGGTGTGTATGTATTCAGCAGTCTGTGTGTGACGGTGTGTATGTATTCAGCAGTCTGTGTGTGAATATGTTCAGCAGTCTGTGTGTATGTATTTTATGTATGTATATTTTATGTATAAATATAAGCCTAATTTTATCTATAATTTACATTTTTATTCCTGTGAGTTGTGTGTAGGCAGGGCCCCAGTGCATTGCTTTGCCTGGGGGCCCATAATGTTGTTAAGGTGGCACTGGTGGGTGGAAGGGATGGAGGGCTGTGAGGGAGCACTGACTTACGTGCTGTTCCAGCACTGCTCCCTCCGCTGATGCCGCCGGGAGACGGGAAATTACGTCAATCAGGCACCGCCGCCTGATTGACGTAATTTCCTGTTTCGCGGAGGGAGCACTGCTAGAACAGCACTTAAGTCAGTGCTCCCTCGTGCCCACACCCACTCACAGCAGCGGGAAGGAATCGGATCCACCAGGTAGGGAGCCTGGGTGTACTTCAAACCCCCACCCGCACCAAAACCCCATTATTTATGTGTTGGTAGGGAAAGGGGGATATGCTGGGGTAGTGAGGGGAAGATGCTGCAGGGAAAGAAGGGGGATATGCTGGGGTGGTGAGGGGAAGATGCTGCGGGGAGAGAAAAGCAGGTGCTGCAGGGAGAGAGGAGGAGATGCTGCGGGGAGAGAGGAGGAGATGCTGCGGGGGAGAAAGGAGGAGATGCCAAGGGGAGAAAGGAGGAGATGATGTGGGGAGAAAGGAGGAGATGCCAATGGGGAGAAAGGAGGAGATGCTGGGGAGGAGATGCTGGGGGAGGGGAGGAGGAGATGCTGGGGGAGGGAGGAGGAGATGCTGGGGGGAGGAGGAGATGCTGGGGGAGGGGAGGAGGAGATGCTGGGGGAGGGAGGAGGAGGTAGATGATAATCTGTGGAAGGATTGGAGTGAAGGGGAGAGGAAGAGAAGAATCTGGGGAGAAGGGGAGAGGAGAAGGAGATGCTGGGGAGAAGGAAATGCTGGGGAGGGAGGAGGAGATGCTGGGGGAGAAGGAAATGCTGGGGGAGGGAGGAGGAGATGCTGGGGTGGAGAAATGAGGAGATGCTGGGGTGGAGAAATGAGGAGATGCTGGGGGAGAAAGGAGGAGATGCTGGGTGGAGAAAGGAGGAGATGCTGGGGGAGAAAGGAGGAGAGGTAGATGAGAATCTGTGGAAGGATTGAGAGAAGGGAGAGGAAGAGAAGAATCTGGGGGGAGAAGGGGAGAGGAGGAGGAGAATCTGGGGAGAGGAGAAGGGGATGCTGGGGGGGGAGAGGAGGATATGCTGTGGGTAGAGAAGGGAAGATGGTGGGGGGAGAGAAGAGGAGAATTAGTTCAGACAACTGTATGAGTTGTTTTTTTTCTAAACTTAAACCTAAGTGTTCAGGTTTAATTGCCGTGTTGGCACTTTGAGGAAAAAAAAAAAGTTGGCATGTATTGCAATTTGGGCACTCGGGCTCAAAAAGGTTCGCCATCACTGCCCTAGATGGACCTGGCACCCAGACCAGTTCATTAAGCTGAAGTGGTGTGGGTGCCTATAGTGGACCTTTAAATAGATAATTTAGAAGAAAAATATCTTAAATACACAGTGGAAGCTTTTTAGACTTCTTATATTGATTTAGTAAATGCCAAAAGCACATTCTATATTATGCTGTGTATTAAGGCAGTTATTTAAAGGGTTAGTTCAACCACTAATTTTGCTTTTAAAAGTGGTCATGATGGAAGGAATCTGTATAGGCAACGTTTGAAGAAGAAAAGCTGCACATAGAGGGATATTTGCAATTTGGTGCTAGTTCTACTCCCTGCACACATCACTTAGGTAGCCCAGAACTGTTAAAAACTGCCTAATTTCAATTCTGCACAAAAACATAACTCATCAGTGTGCACTGCGCTGTGGTGATAGATGTTATGAGCTACTACGCCTGCAGGCAGTGCTGAAAGTGCGCTTGCAAGGGAAAGCGTCTATACTCCCTGCATTTGCTGAGTTAGTCCCCTTTTTTTCCTTTTCTTGATTCCGCTCTCTTTTTTGTCTGCCCCTCACTTGCCACCTCTCACATGCGCTCTGAGCCGGTGAAACAGTCCAATCAGATGCAGTTAATTTGACCTCGAGAGGAATGTAGTGCTGTCAGACAGTGTACCAAGTTAGAGCTGGTTACACAGAGCACAACCACACACATTATATACAAACACACACACTTCACGTCACATACAGCCAGCACACACACACATTATAAACAGCATGTATTTTTGAGCTGATTTTACGGTAAAGTTATCTAAAAGATGGGTGTCAGATGTTTGGACATTGGCTGCCATAGGTGCTATTTTCAGTAGATACAGCCATATAGGCTCTGATAGGCTGAATGTGTCCGCTAACGCTCTCGGACTATCATTGAAAGAAATCACCCATACTATTTCTTTCAAATGGCGTCCAGTGATAGATCGTAAGTGGCAGCTATCATTCTCAGCCTATCAGCATCCAGCTTAGCCTGACTTAATACTGCATCTCAAAGAGAAAGGAAGCTGGAAGGTAGGGGTGCAAGGTATAGGAGCCCCAACTTTGGGGTTAAACAGTTGCAAAACTCCTAACGGTAAAACTACCTGGGCACTCATACCTCCCAAACAACGTAAATTAGTTTGATTAGTGATCCTTTAATTTCTGGATATCATGATTCTGTCTTATTAAACAGGCCCGAGGTTTTAATCACCATAACATGAAGCAATCATATCAATGGGTATCCCTTTATAAATATACAAAATTAACAATTAACTAGAAAACACATGAGAAGCTGCTAGGTGTTATACCAAAAATAACCCCCCCCCACCCCCCCAAATTGCAAACTAGTGTGTTATGCAAGTGTTACCAATAATAATATATATATATATATATATATACACACACACACACACACACACAATCACGGAACTAATGTATTTGTTGGAAATATATCATACTTTAAACCAGGTGTCCTCAAACTCCGGCCCCCCAGATGTTGCTGAACTACAACTCCCATGATTCCCTGGCTATCTATGTAATTCAAAGAATCATGGGAGTTGTAGTTCAGCAACATCTGGAGGGCCGCAGTTTAAGGACCCCTGCTTTAAACAAAGACAATTTTCCCAGGCTTATTTGAGACCATTGTTCTCACTGAGCTTCTGTTTTATCCTTCCCTTATATATGGCTAGCAGCCAGGGACTGCAAGGGCGATGTTCCTCCCATTACTGCTGTTGCAGTTTGAGAAATATAAGACATTCTTCCCAGTACTTTGCCTTTCCTTTATTCTTACTATTCCTGGCTAAATGCTAATTACCGTGTATCGTCGCCAGGGTTCAAGACTGCTAATATCTTCTATCCCAGCTCCCTATCTGCCCCCTTTGTTGACATGTGTACAATTGACATATGTGTTGGACTTCTGATTTTTTGGGATTTGCTAGTTTTGCTTTTTTTGCACACAGAGAAAAGCTAGTTTTAACAGGGCTTTCTAAATCTACTCACATATCAATGAGTTTACAGAATGCAAACCAATAAAACACAATTCAGGATAATCATATTTCAGCTCTATGGGTTCATGACTTGCATAAATTAAATACAGCTTGTGTTACATTGCACAACATTTGTTTTCAAGACTAAGAAATGTGTTCCTGGTTAAAACAAAGAAATCTAAATGGTTATTCGATGTCTATGGGTAAACGAAGAACCAAAAAGACTGAGGTTCTTATCTATGTTAAATTATACCAGTTATATAAGCTACAAATAACCTTACTAAAACCTTTCATTTTATATGTGCACCGAGCATCTTTTTGAATACCCCTATAATGGCTGGTCAAGTGGAGTCAAAGAGGTATGCATCTCCTAAAATGATTTAAAAGTTTTTAGTAGTTTAGCACCACCAAATGAAAACTGAAATATTAAATTGCCATCAAAGATATTTTGTGTGGCAACTTGTTTTTGACCAGTGATGGCATTTGATCCTCTTATGTTTACTGTGAAATTATGGTAAAATGTCTACACCAGCCACTGCACTCCTGTGCACTTTTTCCTTGTGTAACATTTCACATGCAGTAGCCTGTAACTTATTTTAGAATTATATGTGCAAGCATTAAACTGAGAATATCACTCTGGAGTGTCTACGTGCATGACATCATAAGTTGGCGTGCCAAGTACATGGAGTGCACTCCAAAAGATGACTCTTCCTTCATCAAGGAGAGCATCAGAGAACCCGTTGCCAAACATTTGTAATATACAGTGCTGAGAAATTTTAGAGGACTTATAAATTACAATTTAGTTGCAAAAAATTGCTATTTGTAACAAGAACAATGTATCTTATACACACAGACTGATTTTTTTTAAGGCATAGTACTGTGAGTATTAAAGGACCACTATAGGCACCCAGACCACTTCAGCTTAATGAAGTGGTCTGGGTGCCAGGTCCAGCTAGGATTAACCCTTTCTTCTATAAACATAGCAGTTTCAGAGAAACTGCTATGTTTATAATAGGGTTAATCAAGCCTCTAGTGGCTGTCTCATTGACAGCCGCTAAAGGCACTTCTGCGCTTCTCACTGTGAGAAGACGCCAGCGTCCATAGGAAAGCTCTTGCCGCGCATTCAGCCGATGACGAGGAGGAGGATAGTTCCCCGCCCAGCGCTGGAGAAAGAGGTAAATTTAACCCCTTCCACCCCCTAGAGCCCGGCGAGTATGTTTTCCTGGCACTATAGTGGTCCTTTAATGCTGTGGAGACTCAGACACACCTAGAAAAGGAGGACATTAGAATAGAAAAGGACAGTGATCTGGATTCCCTCCTAACACTGTGTATTTGCAGAATTTGTAATGAATATAAGACATATAAGTTATAATAAACATTGGCAGGTGTTTGTAGGCCCTATTTTCCATAACTAGTTAACCATTAAGGCGGCACTGTCACCACCTGGGGACTTTGGACAATTTGCAAAGAACCCAAACGGGGACATTGCCACTAAGGGTCTGGTGGCTGGGAGTCATTGAAAGGTTCTGCTTACCTAAATCTATCCCTCGCAGGCGTTGCCATCTTCCTCTGGCAGGTCCACTTCAACTCCTGGCACTACAGTTGAAGGAGCTTACGCCATTGCTATACTCTCGCCCATGAGCAAGAGTACAACATTGAGGTCTATTGAGGAGACCTCGGGATCCTACATGGACAGAGCCAATTCCCTGCAGCCACCACTGGTGATGGGTGGGGAGATTGACACTTCTAGATGGTGGTAGCTCCGCCCAGCATCTAGAAGTGTCAGGCACAGGAAAAATACATAAGACACAGTAGTAGTCCCTACTTTGCCTTAGGTTATTGGTTTGAAATAGATGAAATATTAAGGGGGAGAGAGGAAGAGAAGTGAAAGCTACTGGAAAAAGGTAAGTACTGTGTGACAGTGCCGCTTTAAAGGAAAGTCTGCAAATATTTGCAGAGCTAGTGAACCATTTTGCTTAGCATAATCCATCTCCTCACATTATTGGAACCTAAAATTTGCTTGTATCCTCATGTTGTCTGTAACAGCGTTATGAAATGACCTCATTTTAAATACTGTTTCTTTCAGCTTGCTTGAAATGTAGCATCAAATATACATACTGTCGCTAAATGGTATAATACTCAGAACACTCTTAGTTGCAGTGTGTAGAAGTGCTGATATCTATTTGAAATCAGCACTTTTATAGCTAATGTCAGAAACACCTGCCTGACTGTCAGTCAGAAATCCAAATGTTTAGTTTTTGCTGTTTTTATGAATGGTTTTATGTTTGTGCCGTGTGAGCGTACATTGTGTGATATGAAAGAATATGTGCTTCTGTAGGGTGGGGGGGAAAAACATAATTTTTTTCTTTTTCTTGATAGTTTGTGTGTTTAACCCCTATATAGGTGTTCATGGCCCATATAGAGCTTGTATTGATTTGCAATTATTTTCTACTCTTTGGCCTTCTGTAGTCACCATATGTCATTAATATGAAATGTAATACACATGTGTCTACGCATTCTATTCATTTATGTTACTAAAATATTTTTTGAATTACCACAAGAGACTTAATAAATATGGAGTTCATTGTTTTTTACTTCAAACCAAGCTGTTTGTACATTGTTTATTTGTAATGCAAGCTAGTTTGATAGAAAGTTGGGTTTTAGCCAAGGAATAAATAAGGGTCAAATCAGGGACTGATGGGGTTGTGCAAGAAGTTAATAAGAACTTTAAGGACATCTGGGAATTTCAAGCTTGATGAAACTTTATCCTTTCTGCAGTAATACAATAACAATGCAATATAACAAATAAATCATTTTCCATTGGCGGAACACCTAAGCTACCTTTATGGGACCCCTCAAGCTGTAGTTTAGTATTGTGCAAGGGCTACTGCATGGAATAAAGTGAGATTTTTTTATATGAACATTCATATTGTGTGGCTATCAGCAGATGTAGAAAGTGGATATATCCCCCAGAGAACTTAAACATATACACTGCCTTACAAGGGTATTAGCTAGACGGCAAAAGGGCTCAAGCACAAGGTTACTTTTAAGGTCCCTGCATATTTTAACTTTGGCCGCCCAAATCTCCACTCTTTACCACTCGCTATGAACAATCATGAACCCTAACATGTGTTATCAATCACATTATGACACCAAACAGTAAAAAAACAACATTACTTTATCAAATACATGGGGCAGGGCTTGACCGCCATGTTGAGAGGACGCAGCAGTGTTGAGCTCCCGATCAATCCTGCTATATATAAGCTTTGGAGGATATTAACAACCAGTCAACCAACAATCTGCAATAACTACAGATGTTTGATACCTCTTGGCAACATTAGTGCTGACTCGGTGTAATTCCAACTTTTTTGGTGAAGGTGCGTTCTACAGTTGGCTGCGGCCTGGTGCGTTTACTTGGCGGGAGATCTTTCCGTCTGGAGCCGCACCAGTGCTCCTGTCATTACTTAAACCCCATACTCTCCACCCCCCCTCTCTGGGCCAGTGGAGGTTATCCCAGTACCCACCAAGCAAAGCAGACTCACCTCTCTACTGTTCCTGGGCGACTCTTTTACAGGTGGTAGGGCAAAGCTGGGAAGAGGGCTTTCATAGAGCTTTTGATGCCATATGTCAACCCTTCTGGCAGAACCTGAAGTGGAGGAGGGAGCAATCCATGCTGTCAGCTCCACTGAAGCAGCCTGTTCGCAAAGTTTCGGCTCAAAAACTCCCTTCAAGACTGGGGGACTCAAGCAGAGGAGCAAGTATTCATGTACCGGTAGACCGACGCGCTCCAAGCTTTAAACAACTTTACCCAGTCACAGGCAGAAGAACATGCAGATATGAGAGCAGAAGATTGGCAGCGAGACTCTGCATTCAGGGATACTCCTATTACCCTACACACCTGCATGGACTCTGCCTGTATGCTAAGGACATAGGATAAAGGGGCTACAGATAAGGGGATACCTGTTACAACAGTGACTTAACCCATTATCTAGGTGGTTTTTGTCTTATTCTCCAGCCGTCCCTTCTGTTCCCCTCCTCCAGCTCCATAATGCTTCTCCGCCTAACCTACATGACTAGACCTATGTTTTGAACCCAGTTACACAGCTCTTGGTGGTTTTATTACGGTTTTATTTACCAGCATGGCATATATCCTTGTGTACTTTTTCAAGTATAGTCAGCTAACACTGTAGTTCAAATCTTCTCAGCCCCTACCCTGACTAACACTTACCTCAAATGTGCAGTCTTCTTGACATTTTAAGTCTCTTCCATATACCCTTTAATCTCATATGTAAACTTGTTAAAATGTCTATTGTATGTTTTACTCTGCACAACAAAATAAAATATATATATATGTTAAATATATACTATAGATTTACGCTTTAGGTAATAGATATGTACGGGTGCACATAGTAACAAAGACAGAAATATCACAGCTATACATAGGTGTTTAATGCCTTAAGTAGCTTTTTCTTCCTATTTGCTCGTGTAAACAATAAAAAATCTACTTTTCCAGCATCAAAATGCGGTCTCTGTATGACCATGTTACTGGATATCTTTTTAAGACTTTTGTGTGTGTATGTGTTTGTACATATATTGTTTGCTAGAAAACTGACTTTTTAAATCCAGAATTCAAGTCTGGTCGGTACAAAATGTAATTTAATTTTTACTGCACAGCACCCTTTGGATGTGTTAACTTTTATCTTTTTATTTTGTCCACAGCATATTCCATGTTCTTACTCTAAACGTGGTTGTTGTCGGATTTGGAGTGGTAATGGCCAGGTTCTGCCCTAACATCGGAATGATTATTAGGTAAATGTGTAACCAAAGCATGTATGGGGGGAGGGAGTAAAACTATTTTACTAAGTATTGCTTTCAGAATTGTATTTAAACTTTACCAATTATGCAAATATTGTGAATATACATTGCATATGCAGTGTTCCAGGTCGTATTCTCAGAAAGCCCAAAGACATGTTGTTATACACTACGTTCAGTATCCTGTATAATCTGTTGAACTGTTTATTTATACTGTTATGGAGTGATAAATGGGACTATTTTAATTAGAAAATGATCTGAGGGCACCAATTAAGCCAAAACAAGCTACATGCTAAAGACCCCAAAAGGGCAAATAGTGCCTTTGGATATATTGTTATAAAAAAGAAAGTCATTATAACAGAAGTCAACAAATGTTTTTAGAAATCTAAAATGAAAGGACGGAATTTATGTTCATTACATATTCAGTTTTATCAAAACTTGTGGTTTCTGTTCTTAGCCAATTACCGCCATGCAAATATGGCAGCAAATTGATATTGTTATGGCTGAAGTGGAACTTCTGCATTACCAGTGTGGGAATTGGGGCTGGGCCGTGAGTGCCCCCAGGGACTCCAAGTTGTGGTTAAACTCAAAAACGGGGTTTGATCCAGAACTGAGAAATGGAACCCCACAGCCTATTAGTACCATAATCACTACACTAGGATCTAGTGGTTATGGTGCTTAGACTTCCCCCTTATGTTTAAGGCTTCTAAAGACAGCTGAGTCATTGTGTTAAAATAAATTGTCTTAATATGTAGAAATTGTCCTATGCTAACCCCATCCTACACAAAGACTTTTGCCACACATTGACCTTCTTAATATATCGGTGCCTTTCCACTATAGCATGTGGCAAGCAATATCTAAGAAAATATCACCTCCTCTTCAGTTTACTTCCTACTTTCCTGAACTCATTTTTTAAAGTCCTCCATCTTCCTCTAACTTTGTCATTGGTACCAATATGGACCATGACATCTCGGTCGTCCCCAGCCTCCCCAATAATCCATCCACTCTGTCAGCAACATGCCAGACCTGAGAAAACTGTTCGGTTGATTCCCTGTCTATTTTTTTTAATAATAGAATTCCCTACCAACACAAACTGACCAACCTTTCCTCCATTCTGGATTCCATCCATAGTAGAGGAAGTTGTTCCCCCAGCTGTCAGATGGAGCAGCTTCCTCCAGCACAGCTACTCCTGAGCTGATACACCCAACATCTTCACTCTAACGAGCAGACGCTGCTGAAAATCAAAACTGACTACCTTTCTCTTCCCTCCCCCTCTGCTACACGTTTAACTGTAACCCATCTGTCTACCTGTTCTCCATCTGGCTCAGGTCAGCTTCAAAATATACAAATTTTGAGAAATATATCAATTGTAATGTTTGAATATATTTTTTTTTTTCTCCCTTAGGTTTTCTGGAGCAGCATGTGGACTTGCATTTGTGTTTGTATATCCATCTCTGATCCATATGATAGCACTTTATAGAAGCGAAAAGTTGAAATGGCCATCAGTGATTTTCCATGTGTGCCTTATAATTTTAGGAGTGGCTAATTTAGGTGCACAATTTTTCATGTGAAACTTTTTTTTTTCTTATAGCATTGTTATTTCAGGTTTTTGATATGACAACAAAGGGGAAATCTGGAAACCAAATATTTTGGTTCTCTGTGCTTTGCAACTACTGTGCACAAATTTGATCACGATTATCTGCAGATTCTCTTGACTACTGTAGATTCACAATTGACATGGTTACAATTTGAATAGAAAAAAAGTGTGTGTATGTGTATAAATAGGCAGTATTTTAAGTAACGTGCCAGTATTGTGTTACATTATCTCTAAGCATTTTCAAATGGACATATGTAAAATATATTTAGATGATAACTGTAATATAAACTTGTGTTTATATTTTAGTTTTTAAGATGTAAGTAATCATACTTAACTCCTTGGTCGTAAGTACCTCAGACTGGGTTAATCTATTCTTTAAATGACATTCCCTCAAGTTAATAATGTTTTGCTGAAGAACAAAAATAAAAAGATATTAAGAGGATTGATTGCCATTGAAGTCAAGGAGTCGCCATTGCGTGCAGATACATTTTAATTCTAATGAGGATCAAGAGAAAAGTTAATTTGGACAACATTCTCAGTTTGTGCTTTTCAGATAAAGCATGAACCTTTTCTGGTCTAACTATATTAACTTTGCTGTAAAAAAAAAAAAAAACACAAAACCATCAACGACAAAGCCATGGGTATTTTTTACTGAGCCAATAGAATTTTTTTTTTTAACTCCCAAACATTACCATTCCTTTTTTAAAGGATCTTTAAAATCATAAAATCAGCAGAGATGCTAAAGACTCAAGAAATTATATTAAAACTATTTTATAATTTCTTTAGTTTTCTTAACCTTGGGTCTTTAAAACATCCAACAAATTGTCTCATTTGGCAAACTGTGCATTCTGTGTGTTGGTATGACTTTGGTGTCTTTATCCTGCCCTCTAAGATAGATAAGGGAGAGGTGAAACCACAATCCTTGATGGCTGCCAAAATCGCCTACTTCTCAAAGATTGAACGCCAGGAATCTTGCTTTATTTTTTTATCCACTTCTCATCTTAAAGAGGCTTTGCTATTAGCTGATGAATCAGATCACTTTATTACTTGATCATTAATCGTTAATGTCTTGTTAATTGTCTGTGTCTAGCTAATTATGAAAAACAAAAAAATAAGGAATAAAGGGAAAGTAAATTTAGTCAATATACTAATTTTGTATGTTTTTTTTTTTTTCCTGTTTAACTTGGTATTTGTGATGGAGCTCATTACTTCTGAGTATATTCCTCCTTTTTCAGCAGGACCTCTTCAGTGGTTAGGGTGAAAATATAGTGTACTTTATTCAAATATATTCATATTTAATTTTTTGGGGGTATTTAAGGGACAACCTAAACACCATAATTATTATAGCCAAATGCAGTGGTTCTGGGCAAATGAGAGCCTTTCCATCTAGGCTGAGAAGTGTTTACATTGCTAAGCAGTGCCAGCCCTGCAGATCATCATCATTGCACATTAATACACTATAACTTATTAATTTCTGATAGAAGGGAAGCTGCTACAAAATCTCCCTTCTGAACAATATTTGTGTTAATAACCTGCTAAAAATTATACAACATTGAATGCATCAGAAAAACATAATGAACATTTGGCAAATATACGTGTAGTTCAACATGATAAACATGATTCTTTTCATACAATTCACACACATGGTTTTCTTTGAAAGTAGTTTTTCTTTGCCTCTTGCCTCATCAAAACCATTATGTTGTCTTTGTGTAGATTGTCCCTGGCTTTATCCAAAACGTCTTTACACCACATGATTGTTGCCAGCATCCAACACATTTTTTGTCTATGTCTTAGTTTTTGATGTAAAACATGATTTCAAAGTTGATAATTTTACTTCCTATGTTTCTTAACCATTGGTAGGGCACTATTAACAATTAGTAGGGCACTAGTCATTGGATCCCCTATATTTTGCATTCAAAACTGCACCTTCCACGCCTCCACCCAATGTCAGCCTGCCTGCAACGGAGAAGCTTAACACGTCTGTAGCAGTGCGATTTGACAACAAATTAATTTTATGCGCAGAATTGAATTTTGGAAGTCCGGAACTGCCAAAGTCCTGTATATCAGGACTGTAACTAGACCCAAGCACCGAATTACAGATTACTTTGTATTTGCACATACATACTCCTAACACCATGACCACTGCAAATCACCACCAAGTTCTCTTACTGCTGTTGCCAGTTTTTCTATAGCCATTAGAAATAGGAGAATAAGAGCATCCTTGTCTTTTGACACTTTTAACTTACACTTTCTTTGTTTTTAAACTATTCACTTAAACACTAGTGAAGCAGTGTCTCTACTTACGGATTTTGCTTTCCCTGTCTTGATGTAATAAACCTCCCTTTTACTGAATAGGATTCCTTTCTGGGACTTTCTATTTGTGTGTGTTTTGGAGGGATGATTTGTATGTTTTACTTTTGGTCACTAGGTTTGCTTACATGTCACTATGGCCTTAATTTTTTTTTATTTTTTTTTGTGTGTGCGCCACAAATCCATTGACTTCAGGCCTGCAATAGGTTGAATGCAGTCCTTTAAATGTTTGTTTGTTTGTTTTGGTTAATAATTATCAGCTTTAACATTAGAATTTACATCTTGCATTTGATTAAACAAGTCTATATGTGCCGGGGCGGTGCAAGGATTTCTGTCTCCCTAGGCAAAGATCCATTTTGCCGCCCCCTCATGTCACTCACTAACACACATACACTCACTCACAGACATAGACACTCACTGACAGACACTGATAAACACAGACACTGACTGACATACATACACTCACTCACTGACAGACACACACACACAGGCAGACACTCACTGACATATATACTCACTCACTGACAGACACACACACGCACTCACTGACAGGCAAACACTTACCTCTCAGTGTGGGGCAGCTCCTCACTCTTCCCACCCACTGTTTAGTATGACGGGCCGGAATGACCTCATATTCCGTCTCCCAGCATCACACAGGGACAGCCTCCCTCGCCGCCTGGCTTTTCCGTCCCCCTCTCCTCTGGACGGTCACTGGCATTTTTGGTAGAGCAGGCGCCTGCTATGCCTTACATAGCACAGCCTCGGGAGCACCCTGAGGTGGCCAGATGGCCACCTCCTGGCCCCCCTGTGACAGGGCTCCTCCTCTTAAGGATCGGCCCGTTGCTGGGGGCGGCTCTTGAGACAGGGGCAGGCATCCCACCAGAAAACATCCCGGTGGGCGCCCCCAGCGAATGCCTAGTTAGCCTAACGGTTGCGCAGGCCCTGTATGTATATCTTTTTAGTATGACTTCAAGTAAATTTGACATTTATAAACCGTTAATGAAGGTAATAAGGAAAAAAATTGTGTCTTGGAAATTAGTTTTGCATTGGAGTGTGCCTTGGTCCAAAAAAAGGTTTGGAATCCACTGGTCTGCTGTATAATTAAAGCGGTTCTGCTACCCAAAAAAAAACATGCCGAGCACTTCATAAACCTAAAATCTTTATAAAATGCTCATTAAGACTGTATTGGAATTTCATTGAAATTACAACACAGTCAAAAGCAATCATAAGACAAAGTAGGCATTACTTTGTCTCATAGTAAATGACTAATTTGACAACACTTGACAAAAATTCGAGCTACCACCGTCCATTTTTTTCACTACCCCCAGCCTTTAGGAATAATTCATTATATAATCTCTTCTGTTAATCATTTGAAAAATTGCCTAAATCCCACATGCGGGTCAGTAGTTGAGATGTTCAACCTTCCATCAGGGATTCTATCAGAGCCCACCAGTGAAACACACTCAGAGCCTTTATCAGACTTCCAGTTAATTAAATAATATATCCCCCATCCCAATGCAGTAATACCCCAGCACCTTCCCTCCTCACCCTACCAAATCCTACTTCAATTGTTTTGTAGCATGGTCGAGCCTTTACTATTGAACAGGCTACTTAAGCAGCACATAAGTTTGTAGCAATGTTGTATGGGTGGCAGAGATAATGTGATGTTGCATAATTTCCACTCCCCTCCACACAGCTGCTGAATCGAGATTGTGTGCACATAGTATGCCGGGAAGATGTGATGTAAGATAACATCCTCTCAGCACTGACGCCCGTTAGGGAGCCATCAAGGCCTCCCTTTTGGTAAGGGCCCCACTCTGCTGCTGAACAACATGTTCCAGTTAAGTGAGATACTTCAATCTCCCCAACTGCATAGTGTTACACAGGGCCCAATGCGTTTTCTGGCAGGCCCTTTATTAGGGTATTGGATGTATCTCCCTAATGGCAGTTCTGTACCATAAATTCACTGGCATATTAAGTATATTTCTATTTCACTCATTTAAACATAATCTAGCAAACCTTGATCTGTTGATTCACTATATGCCACACTATTTTGGGATCACTGGAAAGAGGGAATGGGGTTATAGATCATTGCCTAATGGAAAAGTAACTATACCTGTCTGTATTTCATGTATCTCTTACTGAGCATTATGACAAGAACAATGTATTGTTAGTGAATATTGATAAATATGGACAAATACTTAATTTAACAAATTAAAATGTGTTTCTTTATTCAATGCAAATATGAAGGTGTGTAATGCTATATTTGTTTACTGTCCTGATTTAAGTTTTGAACATGTCTTTTCAAATAAAACCTGCTGCAGATATATATATATATAGTAGTTTCATTTTATTTATTGTCGTGAAATTGTTTTGTAAACCAGGTTTATTCTTCCCTACAGGTATCGGTGTATATTAATGTCACAAATTTCAGGCTGTTTTGCTGTTGATTCCTCCAAATTCTATGAATAGTGTGCCGAACAATGGGTAATAGTGCTGTAAAAGCAGTTTGATAGAATGATTTGATAGAAGAATAATTGATTACAAATAGTAAAAAAGTTGAATGACTTTGTGTTACTTGCAACCTACTGTCAGATGATTACAAGTGATGGGCAAAAAATGATTTCTTACCTATTTGTTATCACCCAGCAGCTAATGTTCCTACTTACGTTTAAAGCACCTACCCACTATAGGGCACTATATGCACCTCCTTAATGTAAGTAGTCAGAACATTTGCTAATATTTTCACTTCTGGCCTGGGTCGATCAGGCACCGGTCACTAACTCTGTGAAAGCCAGAAGCTCTCTGTATTGGGCTAGGCCGGTATTGCAGGGATTGGCTGACACTCTCAGCCAATGCAATGACTCTGCATAGCCGGGTTTAGCTCAGAAAAACAAATCTAAAAAAAGCTCCATGCAGTAACCGGCGCTTAGCAGAACATTCTAAAATGGTTTAACTACCTGCACTGGGGGAGAAGCACCAGGGAATTCCTGGCACCATAACCACTATAGTTTGCTGTTGTGGACATGGTGCTTGCCATATTTCTTTAAGACCTTTTCACACTTTTTGTCCCCTCCTCTTTTGAGAACAATCTTTAACCCTATTACATATAGTTGGCCTCCATATTCCTTTGCCTGGAATTTTTTAAAATTTTTTTTTTTGTTAGGTGATAGTTCTCACACTAAAAACACTTATTCAGATTCCTAAAAGCAACCATTAGAAAGGGTTGAAAAAATACAAATGTCATCTTACACAAACATTTCATATCTTATCCCAGCACCATGAATGCCATTCAGAAGAAGAGTCATAGTTTATGGAAAGAGAACAGTATTTTCCATTTGGGTCATAAAAAAACAACTTTTATGCTTGTTACAGAAAAAAGGGCTTCTTATTGTATGTTACTGGTTTTAAAGTCACTATCTACATCTGCATCCTATTTTTTTCTTGTTTTGAGATTATCTGCTCATCAATTTGCACTGCTTAATGACAAGACTCATGGTGAAAGCCAGATCAGATTTTTTTTATACTGTAAAATTCACATGTGCAAGCAATTATGTATTTTAGTACATTCCTTTAGATACTTTTTTTTGTCAAGTACTCTTGAGGAATTCTCTGAATTCTAAATAGATAACTGCATCGGTTTTGTAAAAAATAAAAAGTAGGAGGTTTTGAATGTGCTACATAAATATTTAAAACAAAAGAAAGGATGTTAAGTTATTTTGGTTTGTTAGGGTAATTTTGTACCTGCCAGCAATGTTATCATCACGAAAGCGCTGACAAAGAAATCACAAAATTAATTTTATCCTCACTGTAACTGAAAGGGTCACCATAAGCACCATAAGTCCTGTATTTGGGGAAACCAGAAATATGTCCACTATGACTGCAGTAAAAGTGCATTAATATTATTATTATTGGCATTTATGTATACCACAGCCCACAGCACTTGCTATGTGCAATTACACTGCTTTGTGTAAACTCAGGTCCTTAAACCCATGTGCGGAGAGGCTGCAGGCTAGTGACTATTAAGCCAAGCTGACAAACCATCTATTGGCCTGCCTACATCTCCACCCCAGATCCTATATCTCATGACAACCCTCAGGACTGTCAATTGTGCAGCCATATGCTCCTATCTGCATTGCCTGTATTCATTTTGTAGTACATGTATGCATACTACACACATAACTGCCAAAGCTGAAGTGCTTTAGGCTTTTGGGGTGTCCCTTTAATTCACAAGCTTAGCCTGGCTTAAGCAGCAAACAGTGTAAATCAGTACATTATGCATGCATACATCTGTATGGAATTTCTCAGATGTCCGAATAATTGTGAGGGCACTTAGAGGCATCATATGATGTTGAGGTCAACTCAAACTGGAAGTGCAGAGGAGGTAAGTTTATTTGTTTTATTTGTTTTCCTTTTCTTAGCTCTGCAGCTTTATTTACCACTGTAAATACTAAAATAGCATTTATTAGCGTGAAGTGACATGTTATTCTCTAAAGGCATACTCCAATGTTATAAAAACAATATATGTTTTCACGTTTGGTGTTTCAGCGTGGAGACGCTGAACGGCAGGGCTGCCTACTGTACAGCTCTGAGCTAGGAAGCCCCTCCAGTGGCCATCTGAGGAGTGGCCACTTGGAGGTGTCCCTAAGGGCAATGTAAACACTGCCTTTTCTCTGAAAAGACAGTGTTTGCATGAAAATGCCTTATGGGAGCTATTATTCTTACCAGAACAACTACATTAAGCTGTAGTTGTTCTGGTGACTACAGTGTCCCTTTAAAGTCCAGTATTGAATAAAGCAGGTTGGTATTGTAGATCAGTTTGTCCCCAAGCTTATTGACAGTAAGCTGATTGGGAATGTAGCAAGTAGAAAGGATAAATCAAGTTATTTGAATGAAATCCAGGATACAACAGGTTTTTGCAGTAGGAGTCAGTAGTCTTGTCAGGTTCAGAACACAAACTACAATCAATGTAAAGGTGATTTGCCTTGCAGGGTGTGTCCTCTTATTTATAGGTTGAAAGGATCATGTTATGCAGGTGAGGGAAACTTGGTTTAGACTAGTGCAGTGATGGCGAACCTATGGCACGCGTGCCACAGGTGGCACGCCGAGCCCCCTCTGTGGGCACGCGGCCATAGGTCGCCGGAGGGAGGGAGAGTGCGCTCCGCCGGCGCATCCATAAGGCGGCACAAGTGGCCGCCTTAGGTCGCACTGGCCCGGCGGGCGCAAAGCCGGAGTGACCGGCAGGAGGTGCGCGCATAGCGCTCCCTCCTGCCTGGCACTCTGTGTAGCGTGGCCGAGCGCACCGCGGTACAGGAACTTATGTTTCCTGTACCCGGGCGGACGGAAATGAAGTGCTCACTGAGAGAGCACTTCCTGTCCGCCGGGTACAGGAAACTGAGCTCCGCGGCGCTCGGCCACGCTACAAGGTAGGAGCTCAAGGGGGGGGTACACCTGAGGGAGAGAGGGGGGGAAGGGGACGACCTGAGGGAGAGATGGGGAAGGGGACGACCTGAGGGAGAGATGGGGAAGGGGCGACCTGAGGGAGAGGATGGGGAAGGGGCGACCTGGGGAGAGGATGGGGGGACGACCTGAGGGAGAGGATGGGGGGGACCTGAGGAGGATGGGGGGCGACCTGGGAGAGAGGGAAGGGGACCTGAGGGAGAGATGGGGAAGGGGCGACCTGAGGGAGAGATGGGGGAAGGGGGACTGAGGGAGAGGATGGGGGGACCTGAGGGGAGGAGGACCTGAGGGAGAGGGATGGGGAAGGGGACAACCTGAGGGAGAGATGGGGGGGAACTGAGGGAGAGATATGGGGGGGAAACTGAGTGTGGGATGGGGGTAAAGAAAACAGTGGGGGGGGGAGAGAAGGGACGACATACACACAGCACCCCTGCCCTACACACATCACCCCCCACACACACACATCACCCCACACACACACACCACTCCACCCATCACCCCACACACAAACACATCACCCCACACACAAACACATACACTGTACCCCTCAATGCAGTGTGTGTATTTAGCAGTCTGTGTGTGTGTACACTCAGCAGTCTGTCTGTGTGTGTGTGTACTCGGCAGTCTGTGTGTGTGTGTGTGTGTATTTAGCAGACTGTGTACTCAGCAGTCTGTGTGTATTCAGCAGTCTGCTAAATACACATACAGACAGACTGCCGAGCACACACACAAACTGCTTAATACACACACAGATGTTAATTAGTTCGGACAACTGAGTTGTTTTTTCTAAACTTAAACCTCAATATTCAGGTTTAATTGCCATTTGGCACTTTGAGGGGGAAAAAAATTGGCATGTATTACGGTGTGGGCACTCGGGCTCAAAAAGGTTTGCCATCACTGGACTAGTGGCTAGGGAGGCCACTAGTGGTGGTAAACTGGAATTGTTGGAAAAAAAGAAGCAGAAAAACTTTTTTTGTTGTCAGGACAGAATACTGACATTCCCTAATTTACAGACTGCAGGGACTTCAGATAATCCACTCCTCGTCCAGCCCATACAGTCTGTAAATGAGAGAGAGAGAGAGAGAGAGTGTGTGTGTGCAGGGCCGACGCTTCCATTAGGCCACTTATGGAAGCACCGGCAATGGCCTAGGGCGCCAGTTCACTGGGGGCACGTCTTGATCAAACCTTCAGCTAATTGAGTCTGGGTCTGTCTGGGCGACTAGACCGCCCAGACAGACCCAGTAACGGGTTGCAAAACTGGCCAAACTGCCAGAAACAGTCAAATTCAGGATTGCAGCCATGTGTGCTCAATTACCTACAGTGTGCTCAGTTACCTCCTGGCTGCACTTGATCCCCATCCTGAGGTAGCGCACGGTCGCTATGACAACTCATCGGCAGGGATCCGTTTCACTTCTACCACAACCACCGTGTAAAGGTGGATGGAACACCAAACTAACACAGAGAGAGGCTTTTTGGATCCATCGTTTCAAGACTTTATCCTCAAACAGTCTGAATGAAGGGTTTTCATACTGTCCATTTATCTGACCTGAACTCAAGATAGACCTCACTGTTGATCTCTATACATTAAGCTTAATATTTACATACATATACACATCACTAGGACTTTATTATTTTCTCTTACTTGATTAAATAGCCATATAATTTGCAAAATAGTTTTATATATATGTTTTTGCCTGCCTTACTTAAGGTCTCACTAATGGTTACTTGACTGACTATCATATAGAGGGTTTATTTCACTATATATCATATGGATCCCTTCATAATATCTAAATAATTCCATATAGCGTTTTAAAGTTGGCTATCTCTCACCCATGGAATATAGACATATACTTGCTCACTACCCTTAAGTTGAACATAGAAGGGTGTTATAGCATTCATGGTATGTATTAAAATGAAATATATAAAATATAATTTTTTTTCCAGACTACTTCATTATTACTATAACCACTTTGTGAGTTTATCCAATGTTTCCATCTGGGCGATATGTAACCATTAGGGAGTGACACAATACAATGATTTTTTCAAGATGAATTATACAGATAATATGTATCATGATATGTATAAGGCTAAATTCGGATTATTTTTTCTCAGTAGCTTTAACTTATATCACCAACTTAATCATTGGATATCTATGTTTCCATTTTTTTATTCATCTTATATGGAGGATCTTTTGATTCATACCTATATACTTATGAGTATATCTGAACTTTAGGGCTTAAATAGTTAATGACGTGATGCAGCATGTTCAACCCCTCTTTCAGCTCTTTACTATCAATATATTATGAGCCCGTTTGGGAAAATTCATTGGACGAGTGTAAGCCCGTGTTGCGGAGTAGCTGGAAGTATGTGTCATCCCCTATCCGGGTATGCAATCAGCACATTGGAGCATGACACATTACATGTCCATCATACCCACATGGGCTTTTCCCAGTGACGCGAGCAGTTAACCCACGCCCCCTTCCCTCCCCATTGGTCAATGCACACGCCTGCTAACCTGTTCTGCGGGCGGCTGGTTAAGGAAAAGTATATTTAAACCATTATGGTGGCTAGTCACATTCACGTTTGCCCCTGAGGACTGCGTAGTATCACGCCGAAACGCTTGTTGGGTTTTATCACGGGTATCTCCGTTATGGAGCACCTTATCACTATGCACGCACTTTTTTCACTTTACTTATTTTGAAAATGTGTTTTCTCATTTGCTTTTGGTACTTAGACAGCTATTGAGAACTTAAGGGGCATCACCCTAGAGTATAAGCATAGAACACCCACGAAGGTGTTTATAGGAGATTTGGGGTCTAGAGATTAGGGACGCCTTTAAAATAGACCTCTAGCAACTATAGAGAGGTATATTCATTTGTTTATATCCCTATTACCTATCTCTTCTTATCTCTCTCTCTGTCTCTCCACACACACATTTTTCTTGTGCTTACTTCTCTCTGTTTAGTATATCTCTCACTATTCCATTTGTGTTTGTTTTTTTGCCTCTGGATTACTACACTAGGCTCTTTTGCAGCCAGTGCTGTATTTACTTCCATGAGTGCTCAATAACAAAGGTGGAGATTGCTACTTTTTCTGTTAGCTCTCATACTGTTACATTTGTATCATTTTGAATTAGTGTGGTATGCTTAAAGGGGCACATTAGTCACCCAGATCACTTCAGCTCAATGAAGTGGTCTGGGTGCAATGTCCCTCAGGTTTTAACCCTTCACATGTAAACATAGCAGTTTCAGAGAAACTGCTATATTTACATTAGTGGTTAAGCCAACCTCAGAAATGCTTTCCTATTGACAGCTTGAATGCACGCGTAGCACTTGGCCGCGCTTGCGCATTCCACTCGGGAGCTGACATCGGCAGGGGAGGAGAGGTCACCAGCGCCGAGGGAGCCCGGCGCTGGAATATGGTAAGTTGCTCAAGGGGTTTTAACCTAAAACACTCATATTTGTTTTCAGCGAAGTCTCACGAGTACAACAGTACCCCACATGTACAGGTTTTATGGTGTTATGGAAAGTTACAGGGTTAAATTGGAGGCTTGTAAATTAAATTCAATGGACTTTCTGTCTGGGTTGTCAGGCAGGTCCCTTGAATTACAATTAATTATGTAAATATATTAGATTAATATACACATTGAATATATATGTGTGTATGTATGCTGTCCTGATGAAAGCTCCCAAGTGGAGCTGAAACGTCAACTTATGGAGTAAAGAAAAATACTTTTTTACAAATCCTGGGAGTGCTGATTATTTCAGTTATATATAAAAAAAATTTATTTTTTTTTAATACCAAAATACAGTAAGAATTAATTATACATGTATTATATATGTATAATATGTTAATCAGGTTTTTTAATTAACTTATACATGTATAATATATATTTTTGTTAATGTATATTTTTACCGAAAGACACAGGTTGTACATACACACACATGGCATAGCAATACAGAGATAAGCACTGCAACTTGGAATCAGTGCAGAGTAGTTAAGAATCAGTTGGTAAGCTTATTATTATTACTATTAATATTACTGGTATTTATATAGTGCCAGCATATTCCGTAGTGCTTTACAATATTATCAAAGGGGGAGATTTAACAATAAATGAGACAATTACAAAAACAATAGGTTGCCCCATGCAATAGTTTCAAGTGTATGGCGGAAGCAGGTAAAAATGTGTATTAAACAAATGCAAAAGCCCCCAATAAAGCCAATTTGTTATGTGTGTGTAGAAAGTAAAAGACAGATGAAGATGCAGATGAGAAAAGAAAGCGAAAATAAGAAAATAGTGGTCCATGAGGGCCCTTGGAGAGGTCAAGTCAAGGCTGTGCCTAGGCAAGACCATGCACCCTAGGCAAGACCAGCTACTTGTACCCCCAGTCCCCAAAACAAAGAGCAAAAATTGCCAGCCAACTTTGTGTGTCTATTTCTTCCAGCCTATTTGTGTAAACTCGGTCTGTCGTGGCAGCAGGTAAGCGGACGTCTCTCTCGCACCTGCAATGTGTCACGATTCTGGAACCTAACACGCTAACAGGTCAAAGAGAGGAAGGGTGCTATACCGGTCCTTAGAGTGGCCGGGCTAAGCACACTAAGAATGGTCAGGAGACAAGCCCAAGTAAAAGGAGCCAGAAAACGGGAGAACGAGAAACAAGCTGAGGTCAAAGGGGTGGAGAAGACAGGATAATCGGAATAACGAGCCAAATAATCGTTAACCAGAGAGAAACACAAGTAAACTGCACTACAGGTATCACAAGACCACAACAGGGCACTGAGAGACAGGAAAGGTAAGTATAAATACCCTTGGTTTAATTCTGATTGGATAACTTCCAATCAGAATTAACAATCACACGTGGGAGATATCTAAGCCTCCCACCGTGATTGTGGTACAGTTGCTTTAACGCCGGGTAACTCACGTGACCCCGGCGTTTGCATAAATTAGCAACCTCCCAGCGTGCAGCGTTATACATGCTGCCGCTGGGAGGCGTGGAGGACGCGAGCGGCGGAGAGGAGACACCCCTCGCCGACAGGTAGGAGGAGGGGAGACCGCGGGCGGCGACGGACTGAGGGTGAGTGCTGCAAGTGGCGTGCAGCCTCCCCTCATAGCCCGGGGACTCCTGACACAATGCTTGTAAGCTTCACACTCTTGTCGGGTAAGTATTGCTCGAAATGTCTCTTGGGTGGTGTCATCTTGTGCAGCTGAATGCCATCTCTCTTTTGGTGGCCTTCTCGTATCGATAAATTGCCGTTGGGGCAGTGAAAATCTGCTTTAATCGCTGCATGTAGTAGGAGCTCTGCGGTCAGACCCTGCCCCCATAACATATTATTTTAATTTGTGATTATTACTCTATTTTTATTTTCAGACACTAGGGGGATTGCCTGAACACTCAGTCCCCCTGCAGGCAGACTCATAGACTGCTTTGCGGCCATGTGATTTGCGATGGGTGCCAAATGCTCCAGCTACGCCCCTGCTACATGTATATATAACTCACCCCCTCCCTCCCCTAACATCAGTTGTTTTAAGTGTTAAACTCTATCAGATTGAGCAGTATTGCTTCAGGAAGAGAGGGAAACTCTCTAAAGCGTGTCTTTAAAATAGTCCAATAAAAAATAAGAATCATTGCATACTGCAATACTCTGGTATTTTGGCATTATAAATAAATATCAAGGAAGGTGCACTCACAGGGCTTTGCACAATAAAAATTAAAGATTTATTTACAATCATACACCAGAAAATGTGACGTTTCAGTCCTCTATGGGGCTGTTCTCAAGACCTAGAGAAAATCCCATAGAGAACTGAAACGTCAACACATTTTATGGTGTATGATTGCACAATAAAGCTTCAAAATGTATCTACATGGTCCTGTAAGTGCAACTTCCTTGATATTTATATTTTGACATAAGTGATTTGCACCCAGGCAAGGACAAGACCGGGAGAGTGAGTGCTGGATCCACGTGCATTTATAATTTATATATATATATATATATATGTGTGTGTGATTGTAAAAATATTTTTTACTTAAGTTTAAATACAAAGTAATCACATATGATTTCAAGAAACTCACTCTCTTCCTAGATGTATTTTGTATAATTCAAAGGGACAGTAAAAACAAAGGTTTGTTCAAACAAAAGACTTCATTAGGTGACACCACATGAAGGGATTAACAAGAATTAGATGACATTGTTCAAGTAATCCCAGTGATCAAGATCAAATCTAGAAATGAAAAGAGGTTTTAAGGATGAAACATTTCATGTGAACAATAGATGAGAACGTTATTAGGTTAAAAATAAATAATTTGGACGGAGAGCGAGCCACATACATAAAATTAAACCCCGAGATACAGCCGAAACACGGCTGCCAGACGGAATCCAGCGAGCGTTCAAAGAATTCTACACAGATCTATACAACATCCCCGAGCCCACTAAAGACACAGCCCAAACACAGCGTCTTCACCGAATTTCGGAATTCTTGGAACGAAACGTAGACATGAAGTTAACCGCTGAAATGAAGGAAGACCAAGAACAACCCATCTCGGTAGAGGAACTAGTAGCGGCTCTAAAACTCTCCAAAACCCACAGAGCACCAGGGCCAGACGGCCTGCCTTTGATATACTTGCGCACATTCCGAGACATTCTATTACCGAACCTCCTGCGAGGACTCAACTCCATACTAGAAGGGGGCCGTTTCCCCACGGACTCTCTGGCGGCTATAGTTATGGTGATACCTAAGGAGGGCAAGGACCCGACGAACTGTACGAGCTACCGCCCCATATCATTGCTGAACGCAGACCTGAAGCTATTTGCAAAAACCATTGCCTTGAGAGTCGCGAGACACCTCCCCCACCTGGTACACTCAGACCAGGTTGGGTTTATCCCTGGTAGAGAGGGGAGGGATAACACAATCAAAGCACTAAACATCTTACACATAGCGAGGACACGTAGAAAGGAACATCTGCTATTGTCAACGGACGTTGAAAAGGCTTTTGACCAGGTAGACTGGAAATATCTGGAGAACACACTCGCATACATGGGATTCAGCCCCCACATGCTGTCATGGGTGCTCTCCCTGTACACGAGTCCCACGGCTCGGATCCGCATTAATGGGGCACTGTCTGCCCCTTTCCCGATCTGAAACGGCACCCGCCAGGGCTGCCCACTGTCCCCCCTCCTGTTTGCCCTCTCCCTGGAACCGTTCCTGGTGGCGGTCAGACGGAACGGGGGAATCACAGGATTCAGCGTTGGTCGTAACTAGTGATGTCCTGAACGGTTCGCCGCGAACAGTTCGCCACGGACTCCAGTCAGCAGACACATTCCAGACAATCAGCAGCAGACCCTCCCTCCCAGACCCTCCCACCTCCTGGACAGCATCCATTTTGAAGCTGCATTCTTAGTGAGCTGTCCAGGAGGCGGGAGGGTCTGGGAGGGAGGGTCTGCTGCTGATTGGCTGGAATGTGTCTGCTGACTGGAGTCCGCAGCGAACCGTTCGCGAACCGTTCGCGAACCGTTCAGAACATCACTAGTCATAACGAATACAGAGTAGCCGCGTACGCGGACGACATGCTGTTCTTTCTTACACAGCCGCTGCTTTCGTTATCCAACCTTCTCGTGTCTTTCTAACCTTATGCTCAACACTGATAAGTCTGAGGCCCTCCATCTACCGCCCCTCAAAGACCCCCCAACACACCTCTATACCCAGTACCGATTCAAGTAGTGCAATACCAAACTGAAGTATTTGGGTATATGGTTACCCAAGGACCCATCTCAACTATACCACCATAACTATCTCCCGCTACTACAATCACTGCAGGCAGACCTTAAAAAATGGTCCCCACACTACATTTCATGGTTTGGGCGTATCAATGCGGTCAAAATGAACGTGTTGCCCAGAATACTCTACCTATTCCAGACAGTGCGATCACAGTGCCCAGAGCCTTCTTCAGCTCCATAACGACCGCCATCCGCCGGTTTGTTTGGAACTCTCGCCCTACCCGCACCATGAAAACCACCCTAGAACTGCCTAAACAAATGGGAGGTTACGGGACTACCCTCCATAGAGACGTACTATCGCGCCACACATTTGTATAGACTAACGGACTTGCACGTACAACATCCTTTGAAACAGTGGGTGGCCTTGGAACTAGAGCAGACAGATAGGAAAATACCCTCCAGACTGTGGCTGCACACCGCCACGTACACAGACCTACATACCAAAAAAACCCTGGTCGATGCCACACTGAGAGTCTGGATAGCTACACGCTACCGACTACAGCTTACCACCTCACCTAGCCCCCTAACACCCATCATGCACAACCCAGACCTTGCAGATGCCCTAACCCATAATGACCTATCTGGCCTCCAACCATCCGACTGGATGTACCTGCACCAATGGTTTGGCCCACAAGGACTTAAACCACTCAGAAACCTTTGCCCAGTCAGACCGCCAACGCTGCTTGAACAGTTTTGCTACCAGCAGATAAAAACATACTTCCAATCCCTACCGGGACGTGGGCACCTGCTCAGACCCCTTACCAGCTTTGAACTCCTGTGCGTACACTGACCACACATTCCCAGGGGTATCTCAACCCTATACGCCACACTCCAGACCCAGACCAGTGGGGATGTGGTGCTCCGATTCAAGGACCACTGGGAGAAAGACACGGGGGGGTCCCTTTTCGCACAGGAATGGGACAAGATTTACACCCTCACACACAAATGCTCTATCAGTTCGAAGTACCAAGAACTGAACTACAAAATATTAACTCGATGGTACAGAACACCCGACACTCTACACCGCATGCAAGAGAACACTCCGGACACATGCTGGAGATGTGGCACGCCCCCCGGCACATACTTCCACATGTGGTGGACATGCCCCGCAATCACCCCATACTGGGAGAAAATCAGGGGGGAGATACACAGGCTTAGAGTTGCCTCTAAAACCCCTAACGATACTACTACACCACACCCCCACTCCCCTGAAGACATATAAGAAGTCCATAACACTACCACTACTCAATGCAGCCAAGTCCCTTATCCCCGTCATATGGAAACAGAAGGGAGCACCCACACTCCAGCAATGGGTGACAAAGGTGGAAGAAATACACTCAATGGAAACTTTAACGGCAGATCATGGGAGACAGGAGCAGTGTGCATTGACCTGGTATCCATGGGCTACATACCTAGCCAAAAGATTAGCCACCCCGCACACAACACCACAGGGGCCATCAGAAGCCCAGAGCACACATACCTAAACCCCCCATCTAACCCTTACCCCTTGTGTCGACATGTCCCACCCCTCCCCTACCCCATGACCGGACCTCGGACTGTCCCCCTAACAACCAACACAGACAGTAGAGGGATTACATATTCACGCGGACAGACCCACAATAGGGACATGATCCATACCTGGATAGGACGGGAAGCACTCAACAGTTGGATAAAACTAGACAGAAACACGTTACCAACACCGAAACAGGAAAGCGCACCAGCATGAGAGACGTAAGCCCAGACCCCAGCACAATCGGTAGATAGAGAGACAGCGGCAGAATGGAATAGCCCCTGGGGTGGAAACCTGACTGGACCCGAAACAAACGCATAGACTCCCACACCAGCAACCCTTCGAGCTACGGCACTGACAGACACCCGGACATATCCCCCATGACCTATAAGCCCAGTTTAATGACTGCCAGCAATAAGAGCCCGAAGAGCCTATACGCCCTAGTCCGTAGGCCTCACAATGGTTAAACAACTGAGAAAAAGCCATATGACCACGAATAGTAGATCATAGATTCCTAAGAAGTTCGCTATGACTGTAGATTACATACCATAACCGCAATTGTAGTTCACCCGATATTGATATTAAAAGGGCTCATAAAAATTAAAAATAAGTTCGTGACTACAACTAACACACAAGTGGAGAACCGATGTACTGTCGCCTAACACAGATGGATAGGGCGCACAGTCGGGAAAACATGGTGGGGAGACGACCAAAAACACCAATACAGCAGAGGTCACTCTATATCCTTCCTAGCTACCCGACAAGGCTGCAGCCGCAGGCCTGAACTCAAGCTGGTACACTGGGTAGAGCCAACTGTTAGAAGTGCACGGGTTAGCCGTACAGTTCACTTTCTTCCCTTATTTGCTTTATTCAAATGTTGACTCTGATACAGATACATTGTAATGCTACTGACTGTTACTTGTCTCTTCAAATGAAAAAGATACTAAATAAAGATTGTCAAAAAAATAAATAAATAATATATAATAAATAATTCCTAGAAAGTTAAAATATGAATAAACATAATGGAATATCTAAGTGCAAACTGACAAAGAGTTGGCAGAGCATCAGTAGAAAGCATTACTTGGTACATAGTGGCAGCTCTTATCACTCTTATTATACATGTATAGTTTACAGCAGGAATGCACAAAAAATAGATCCCCAGATGATGTAGAACTA
>OW240916.1:256699951-256737777 GCA_933207985.1 Pelobates cultripes
TCACCTCCCTCACCCTGCCACTTCACCTTGTCACCCCCCCTCACCCTGCCACTTCACCCTGTCACCCCTCTCTCACACTACCACCCCACCTGTCACCCCATCTCACCCTGCCACCCCACGTGTCACCCCCATCTCACCCTTCCACCCCACCTGTCACCCCCTCTCACCCCGTCACCCTGCCACCCCACCTGTCACCCCCTTTCATGCTGTCACCCTACCACCCCACCTCTCTCCCCATCTCACCCTGCCACCCCACTTGTCACCCCCATCTCACCCTGCCACCTCACCCTGTCACCCCATCTCATCCTGTCACCCCTCTCTCACACTGCCACCCCACCTGTCACCCCTGCCACCCCACCTCTCATCCTGTCATCCCCCTTCCAGCCCACCTCTCACCCTGCCACCTTGCCCTGTCATTCCCCTCTCACTCTGTCACCCCCCTGCCACCCCACCTGTCACACCCTGTAACCTCCCTCTCACCCTGTCACCCCACCTCTCATTCTGTCATCCCCCTTCCACCCCACCTGTCATCCCTCACTCCCTCTCACTCTGTCACCCCCTCACTCTGCCAACCCCTCACCCTGTCACCCCCTCTCACCCTGCCACCCCACCTGTCACCCCCTCACCCTTCCTTCTCTTCTCACCCAGTCACCCCCCTCACCCCAAATCTCACCCTGCCACCCCACCTGTCACCCCACCTCTCATCCTGTCACCTTGCCCTGTCATTCCCCTCTCACTCTGTCACCTCACCCTGTCACCCTGTCACCCCACCTCTCATTCTGTCATCCCCCTTCCACCCCACCTGCCATCCCTCACTCCCTCTCACTCTGTCACCCCCTCTCAGCCTGACACCCCACCTGTCACCCCCTCAGCCTGCCACCCCTTCTCACCCATTCACCCCACATCTCACCCTGCCACCCCACCTCTCACACTGTCACCCCCTCACCCTGTCTCCCCACCTCTTACTGTCACCCACCCTGTGACTCCCACACTGTCACCCCCCTTACTCTCACCTCACCCTGTCACTCCCCACACACTGTCACCCCACGTCACACTGTCACCCCACCTGTCACCCCCTCACCCTGCCTCCCCTCTCACCCCACATTTGACCCTGTCACTCACCCTGCCACCCCACCTGTCACCCCCCTCTCATGCTGCCACCCCATCTGTCACTCCCTGTTACCCTGCTACCTCACCTGTCACCCACTCACTCTATCACCCCACCTCTTACTGTGTCACCCACCCTTTGACCCCCCACCCTGTCACTCCCCACACACCATCACCCCACCTCACACTGTCACCCCCTAATACTGTCTCACCCTCTCACCTCCCCCCTCACACTAGGTCTCCCCCATCTGTCTCTTCCCTCTTACTCTGTCACACCCCTTACACGAATGTCACCCCCTCTTACTCTGTCACCCCCTCTTACTCTGTCACACCCCTTACACTAATGTAACCCTCTCACACTGTCACCCCTTCTTACTCTGTCACCCCCCACACTATGCCACCTCCCTACACTATGTCACCCCCTCACACTATGTCACCCCCACACACTCTGTCACCTCTCTCCGCACACACTGTCACCCCCCTCCATACACACTATCTCTCCCTCTAAACACACGGGCACCACTCTCCGCACTCTGGCACCCTCCTGCTCTTTTTACAATCACCCTGCTACAGTTACTCCTTTACTCACCCTGTCACCCCCTGAAGGCAATCATTCTACACACTGTCATAAAACATAGCTTCGCCATGAACTTAATGCCAAAGGCCACAGGCAGTAACACAAACATACACATGCTCAGAGAAACATACATACATATACAAAGATACTCACTGCCAGACACACACCCTCAGGCACACACAGGTAGACAATGCAACGACGTATACAGAACTAGTTCTCTATATCCAGTACTGCAAGCCCGCCCTTCAATATATCTACAGCTTCTTATACACACACAAGTCAACTGCTGTTTTTTTCCAATAATGGTGTTAGTGGGGGCCTCATGTATGAGTTTCGCCTAAGGCCTCGCCAAGTCTAGAGCCGCCACTGTCCATGTGCCAATTTATAACAGAGGTCTTTAACCCCTTAAGTACATATGACATGTGTGACATGTCATGATTCCCTTTTATTCCAGAAGTTTGGCCCTTAAGGGGTTAAAGAAACACTATAGTCACCAGAAAACTACAGCTTATTGAATTTGTTCTGGTGAGTAGAATCATTACTTGTAGGCATTCAGAGAAAATGCAGTGTTTACATTACAGCCTAGGGATAACTCCATTGACCACTCATCAGATGGCTACTAGTTGTGCTTCCTGGGGCAGTGCCATTCAATGTCTCCACCCTCTGCATGTAGACACTGAACTTTCCTCATAACAGTGGCGTACATAGAGGGGCCCTGCGTTCCCCTGCGACCGGGGCAAACCACCGGGGCCGCTGTTAAGGGATCCATTGGGTGGGTGTAAGGAAACCAAGTATATTTAAACCTCATTCGGTAGTTTCCTCCCGAACCGCCAGAGCATCAGTGATTATAGCTCTCCATTCGGTAGATAAAGTAGACGAACCATATAGTAATCCCAATAGCTTCATAAGATAATTCCCTTAGTGAAACACAGGAATCCCCAAACATCAGCCGAAGTCAAGAAGAAGGGTACAACTGAACTGAGCTTTAATGATTGCATACAGCTTTTATGCAAGTCCCCATGCAAGGGGTCATACCCCAGGGAGGGACAAAGATTAACCAATCGGGCACAGTAAAAACATAACACACACCCACAATTCCCTCCCCTAGCCCTGGAGATAATCAAGTCCGATAAAGTAATAACTTGATTATCTTCAGGCAGAAAAATCAATTTTTTCCCCAATATCTGGAACACCCCTTTATACTTGAGGTACCCCCACAAATAATATGTCCCCTGATAGCCCCGATCTGGGTGACCAACATATTCAAATTTCATCCAGATCGCTTCAGGGGTTCTCAAAAACTGTGGAAGTCGTCTGTGACCAGCTCACCGTGGGCTGGCTGCCTAAAACAGTTCCATAAGTTTGGTGGGTTTTGCCGGTCACTTTAGTAAAAGGGAAAAAGCGAATAAAGTACCGAATGGATCCCCCTGGCTCTCAGCAGCGATTGTTCCCCTCTATCGAATGCACCAAAGTACCGAATAGCGCTCTACTAGCTATTCGGTAATTAGAGTTCCATCGTTCATCTGTTTGAGACCGGTGTTCGGGAAGTCGAGTGTCTGATTTTAGTTCCAGACACTCGACAACCAAGTCCTGCTGCCTTTGTTCGGCTGAAAAAAGATGGCCGCGGTTTTCTCAGCCACGTGGCGTTCGGTAGTACGAACGCTGGCCGCACAGATAGAGGGGTTGATTGACGATTCTTTTGAAGCTTAATGAGCCAGGTGGTGGTCTTTGTTCGGTAGTTCAATCTACCAAATGAATAAAGGTAAAATGAGATGAATAACTAGTGAATAGCCAAGCAACGAATCTGAATGGCTGCATGTCGCCACAGCTCTGCACTAAACGGCTAATATTAGACAAATTCCAAGACCCCAAAGACCACCTCGGGCACCTAAAATGGATCCCCAGACAGACACTAACACAATGGATCGAAAGGCCAAGAAACCAAAGACCGAAAAACCGAGGATGAGCATGAACATTGGAGATCTTTGGCGACATGCTAACATCGCACAGTTACCTGTATTGCCTAATCTCAGGCCGCTTCCTCCCTCATCAGACTCGGCCGCGGTCATCAAGGAACTGCTGGCAGGCCTCCAGCGCACGATACAGGCTGATATGGCCCAGATACACCAAGACCTGCGTGGCATGACGGGCCGACTAGGAACACTGGAGCAAGATACCCGCTAAAATAGGCAGCACACAACGCTCCTCCAACAGGTGGTGGGCGAGCTACAGCAACAACAAGCCAATACTGAAATAAGATTTGCAGGAGGATCAAAAACGAAGCCTATATATCAAGATAAGGGTAGTGCCCGAAGAAATACCTGACACAAAACTATCACATCTGGTGAGCAGACTCCTGATTGCACTCCTGCCACCCAAACAGGTGAGGGCAGTGGAAACGGAGGGGGTATTCAGCTTACCGAAGCCAGTCAAAGCACCATCCTCGACGCCTGCTGCTGATCTGGTTTCAAAGGAGCAGAGACAGGCAGGCGGTCATGAACACAGTGCGGCACCATTCTCCATACTCGTTCGAGACCATGACACTCTCATTTTACACGGACCTGTCTGGGAGCACACTGGCATGGTGTCGCACCCTCCAGCCCTTCACAGCTGCAGTCCGATTGCACAACATCACCTACAGATGGAGATCACCCCGCACACTACAAGTTCATCATGACGACACCATTTACCCCATTCAAGGCGCCAAGGGGCTTCTACACACCCTGGGTCTCCCATGCTCTCTCTGACCACCACCGGGCCGACAGTACCCAAGGCCCCCGACCCGAACCTGGAACCCTGCCACAACAATCCCGTTCGTCCCACAGAAGCCCGCGACGGGCACATATGCAGAAGTTACCTCCTCAAGCAACCTAGAGGGCCTACAGTGACAGGACTGCCTCTTCCTAAACAAAATTGCTGTTTTTATTTGCAGACAACCAAAGTTATTTGTTAGTTTATTATGTTCTTAGTCTTCCACTGTCTTTCAAGCATTTTATAGCTGCTAGCCAAGTTTAGTTGCATACCCAGCAACATACAAGCAAACACCTTATGAGGCATGTAGAGGTATACAAACCCGGCCACACACATTGAGTCCCCGCTTATTCTAAGCCTAGGCCTACACCTTACTCCAGGCAACACTGCAGCACCTCCCCCCTCTTGCTGAAGGGTAATTCCCTGGATCAGCATTGCCACCCTATAAACCCTCTAACTATACCCAGCGTGTGTACGCATACTAATGACTGACTCCCCATGGAGTTGGCAGACCACACACTGGGCTTCCGCCCGACCGTTCCTGCTTAAACTACCCAACTACAACTGTCACGGTCACCTGCAAACCGGCAGCAAGCCTACCAAACACACAACAGTTAACGCCACCAAAACAGCCAACCGGCACTAGCGAGGGCACATTCAGCCTCCTAGGTAATCCTAAAGAAGGCACCTCTCCATAGGTGCCCTTGGCCCACCTACTGGAGCTATGGCACCGCACAAATGCCTTAAATTTCCCCATATTGTACAGAAAAAGTTTAGTGTTATTTCGTTATTCCCTTTCACACACTAACGAAGCATAATACGTGTTACATCAACATTTGACCTCGTCGCTGCAAACCACATCTTTTTATTTTAAACACGAAACACCAGTTTACTTTCTGTTTATAATCAGTCTTGCAAAGTATGCAACTTCAACAAAGTGTTCAACCTTGTTCTTATATGTTACACAAGATCTATTTTTAGATACGCTTGAGACCCCAGTATAACAATGCCAGTATGGTTAGTTAGTATGCCCTATCTAGTAACTGATATGTTGTAGTCACCCTCGACCAATCTACAATACAATATAAAATATTGATTTGCTATGTATTCATTATACATGGCTGCACTCACTCTCAGTGCATAAGCTTTGTTTTATATATCTAGCAGTCACAAATGTTTTGCTTGCTTAGCACTGTTATTTGCAGCCATAAATTATAAAAATGTGCTGTCTCCTCTATGCACGTGATGCGCTGGAAATGTATATTATCCTGATCACTTCATCTGTTAATGACACCAGCCTTGTTGCAACCAAGCACGTACAAAAAAAAAAGTACAAGAATAAAAAAATAAAAAAAATAAAGATGTTGTGGGTAGACAGTCACACCCTATTCCTGACCTATTAGTCACAAATTAGTATTATTGGTTGGATGGGGGATATTTTATTTATTTTAAAATAAATAAAAAGGAAGAATGTGAAAGCTGCTTACCGGTCACATACAAAGGCCATCCTCACCGTTATAATAAAATGTTGCACATTTGCCCTATTTTTTTTTTTTTTGTATGCTGAGAGAGATGCATTTGGGAAAAAATACAGAAAAAAAACCTGATCAAATTAATACTATAGTGCAAAAGGCTCATAAAGTGGCATTAAAAAAATAAGACAACACATTGTATGCATAACCCCCGTTGTGATTTCAAGGAAGAGACAGGACCGCTCTGTTTTAGGGGTGAAACAGTTGAAGCTTTTCTGGACAAAGTCCCAACAGCGGCTTTTAGTTTAAAGAGAAAGATTGTTTATTGTGGGAATTGTAAGGTAAATCGGGCATTTTGAAGAAGATGGAACACAGATAAAGGGTATAAAGAACACAAGTGACATTGATGCATTTACAGCAGAGATTGGAACAAGGTCACACAGAGCTACAGTAAATATCTAGTTGGGGCAGGGAGCTCTCTGAATTCACAGATCAAGGGGCAGGAAGACCTCCTGTGAAGACTGGTAAACATTGTCTCTGAGGCAAAAAAAAAGGGGGAGCTATAGCTTTTTCTATGCAGCCTGGGGGGTGGGAGTGGGGGGTGCACAGAGACAGTAGAAATCCACTGACAACTTTTAATGGAAGAGACAGAACGAACAAACATGATTTAGAAAGTTAGACTCTTACACAATAAAAATCTTAGACACAACAACAAGTGATCTAAACCTATTTATTATAGGTGCATGGCAGGCATCGATAATCATTTGTAAGGGGTGTGCCCAAGCATATCCTAATGACAACCAATTGTCCCTTTTTTTTAGGTCTCTAGGTACTTTTGAGTAGGTTTGTGTTGGGTTTTTAGGTTTTTAAAGAACAAAAAATCATTGGAATCTCTTCAAACATCTAGTTATCACTAGAAGAATAAAATGTGTACCGTAATTCTTTTTAAATTGTTATTTTTGTAAATTGATTTGGTAATTTTCTTAGCATATAAACCCTAATGTAAAGTGCAGTACATGTGTGTTCAGGAGCTGACACATGGTGATCACATGAACAAGGAAACCCGTGACTGTGGTGGTTCCAAGAAAAATAGGAGTACGGTCTCTGCGTGGTCATTACAATTATTTTTGCTTTATCCAGGAGAACATATTAATAAATAGTTTGTACTCTGTATTTTACCCTACTGCCATGTTTCTTGTTTGCCACTGTGGGTGTGATTTCCACAGGGAACAATTAGGTTTAGATACTGCTAGATAAGATGTTATTGAAGACCAGGATCACATAAAAAAAAGAATTTTTTTCCTTGATGGACAAGCCAACTGTAAAAAAGTAAATACAATTTTTTAAATAGTCCCTCCTACTTCCCCTTTAAAACCCCGGACTTAACCCACGACAGTCAGTAAATTAAAGGAAAATACACAATAGGCCATATCATGCTCTAAATAAATACATTATCAAAAGAGGGAGGCAATCGTACTGCCACTACATTAAGGAAAAAATAATTTACGGTAAGTAAAATTTCTGTTTTTCCTGGCTTATAGTGGCTGTACCAGTGGGATATAACAAGATCCCTGGAACATTAAAAGGGTGGGTCTTAAACTACAACTTGAAGCACCTTGCACCCAAAAGCAGTCTCAGAGGACGAGAAGATGTCTAGCAGATACTGCTTGATGAAGGTACGAAAAGAGGACCATGTTGTTGCTTTGCAGATGTCTTCAGGAGAGGCGTTGGATTTTGCCGCCCATGAAGTGGACATGGCTCTGGTTGAGTGTGCTCTAATGGAGGAAGGTATTTGAACATCGTGCAATTCATAAGCCAACTTGATGGTGTCCGTTACCCACCTCGCCAGAGTGGGTTTAGATGCTCCCATAACCTTCTTTTTACCCTGAAAATTAATAAACAGGTGATCCGCGGATTTAAAATCTTCTGAATGGGATAAGTAAATCAGAAGTGCTCTGCGAACATCCAGGTTATGCCACTTTCATTCTTGATGCGAACTTCACGAACTACAGAATGATGGAAGCACCAGAGGTTCATTCAGAGATTTTATTAAAATATCTTTTGGTAAAAAAAGAAGGCTTAGTATGCAGTACAACCTTGTCCTGATGGAAAATCGTGAATTTCCATGAAGAGGAAAGGGCTTGGATCTCCCCAATTCTTCTAGCTGAGGTAATTGCTACCAGGAAAATAGTCTTGAGAGACATAATTCTTAATGATATACCTTCAAGTGGTTCAAATGGAGCTTCACATAAAGACTGTAGCACCAGAGATAAATCCCAGGAAGGGAATAGAATTTTCCTAAGTGGTCTTTGTAGAAGAATGGAGTTGAAGAAACGCCTAATAAGCAGACATGTCGCAAACTCTTGTAGCAAAAAATGGCTGAGGGACGCAGTGTGAACCTTTAAATTAGAGACACTGAGTCCGTTTTCAAAGCCTTCTTGCAGAAACTGAAGAATCGTCTTGACAGAGGGACGTCAATGAAAGCAATTATGCCGAACACACCAATGGAGAAATTTGTTCCAAATCCTCAAATAGATACTAGACATAGAAGCTCTGGTGGAGCTTAGAATTGTATGAAACAGGTTATCCGGAATGCCCTAGTTCTTCACGATTAACCTTGCAACAGCTAGGCAGTTAATCTGAACATTCAAATTGTTTTCTCCAGAAGAACAACATTTTTCAGGAGTTGATCTGAGAAGGGAAGCTACCAGTAGTCGAGTGCCATAAGTCGCAATACCGAGAACCAGCTCCAGATTGGCCAGTATGGGATGACAGCAATTATTCGAGCTTGTTCTGCTTTGGTCTTCTGTAAAGTTCTCGGGATCATTGGGATAAGAGGAAAAAGGTATGCTAGACTGAAACGCCAGGGGATTGACATGCTTTTTTCGTGTTGGACATTTGCTTAATCATTTCTTCCAGTTGGGAACCAAACAATTTCCCACTTTCTAGAGGATGTTCACATAAAGAAGCCTTCGAAGTTATATCTGCAGACCATGAACACAGCCATAAAGCCCTTCTGGCTACTGAAGCAAGTCCCTTTGAACGTGCCGACAATTTTAGGCCTTCCTCAGATAAATCTTGTATAAAATCATTAGCCAACTTTATGTTATGCAAAAGATGAGGAATTTCTTTTTCCAAAACCTCCATCAGGCAACTCTCAAATTCATAAAGCCAAACTTTTTGTGCTCTCATAACAGATACTCCCGGCAATTGCAGCATTACTTTGAAATCCCGCTGTTTGGAAGATTCTTCTGCGGGATATCCCCGCTCTTTTGTCCATTGTATTTTTAATGCCAGATACCTCACTGATGGGTAGAGTGGTCTTTTTGGACAGTTGTGCCACTTGCATATATACCTTAGGTAGATCTTCCCAACTTAAACCTTTGTGAAGTCTGATAAGCTCCTTACAATGTTTGGAAATGAAAGCCCCTTTCTCAGGATTCTTCCTTTCTCTATGAACAAATTCTAACAACTTCGGGTCCGTTGGGAAACCCTTATTTTTGAAGAATCTTCTTCTGATAACACCGCCATTACCTCTTTTAAGGAATCTTTTTGGGTGTTTTGCAAGAAAACGTTCTTCCACACTAGACGCCTCACTAGATTTTGTAGTGTCAGAGCATTCTCCTGATGCCAACTCAGACAGTGAGGGAGATCTTGCTCGCTTACCTTTTTTCGAATGCAAGATATACCACAATATATCACACAATGGGAAGAGGTTTTAGAGGACACTTTAGAGGGGGGAGAGTGGTAAGACATTTGGGAAGCGGCAATGGAAACCTCCATATGTGTTAATCTGCAAGAACAATCATATGAGACCATGATGAGATGATATGTCTCCCCAGTTAAACTGCATTGTATGGGCAAATCTCCAACAGATGAAAGGGATGGACCCGCCTGAAGAACTAGCATGTCAGTCTGGCTGTCAATCAAGCAGGCTGCCCATCAAGGGCAGACCATACAGGAAGCACTGTTTCAGGGTCTCTGTGCGCTGAACATAATATGAGTGCGTCCAATGATGCATTCTCGCTATGCTTCATGGGGACAGTTCACTGGGGTTCCTAAAAATGGGACACCAGTAAACAAACCCGAGATGGCGAGACAAGACCCTAAATTTGCGACTGTTCTGCCAAAATTGAAACATTTGGGAGTCCTGGTATTGTGATTCAGTAAATATAGAGGATTAGATTCCCTGAGCAAAGTGCTATCTCCCACACATGTTTGAGCTTCAGCTACCTATGTAAATTTATGAGCAATTGCCAGGAAAATAAAAACTTCTGCATGTCTTTAAACTCCTTTAATCTGACTTGGAAAAAAATACACAGTCATTTGCCCTATTCCCATGATATTGATTGATAGTAAGATCAAATTACTCTCCCAGAATTCATGGCGTCTTACCAGAAGCATAATTTTTAACTCACTCTATTCCAATATATCAAATACAGGAAGACTTTCATTTTCCCAATAACCACTTATAATGACTGAAGCCATTCTCTTGTCATTTTTCATATTTATAGCTGTAATCTTTGTCCTGTGTGGCCTTCAGTTATTCATTGATTGCCTTCTTTGTTAAATGAGACTGATGGGTTTGTTTTTTTATCAGAGAACTATGCATGATTTAAGTGAGCCATGCCTTCTGGTATTTCAGCTGCTGAGGACTATGACCCACAGGCAACTCAGCCACTCCCACGCAAGGGTTTCTCATGAAAAAAAAAATATATGCCTCATCACCAGGGCCGGATTAACATAGGGGATGATGGAGCTCCAGCTCCAGGCCCATGCCCATGGAATAGGTCCATTGATCTAAAAAAAATAAATAAAAAAATATATATATATATATATTTAAACTGCTCTTCACATGCTCATGCTTCAAGGGACACAACCAAATACAAAATAAATAAAATGTACTGTTTAGTAGATGTACCACAAATCAGTGGCGTAGCAGGGGAGGGGGGGAGGGGCGGAGGGGCGATCTGCCCTGGGCAGCACTTTTTGGGGGGTGGCAAGAGACTCTGACAGTCCATCTTCCTCCCTGTACAAATCCCCTCACGCCCTGCCTCACCAGCACCCTAACAGTCCCCCTCCCTCACCTGTACAGATCCCTTCTCCCCTGCACCGTCCCCCTTCCTTCACAGATCCCACTCCATCCCTGCTCCCTCCACACACCCTCCCTCCCAAAAAACAAAAGTATATATTTTTTAAATATGTAAAAAAAAGTATTTAATTTGCTGCGTTTCACTCGTAACTGTTTCTTTTAACGCCAATAAAAAGTTAAATATACTGAAGCGCTTCAGTAACAATAATTATTTAAAGGAACACTCTGCCCAAATGGACAAACCCACCCCCTATAAAAAAAATCACTGTTTAGTAGACATGCATGTATTCATTGGGTGTATATCTTAAAAAAGCTTTAAAAGATTGTAAACTGTGTTGGGCTAGAGGCGTTGAGTACTTAAAAGAGGTATGTCAGGTGCGGACGTCCGCGACTGCACCGGACATGACATGGGTCGAGATAGGGGCGGCCCCAGGCGGCAATAGCTCTAGCTACGCCACTGCCACAAATGAAAACGTGCACACATTTAATAATACATTATTTTACTGGGGGTTTAGCTAAAAACAGCTAGCAGATCCTGCACTTCTTCTGTCTGCTGCTTTTGCAAGCCTTCCCCTTCTAACCCCGCCCAGACTTTATGTGACTGTCCAATCACAGACTTACTAATGAAGCTCAATGACTCTCAAAGAAGTCTTTGCAAGCCAAGTGCATTTGGCAGTTGCTGCCTCTTGAGTTTAGCTCCACTGAGCTGATTGACTGAGCTGATTGACTGCCTGGGCCCCATAGGTCATGTGTACGCCACTGGTCTAACTGTACTGTATAATGCTATGTTAGCATTTCTATTATAGAATTACAGCTTTATCCCCAATTTGTATATATACTAGATTGTTTTGGCTGAAGAGGGAAACTGCCTGGGCTATTCCCTGAGGAAGCTGTAATTTCATTTTAACCAGATTAGTGTATTTTTATCACAATCCACACGTTTGGTGAGATTGTAGGAAATTGATATAGGTATGTACAGAGTGCTTTAGGTGTCTGGAGTGAACATTTAAATAAGGAAACTTAAGAGGGAAGTAGGGGAGCCAAAACTGGCTGGTGTGGACTGGCTCACAATATAAATAGTTAAGGTAAAGGAAAGGAGTGGACCAGCGAGTGCTAGGAGACAGACCTTAGAAAGCGTGGAGCGAAAATCTCGGGGCTGACCCACGGAATGATATTCTTAGGCGGCGATTTCAATGCGGTCCCGTGCCCAGCGGCAGACAGGAGCTCACGGAGGGGTATTCCTAGATCACAGGGTAGGGGCGGCCAGGATCGCCTCCTTAAAGACTTCATGGCCGAGACCAGACTGGTAGATATATGGCGAGCTCACCACCCGGGGGATAAGGACTATTCCTTTTATTCAGCTCCCCATGGAACGTATTCTAGGATAGATCTATTTTTAACCAACGCTGCGGGAATGTCCCGAACGGTAGGGTCACAGGTGGGTAATATATCTTGGTCGGATCACGCTGATATCTCCATCACATTGGGCAACCTATGCGTTGCCTCACCATGGACATGGAAATTGAACACGTCCCTGCTTCGTGACCCGACGATCCTGGAACAAACTAGGAAAGGAATCGCAGATTACTTTGAGATCAACACCACGCCCAACGTGAACGCGAGCACGGTCTGGGCGGCCCACAAAGCGGTCATCAGGGGGACCCTAATTAAACTGGCCACCAGGAGAAAGAAAACGAAGTACCAGAAACTGGAATCTTTACTGGGACAACTGAGATCCCTAGAACAAAAACACCAAACTGAGCCAACAGACGGCACTCTCAGACAACTGGAAGCGATCAGACGTGAAACCCGAACCTTATTATTAGATGATACGGCTAGATCTATGACCTGGTCAAAAAGGACCTTTTTCGAAAAGGCAAACAAGATGGACACTCTCCTGGCCAGGACGCTTCGGCCGAGGCAGGAGAGGTCCCATATAACTGCACTTAAACACCCAGACGGCACGACGAGGTCAAGCCCAGTTGAGATAGCAAAGATATTCGAAGATTTCTATCAACGGCTGTATAATCACACCCCAGATGAGAGTCCCCTCGGGGAGCACGAGGAGGAGTACATAAGGCAATATCTGGACAGATTAGGAATGACAAAATTGAATGGGGAGGTGGCAAACACTTTAGCGGTACCTATCTCAGAAGAGGAAATAGATAAAGCTATATCAAGCCTGAAAGGCAACAAAGCACCAGGACCAGATGGATTCGATGGCTCATATTATAAAATATTTAGGGAAGAACTTACGCCTCAATTGGCCCGTCTTTTTGACAATCTCCGGCAGGGTGGTCAACTAGCCCAAGATATGTCACTGGCGACCATAGTACTGCTGCCCAAACCTGGAAAGGATCCACTTTACCCCGAGAACTACAGGCCCATCTCGCTAATCAATCACGATCTTAAGATCTTGGCAAAAATTCAAGCAGATAGATTGAATCCACTATTGCACTCTATAATTCACGCAGACCAGGTAGGTTTTATCCAAGGTCGGCAATTGTTCGAAAACACTAGAAGGAACATCGACTTGATTTGGAAATAAGTGGCCACGGAGACCCCTACATTAGTGGTATCCATAGATGCAGAGAAAGCCTTCGATAGGGTCAGGTGGCAATTTCTTTTTCCAGTTTTAAAGAGTTTGGGCCTCCCAGACGAATTCCTCACGATAACAAGAGCAATGTACCACAACGTACGAGCACAGGTGCAGATATCGAGAGCTCCGCTACATCCTTTCAAATTGTACAACGGAACAAGACAGGGTTGTCCACTATCTCCCCTTCTTTTTGTTTTAGCGCTCGAGCCCTTACTTCAAGCGATACGCCGGCATCCGAACATTGCAGGTGTAAGGGTGGGAGACAAAGAGTTTAAGGTGTCGGCCTACGCAGACGATGTCCTTTTGACCATCACAACCCCTCACAAATCAATGGTGGCGATAAAGGATGTGATAACGGAATTCGGTATGGTATCAGGCTATAAAGCAAACATTCAGAAGTCCAGCGCCCTCCCGATCTGTCTAACACAAGATGACACAGCTAGATTACAGGAGACCTACCAAATACGAATGGAGATGGATTCTCTGAAGTACTTAGGGATTAATCTGACAGCGGACCCCGGACGTCTATATTCTGCTAACTATGCTCCGATGCTCAGGGAACTGACGGGAGACCTCGACAAGTGGACAGATAAACCTATTTCCTGGATAGGCAGGATTAACTCGGTAAAGATGAACATTCTTCAACGTATATTGTTTCTTTTCCAGGCACTGCCCATCCGGGTCACAAAGACACAACTGATTCCCCTGCAAAGATCTATAGGAGACTTTATTTGGCAGAATAAGAGACATAGAATCTCCAAACAGATCTTATACAGACGAAAAGATAGGGGGGGTCTGGGCCTCCCGAATCTTTACTTCTACTATTTAGCGGCCCAATTGACGCAGATCGCCATGTGGCACTCCACGCCAGATGAGAGAAGGTGGGTAGACATTGAGTCTATGATGGTGGGCGTTGATGTGCCACAGTTTACGATCTGGGTTCCCAAAGAACACAGACCGATGATACGGGTCACATGCCCGGCGATCCTAAACTCGATTCGAATTTGGGACACATGTAATACCAAATATGGGCTGGCGTCATCCCCCTCTCCCTTGACCCCGATCCTCCGCAACAGAGAATTCCCTCCCGGCATGGCCCCAAGAAATTTCCGCAATATAGAAAGAACGGGTCTACAACGGCTACATCAGCTCTATCAAAACGGGGAGTTTATACAATTTGCAGACCTGCAATCGGGTAACCATCTAACCCCCGCGGACTTCTTCAGGTATGTCCAAATTCGGGATTTCGCGAAAAAACAACACATTAAAACAGCTGCCCTGGGGAAACCCACCTTCTATGAGAAATTATGCTCCGACGGGGTTGCCCCCAAGGGGATGATCACGCTACTATATGCACATCTTAGTGAAGAAAATAGAGAATGGGGAAGTTTGTCTTATACGGCCCAATGGGAGACCGACCTCGGGGAGGTTCTAGAGGGGGTAGAGTGGCAGGAGATATGGGAGGCGAACGCTAAAGTCTCAATATGTGTCACCCTCCAGGAGCAGTCTTGGAAAACTATGTTTCGGTGGTACACTACCCCAATTAAATTACATAGAATGCACAAACTGGAGACGGACGATTGCTGGAGGGGATGCGGGGTCCGAGGATCATACATCCACATGTGGTGGGAATCCCCGAAGTTGCGGGGTTTTTGGGGATCCGTGGAGGATTTGGTAAGACAAACGTTCGACCGGCCCCTAAAACTGGATCCGTGGATTTACTTGCTGAATAGATCTGTGGACGGGTGGACAAAGAGGGAACAGACACTAGTACACAAGATTACTTTGTGTGCACGTCGAGCGATTGCGATAGCGTAGCTCACACCTGAGGGCCCAGAATTCTCAGGGGTTATCTCCAGAATCAAAGAGTGTAGAATCATGGACGATCTAACTGCAAGGGTGAGAGGGAACATTACGTCATTCCAAAAAACATGGGAACCATGGGACAATAGCATAATGGGCTCGAACGAAGCTTGAGAGCCTCACACATATGGGAATGAACCCATGATATACACATCCATACGAAAAGTGACACGTCTGACAATGCCATGGCCGAGCTGCCCATCCTCCCTCCACCCCTCCTTTGCTTCTCGTTTTTTCTCTGGTTATTTCTATCCCAACTTTTTCCTTTCCTTCTCTTATTCTTCTTACTTCTTTGTTTTCAGTTTCTTTATTCAAGCAGGATCATACGGTCAGAGGAATGATGTAGCTTAAGAACTGGAGAGATAAACGTACATAAAGGCTAATTGATTTACTTATCGGCCTGCCCTTGGTTAAAAATAACTTACCCTAATAGACTGGGGGCCCCAAGGGTTTCCAGCAGAAAGCGCATGCAAGGTTCAGGTTGCGTATTATCTATCTACAAGCTATGTAATTCCTTTTGGCTTCCTAGTGAGCCCAAGAGTGTATATACACCTGTTTTGTTTATGGTGAAAGTTAAATTCCCCAAAAGAGAACTCACAGAATTGAAACCAACAAAAAGGGGATTGGGTTTGATAATGTAAAACCCTCCGTAGACGACAGGTACCAAGGTTTTCTTAATTCGAGGAAAGGGCCAATGTTGTATCGGCTGATTTACGCTATGTTCTCAAAACTTATATCCAAGTTGGCTTCTGCGTAAGCCCAAAAGTGTATGTAATCCTGCTGTGTCTATTGTGCAAAATCAAAGTTTTACAAAAACAGAAAAATCCTTTGGCAGGTAGCCAAATCAGCTTATCGTTACCATAATTACTGTCTATGCATTATATTAGCACCTGTATAACTACAATTGAACTTGCTTACTATTTATCGGGCTTTTGCATAAGCCGTCATGTTAATGTTACCTGGCTATTTTTGCCAAGATGAAAAAATAAAGAATAAAAAAAAAAAAGAAAGCGTGGAGCGAGCGCATCATTAGACGCATTTATGCCAAGCTCAGGGTGCTGTCTGTGTAGTATGCTCTAAGTTGTCATCCTGCATGATTGTCAGGCAGCATGATATGCATTCAAGTCAGGCTGTCCTAATTCTTTGGGCAGACCTGCCCCCTTTCTGGATATGTTCACCACATTGGGTGGTTCTGGTTACGTGATTCACATCAGTGGCCCACCGAAATCCTGCTTTACCAGACACTGCTGTCAGGGGGTGTGGATTTACTTGAAAGATAAAAGCGAGAGATTAGCATAGAGTATGTGTGTTCTGTTATCTATATCCTGTAAGTTTCCCGCCAGCACCACCTCCACCAGATACATGATGCTTGGGAGCTATAACTGTTTTAGTGTTTTCTGTCAATAGGATTCTATAATTAGGCCAATCTTAATTGTCAGCACCAGGCCTAGTGGGCTCTTAGTCTCGTCCTGCTCATCACATTATTTTCATATATGGGTAATTTCCCATTATTCAGCATCCCACAGTTAAAGGAACAGTGTAACGTTTGGAACACAAGCATGTATGAGTGTTATCTAAGCTATTCAGATTTACCCTCCAATCTAAATAGTCAAATAACAGAATTGGACTTATTTAGTCTCCTGGCGCTCCATTGTAATGTAGTTTTGTGTTTGTATGTAAAGTTTGCGTTTGAGTGCTAGTGTGTGTTTGGATGTAGTGTGGCTTTTAAATGCGTTGTACATTTGTGTGTAGTATTGGTGTTTGAGTGAAGGAGTGTGTTTGTATATAATTTTGGAGTTTAAATGCAGGAGTGTGTTTTATTTGATTGCAGGGGTGTGTTTGCATGTTGTGTTGGTGTTTTCTGGGATGTATGCACATACATATACACTTACACAGATGTACATACACATTAACACACATACACACTGACACACATTCACATATATATATATATACATATGTGTGTATATGCACAGATGCACACACCTTGACAAACAGATATACACTTGCACATACACACACTGCCACATGCACACACAGATACACACACACTGCCACATACACAGATACACACCAACACACATAATAAACCTAATAGTTGGTGAGTATAAAAAAAACTTTAAAATTCTTATTTGTAGCAATTTACTTGAATGCCCTTGAACCTTGCACTCCTTGCTCCCAATCCACCCTTTCTGCCACATACTGCCAGCAATAGATTTGGCGGTAGGGAGGTTTAATACCCAGGCTCTGGGCCCGTCGCCGCTCAACCCTGGAGGAAATCCCCAATCAATGAATGGCCAATATTATTCTATGGTAAGGGTGCTGGTGATGGGGTCCGCTAAACTTAAAATAAAAATAATGGCACTAATGCCCCCTGGACCGAGCCATGCCTGGCAGGGAGCTGCAATCCTAAACTGCCATCATTTCATTCACCTCCTCTCTTTATTTAAGCTGGGAGTAAGTGACCGGTTTTCACTTCCTCCCAGCATCCGGTACTACCGGGGCTCATTCACGCTCTTAGAGAGGTCCCTTACAGGGGTTCACCAATACCCATCGGTTGGGCCTAATGCCATGGACCACCCGATGAGCCCCCAAAGCATGAGGGCCCCGGTGCAGTTCCGGTAGTTCCGCCACTGACCCTCACACTCATCTGTCCTCATCCTTAGACACAACAAACAAAGATCACAGCAGCCCCTTACAAACAACGCAAAGAGGCAGCTTCTCCCCCCCCTCCCCACACACACACACATGCTCTCACACAAGGCTGCTCGGCCCATACAATTGGCAAACCGTGCCTAAAACGTGCACAACGTCCAATCAAGATTGAAAAAAAAAATACACATTTTATTATAAGCACCCCTTAGCCAAGGTTATAACTAAAGAATATAGAAAAGGACGGATTGTTGAAGGTGGAATAATATCATGCAATTTGTGTGCTGGGGGGTTATGATATAAAAGTCCTTTTTGTGCAACATATTGACCCCTGAAGCCAAGGTTTGTCTCTGTTGGCATGAATTGTAAAGTACTGCGGTAACCGAGACTGTCTGAATTAGGTACCCTGGAAACCACATCTGGGAATATTCTAAAGTTTAACCTTTGGTGAGAAACCATAATGTTGTCTTAAGAGAGTTTTCCGTTTTGCATGGAACATGTTTCTGAATGTCCGTACCATCTGAATTTGTAGCAATTCACATCTGGGTTATGCTACAAGCGATGACTCTTCACAAATGATTGAAAGGAGCAAAGAAAAATGTTAGACTTGGCACTGAGTATACTATGAGTGAGAAACTGTTAGAAGTGACTGTGTGTATTATAAAGGAATGTGTTGGGACCAATATCTCACATCTTTTTGTTTGCAGTGTAAGTCTAGTTAACCCCTTCACTACCAAAATTGTGTGTATATTTTTAAAGGGACACTAGAGGCATCCAGACCACTTCAGCTCATCCAGACCACTTCAACCACTAACGGCGCTTCCAGCCTGCTAGGTGGCTTTTTGGTCACCTGACGCTGGACGCCCTCATGCTGTGCATGAGGATATCTAGTGTCATTGAAATCCCCATAGGAAAACCTTAATTCAAAGGGGTATGCAAAGGGGTATGCAAAGGGAGCTATAGCGTTAGGAATACAGGTTTGTATTCTTAAAACTATAGTATCCCTTTAACTTTAATTTGCTTTGCAAAACAAAACTAGTCCATTTATACTCTGAGAATTATTATTAGATTGTATAGGAACAAGATTATTCACTATGGACGCATTCCACCCAATTAATGTCTCCAAATGTCCAGAAAATGACAGCCTCTATATTTTTAGGTTTTATATAAAGAATTCATAAAAAATATTGCAAAGGGGGGCGTGACTGTCACAACACCCAACCAGACATCTCCCTGTACAGCTCCGCCGAGACTCCGCAATAAAACTACTCGAGATGCAGAAAAATTTAAAATCTGCTGACTAAAAACTTATAGCACTCCCAGACGAGACAATGGGGCACAAACACAGAAAGCACCATCGCCTGGAAGGTCCCCAAATGCCAGATATCAGTCTCTCTTTTGAGAGTCCCGCAACACGAATACCACCCAAGATGGTGGTGTTCTGCATGAGCTCTGCATCTGGTCGCCAATCTTACCTGATTTATCGCCAGCCAGCATTTATATTTTGTTCCCAGTGGAGACTTAACGGAGCCCTGATATGAATCATCCAGTTGAGAGCAGCTGGAAACTTAGTCTGGCACAGTAAACGCTGGAGAAAAAGTGAGGCCTAGCTGGTTCCTTGGACAGGTTTGTTGGACAGGAGGGACATCCAATCTCCCAGTCTGCAAATATCTGGACCCACACTGAATTCATCTGTAGCCCCGCTTCCCCCCTCTGGACCATTGGAGGTAATTCCAGTCCACCTCTTGGAGGCCCTAGTGCCATACCTGCACAACACCACAGCCCTGACCCAGCAATATCTGGTACCAACACATTACTCTGATAGCAAATGCCACGTGTCTCGTCGCAGCGAGCCAGCCGACATACTCGCTAAGCTTGATGAGATCTTTGCAGAGAGGCTCCTAACAGACCTGAGAGAGGTCTGGAAAGCAGACCTGTTGGAGGCCCAGACCAAGATTGGGGTGATCCATAAGAGAGTTAAAACAGTGAAGGGGAGGAAGACTTCCAGGGATGGCCAACTGCAGGAAGCACAAAGCCAGATAAAAGGGCTCACACAGCAGGTCCAACAACTGAAGCATGCAGTGGCCTCACTGGAGTCCCGCCACAAATGCCAAAACATCCGCCTCCGAGGAATTCCAGAGGAGGTTGGAGGAGCAGTGCTGCTGCCATTTGCCCAGAGGTTGATCAACTAAATTGGCATCAAGAAGAGTGCTGACACCCCATGTGTTTCATGTTAGGAAGTCCACTACTGCTTCTGTGGAGGCACCTAGGGACACGATTGCAGCAACCAGAGACATAGTGGCAAAAGTAGCCATCTTGGGAGCATTAATTTTTTAAGGATGCTCGGTGTCACTGTTTAGCGTTCTCTCGTTCTCTGTATTGAAGGTGAAGAGAAAACTGGCCCTGATTGCCAGGAGGTTGAGGGACTATTCAGTCAAGTATCGTTTGGATATAGAAGGCTCACTGGTGGTCCCCCGTTGAGATTCAATTGCTTACCCCTTTCATCCTCTTGCGACCTCTAAATTCTCTTATAGAGACTGGACCTGTTGGCCACATCACCTCTGGAGCTCCCAGGCAAGAATAAAAACAAACTGTGAGTTAAAGGGGATAACTCACAGTTATCAGCCGAAGAACATGAGAACACTGCTTATCGGCATGGTGCCGTACCCAGACACTGAACCTAGTCATCAGGCTGTTTGCACAGTGACCTGTATACTTACACTCACTCCCATTCACGGCCATGATAGGCGGCACTGAAATGTGGCAATGCAACCATAATCCTACTAATACGATATTTTCATATAAAGTATAGATGTATACTATAATAAAACACAAATTCAAAAACAAACAAAAAAATAAATAAATAAGTTACTTACTGTCAAAGAATCCCTCAGTGCACTGCATTGTAAGTCTACCTACCTAAGATATATATGTTATACATGTATACCAAAAAGAAAAAAAAACTGTTTAGAGAGCACTCTGAATTTTTAAAACAAAAAAAAGTTGATGTTAAGTTTTTGTGCATCTTGATAATTCGGTTTATACATTTTGGCCAGCTAGAAAATGGCACACGTGTTATTTTATATATTGCAGTTTTTCTTTTTTTTTCTCTTTCCTCCTTTATAGCAACTGTAAGTTGTTGATTCATTTTACTGCCCATTAATTCTCATCTTTTCTTCTTATATGTCATATTGATTACTATACATATGACATGGGAATTTTCTCTATACAATATTTCATGCTGCTAGTTGTGCTTTCTGTTCGCATTGTTTAAGTAGCTCTTTAAATTTCTATTTTTACTCTGTTACACTAAATGCATTACAATAATGCATTATGGATTTCATTAATGCAATACATGATCAAGGAGGGGAGGAAGGAGGGTAATGGTTTACCAATTCATGTTGTGTGCCTCTAAGTGAACCACAGATAAATTATACATTCAAACAGTTTGAGCCACTCTGAAATGCAAGTCGCTATATACTAAGTTATACATAATACACAGTCTATCATGGCCTTAGAGAATCTCTGACTTTGTGATTTGCAAGAATGCATTCCTGTAAATAGGCATATATCTGGAGAACCCCGAAATCCAAATTACTGTGCAAAGACTACCATGTGTTCTGTGATACTTGGTATTAAATACACATAAATACACATTCCATGGATCGTATGGGTCCAACATTTGAAACCTCGCAGAAGCATTTATTTCAGGCAGAAAAGCAGATTTTACAGCTGGAGAGAGATGTGAAAAAAAACACTAGTGAGAATCAGATGGTCCTTTTAAATGGGTCAATTGAGGAACAATTTAAAGAAAAATACTAATAATAAACAGTTTCAACAAAAGTAATTTCTAATGTCGCTGGAATCACTGTTTGAAGATGGGAGCCTCCACCATCTTTAACCCCTTAAGGACCAAACTTCTGGAATAAAAGGGAATCATGACATGTCACATATGTCATGTGTCCTTAAGGGGTTAATAGGCCGCGGTTCAGTAGGCCTGTGTTTGTGGTTTGTCCACTTGATCGTGCGCGAGTCAGCCCACCGATGGGGACCAGGATAACCCCCACCGGTCCAAAGGGGGGGGGGGGGTGATGGGGTTGTGGTAAGGCTTCTGCCAGGTGTGCTCTCCGGGTTGGGCGATCGGCCACTTCCCCCAATTGCCGGGCACGCTAGACTGCAGTTCTCATCCAAGGGGAGTGCTCGTCAGACCCTGACACTCTGGGCATGGAACGGTACCAGAGGTCGTAGTGTTTGTCTGAAGCTGTACCAGGATACTTCTGTGCTGCTTTTAGGCTATATAGCCCCGATTTCAGGCCTGAAGAGCCAGAGCTATTTGAAAATGCGTCCTTCCATGTTGAGTGTCAGCCCCTCCTCCCCCGGCATTATCTTATAGTTAGGATAGCCTTATGCCTATCCCACGCTTGCTTAAACTCCTTTACTGTGTTAACCTCTACCACTTCAGCTGTAAGGCTATTCCATGCATCCACTACCTTCTCAGTAAAGTAATACTTCCTGATATTATTTTTAAACCTTTGCCTCTCTAATTTAAGACTATGTCCTCTTGTTGTGGTAGTTTTTCTTCTTTTAAATATAGTCTCCTCCTTTACTGTGTTGATTCCCCTTATGTATGTAAATGTTTCTATCATATCCCCTCTGTCTCGTCTTTCCTCCAAGCTATACATGTTAAGATCCTTTAACCTTTCCTGGTAAGGAACTGAATATTAATTTGATCGGCCACATTTTTGACTCGGATGCAAATGAATAAACCCAGCTGGAGATCAAACATGGTGGCAGTAAAATAGCATGACACCTATCAAAAAAACATTCTTGCTCACACTACTAGCATATGTGCTCCTTACATGGATTAGATGGAAAACTATAGCTATTTTGTGTCTATGGATTAGTCTGATGAAATCTCATTATTTTGCAGCTTGTTGCTCAACAATATATCTTCCACAAAAATGAGACACACTGTTAAAGTCATCCAAAAAGAGATTATTTCAAGGTATTGCTGGTAAAGGTGGTTCTACAATCTATTGATTCTAAGGTGTACTTAGTTTTTCACACATGGCTTCTCCATGTTGGCTTTATTTTTGTTAAATAAATAATGATACAGTGTAGAATGTCATCCCCGATGGTCCAGTGGGTGCATACCTCTTGTACTGCTTCTTCTGGTGGAGCAGTACATGGTAACAATGCTTGCGGAAGAAATATATGTTGCCTGTACCCTCCACGGAAGCAGATCCCAGGCTGAATGGGCTAGCGACGGCTGCTGGCCGTGTCTCCTCTCTCACGCCTCACGCCCAAAGGCGACAACCTTGGTGGCCTAATGGAAAATCTGATTCTAGGGGCCACTGACCCCTTATAATTCTTTTGGGCCAAGTCAAGCTGCACCTACTATAAGTCCTGCCTTACTGGTGTACATTCAGGTTAATAAGAATAATTAAATAGTAATGCTCGTTACCTATACAATGAAGCAAAAATAGATCTTTTAGACTGGGTGTGAGCGTTTCTATACACTACATTATTTACAGAAAACATTTAAACATAAAACCACAACATAGTGTGTGAGATACTAAGGATGCCTCACCTTAAATTGCTGCTGCGGGGTGAGTAAAGGGATTAAAATACTAGAGAAGGGAGGAGAAAGGGAGCACACGCTCACCATTCCACTGGAGACTCTGCACCACCTACTGCAGGGATGAGCATCCATGTGATTGACAGCTAACCTTTGCGGCTCCAGTTGTTGTAGATTTAATTTCCATTTATGTGAATGTAATCCAAAAATGCTGGGTTAGTAATGATCAGCCATCTCAGTATTAGGGAAGTGCACCCAACCAAAGCATGTCTGACTATCGTCATCAAACCATGCAGCTTCATATCTCCTTAAAACATGCATTAGATAGACATGTCACTGATTATTAAAGAGTTACTCCAACCACCATGACCACTTCACTGAGTTGAAGTGATCATGATGGTAGGAGCATGTATGTGCAGTGTTTCAGCGCACTGCGCGCTGATAACAGACGTAAAGATTTGGAAGCTCCACTCCTACCCTCCCTCCCTGTGGGCGCTCTCTCCCGCCACCTTTTGTTGCACATTTGTTAATTATCATATTTCACTGGGGGCTAGAAGCGGGATAGCTCATGGAAGCTTACTAAGGATGAATATGTATGAATAGGTTAAAAAGTCCAAATGAGATATAGAAAATCCTCTTAGAAATTGCCAACTACTGTATGGTAACATTCATGTGACTGCTCATGTCAGATATAGCTTATGTTGTGTTATGTAACTCTGTAAAACATGACATTACAACAATATTTCTTGCTAGCGCTCGCTATGTAGATGAGCAACATTGGCAAATCTGTTTTTACAATGTAGATTTTATCTATTTACCAATGGCTTCTGTCTCTCACTATTGCATTTACTTCTACTTGGCTTAAAGTCTGTATTAATGAATTAGATAGATACTTTAGCAAACACACAAATATACAGTCACATATTTTACTGGACAATGTAAGTCCACAGCCCTAACACTCCTATTTTAAAACATCTCTGCAGTGTCATAATATATCTTGACCTAATTCCGCTTTTGTTTATGCAGATTACACATAGCATTTTCCACTGATTTCATGATGATGTAATCTAATCAGTCAGAACAAGTCTCACGAGACCATGACATTTAGACTATAGGCCACAGCATAGAAATTATAAGCTTTTTACTAAAGTGAATTCACTTCTGCATCAAAATATATTCTCAGGAGGAAAATACTATTGCAATCACATTTCAGTCCCAGAACAGGGGTGTGGGGACAAATCACTAATTTAAAAAGGTAGTTATATTTATTGGGAATTATTTGTCTCTTCCATAGACCTCAATGCTGTACCCTTGCACATACGGCAGAGTACAGCAGTGACGTCGGCTCCTGGTGCTTCAGCGGCAGGAGCTGAGGAGGTCTGTCCGGAAGAACATGGAGGCGCCTGTGAGGGACTTCAGGTAAGTAAATCTCACCTTTCTGTGCATCCTCCTTCCCCCCTCACCTCCCCCCTAGACAACCAGCGGTGATGTCACAATTCGGGGGACTTTGCAAATTAAATTGGCATAAAGACATTAGCAGTGTTTTTTTTAAACCCTGCAAGATGCCAGGTTCAGCTGCTATGGATCGGATTTGTTGTTCCAACACATCCCACAGATGCTCGATCAGATTGAGATCTGGAGAATTTGGAGACCAAGGCAACACCTTGAACTCTGTCATATTCCTCAAACCATTCCTGAACAATTTTTGCATCACGTACCCCATTGCCATGGAGGGCTGTACATAGACAGCAACAATGTCTAGATAGGTGGTACGTGTCATATAACATCCACATGAATGCCAGGATCCAAGGTTTCCCAGCAGAACTTTGCCCAGAGCATAACACTGCCTCTGCTGACCTGACTTCTTCCCACTTGCCATCGCTTTCCCAGGTAAATAACACACATGCACTTGGCCATCCACCTGATCTAAAAGAAAACATGATATATTAGACCAGGCAAACTTCTTCCACTGCTCCATCATCCAATTCTGATGCTCACTTCCCCATTGAAGGCGCTTTTAGCAGTTGACAGGGGTCATCATGGGCACTCTTACCAGTCTGTAGCTATGCAGCAAAGTGAAATGCACTGTGTGTTGTGCCACCTTTCTATCATTGCCATGATTAAATTTTTCAGCAATTTGAGCTACAGTGGCTCTTAAGTGTGATTGGACCAGGTAGGTTAGCCTTCGCTCCCCACGTGCATCAATGATCTTTGAGCAACCGTGATCCTGACACAGGTTCATCAGTTGTCGTCCTTCCTTGCACCACTTTTGATAGGTACTAACCACTGCATACCGGGAACACCCCAAAATACTTGCCATTTGGAGATGCTCTTACCCAGTTTAGCCATCACTATTTGACCCTTGTCAAAGCCACTCAAATCTTTTCGCTTGACCATTTTTCCTGCTTCTAACACATGAAATTCAAGATCTGACTGTTCACTTGCTACCTACTACATCCCACCGTTTGACAGATGCCATTGTAATAATATAAGCAGTTATTTACTTTACCTGTCACTGTTTTTTTTTTTTTCCAATGTCTTAATTTTTATTTTTTTTCATATAATATTTCGCATCAAACTGAAAGAGGGATACAGAAATTAAAAAGGGGGGGGGGGGAGTGCATACATATATTTCACAGAGTCAACAGGTTCCTGACAGATTCTTGACAGTGCAGGTCATAGTTACATCACATTTCATATATACATTACATTACAATTACAATTATGTATTGGCTAGGCCACATCTTGGGGTAGTGTAAGTTGAGTATAGGTCATCAAGTACTAAGGTTGTTTAGCATCAATAGATGAAGACTTATGTTGGCCTATACAAGCCTGTAGCACTAGGAGTCGTTCTATAAGCTAAAGGGTAAGCTTGAGGTGAGTTCTCTGATACCTGCAGGTAGGCTCTGTTGTATCTGGATTTGCCAATGCGGCTGTTGTTGTATATTGGGCCTACTGCTCTATTGCTTGTGCTCTAAGAATCTGTCCTTTTCGTTTCTTTGCCTGTCATTGGTGCTCTCTGTGCACTAGAGGGTTTTCGGTGTGGTGGGGGGTGAGGTATGCACATTGTGGTAGCTGTTTTGACTGTGGTGCGGGTCTTTTCTACTAGTTCCCTCGTGGGTAGGTCAATGAGGTAGCTATCAAATACATTGGTCCCTAACCTGGACCCATCTCTGCCAGCGTTTATAGTGTTTATGTTCTTCATTCCGGATACGACTGGCCATCATCTCATAGTTACTTGTTGTGTCAGGACCTCTGTTAAGGTTGGGCATTGTGTTTGTTTCCACCTGTGTGCTATTGTTATTTTTGTTGCTATGAGGCAATGGGTAAGAATCTGTAGTTCGTCTTCTCTGGGTGGGTAGGGGAACACATGGAGAAGGTAGTTTGCAGTGGTTTTTGGGACTCTAATTTTTACCGTCTTTAGGAGGAACTGTTCCACTGCATCCCACAATTTTGTAATGATTGGGCATGACCAGAATATATGGAATAGTGTGCCCTCATGCTCTTGGCATCTCCAGCATAGGGGGGTTGTGCCCGGGAATATGCGCGCCAGACGTGTGGGTACTAAGTACGACCTCATTATTAGTTTGCATTATGCTTCTCTTTGGGCCAAACTGTGTGTAGCTTTTTTGACCCTTTCCATAGCCAAATGCCATGCTTTAGGGTGGATTTTAATGTTTAGGTCCTTCTCCCAGAGGCACATGTTTGGGGGAAGTGCCTGTCACTGTTTTTAATGTTTTGGCTGCTCAGTGTATGTGCAGCTTGTTGCGTGTACAGTAATTAAGTAATTGATGCCACCAGTGTTCTAATGCAGGTATCTTCCTATTAATTTTATAGATAGCCATTTTTATAAATTTAGGCTTTTTTGTGTATCTATTAAAGAACTACAACATAAGAATATGAATGTTTTTCTCTCGATACCCTTGTTAAGGATGAAAATACACATTTTGTGTTGGTGACAGTTCCACTTTAACTCACTCCAGCTAACTCTGTTGTTCTGGGGTGAAGTATGGAGTGGTGTGAAAATAAATAAATAATATATATTTATTTTTTTATTTTCTCATAACATTTAAAATTGATTACTTTGTAAGCTAGTCTTTAGGATATATATCTGAACAATTTTTTTTGGTCTTTGCTTTTTTGCATTTATAGATTTCCTTTAATCTTAGGAGTAAATCCAGCTCTGAAATTATATCTTTGAGCCCTGGATCATACAGTTAAAAAGAATTCCGCAAGCTCAAGAGATTTGGCAGCCTGGTAACAATTGTGAGGTTAAGACTCACAAAGTGAAACTTTGATCCTAAGTCACTGTAGCTAGAAGCTGTCTGGCGCACCTATCTGTCTGTGATTAGAGGTTTTAAGCATGAAAATTCATAATCCAATTAATATTAAAAACCACTGGTGCCTTCACAAATTGGTGTGAATTTAAGTTTAAATTTCACACTGTATATCCAGGGTTTATTCACAGAACCTTAGGAAATAGGGATATAGACAATGCATTAAAAATAATGAGTGAACAAAACAGAAAAAAAAAATACTAATCAAAATTCTTGCTGCTTTAGCTAATACACTGCAGGCTGAAGCAATAGGCAGTCCTCTCTCAGACCAGGAAGAGGCTCCACCAATCAAGAGCCTCTTATTCAGGTCAATTTTTTTTCTTCTCAAATAATCCACCATCCTCTCTGCGCAAAATGAATACAGAACAAACCGTAAAAATTATTCAATATATAGTGGTCTGTTAGCTTTCCGAGGCAGTATGGAATCTGTGCTTCAGGAGCATCAAAAATAGTATACTGCCAATGTAACATAGCGGTCTATGCCAAAAATATCCTTTTCCATGCAGATGAAGACATTGGGCTCTAAGACAGGGTTTTTCCCACTGCCATGAGATGACAAAACACTGGGGATAGAGCAATGGCAAGGTTAAAGGATCACTATAGGGTCAGGAACACAAACATGTATTCCTGACCCTTTAGTGTTAAAACCACCATCTAGCCCCCTGGGCCTCCATAAATATAGCAAAATCTTACTGTATTCTAGCCTGAAGCTGTAACTCTGCATGCTGTTTGCCTCAGAAAAACAAGCTGTCTACTGACATCATCAGAAGTGATGGCCTGATCCAATCACAATACTTCACCATAGGATTGGCTGAGACTGACAAGGAGCAGATCAGGGGCAGAGCCAGCATAATTCAAACACAGCCCTGGCCAATCAGCATCTCCTCATAGAGATTAATTGAATCAATGAATCTCTATGAGGAAAGTTCAGTGTCTGCATGCAGAGGGAGGAAACACTGAATGTTTGGATTTTCTCTGAAAAGACAGTGTTTACAGCAAAAAGCCTTAAGGTAATGATTCTACTCACCAGAACAAATTCAACAAGCTGTAGTTGTTCTGGTGACTACAGTGTCCCTTTAATACTGGAATTGAAATGGGGCTAAGTGACCTGCCAAAATCTGATTTGAATGTATAAAGCCCCGGGGGACATTTAAACGGAAGAATAAGACACTAATTACACTCACATAATCACTCATGGCAAAGAAAACAATAGGCATGCACAGATCTTTCACACTTTGTAGATAAGCTATATGAGGTCACATCTTACCTCTCTGGTTGTTATTCAAAAAGAACTGTAGTAATTGGACAAGGCATCAAAAAAATGTAAGGCAAAAGATTTTGTTTCAAGTCAACTAACTTTTGTCTAAATTCTGCACTTCCCAAACCAATGCTGTACAAACCTTGTTCGTGAATAAACCTTGTTTGTACCAATGTTAATTTTGTTGACTAACAATTTTAGTCGACTAAAGTTTTTTAGATTTAGTCGACTAAAACAATTCTGATGACTAAAATAGAACTAGAACTAAAATGGCTTTTTAGTCAGAAGACTATTACTAAAACTAAATTGACCTTTGCCACCAAAATTAACACTACAGAGGGGCTGTAGAAGGGGCAAATGAGACAGACCAGGGCTTGGGAGGGAGACACCTGGAGGGGCTGGGAGGACACAAAGAGAGACAAGGGGGTGGGGAAGGGGCAAAAGAGACAGAGACTTTCGCTAAACCCATTAGATTTTAGTCTTGTCGACTAATATCTACTGGAGATTTAGTCACCTAAAACAATTCAGATGACTAAATTACGACTAAAACTAACAGACTAGGGCTAAAACTAAATTGAAATTTGCCATCAAAATTAACACTGGTTTGTACAATAACGAAAATAAAAAGCTATACTTGGTAGGTCGAAGATCAGGAGAGGGTGGAGCCAGACTGTGGCCATGCCAGTGATAAAAAAATTAGCATCAGTGGTGCTGTGCCCATCCAAGAAAAGTGGCATATCATCCTGGTATGTGACAAGCTGTTCTTATGAGGGAGTATGGGTAGAATGTGCCACATTTACAGTTTATGGGTTTTCTAGTACTTATTTGCACCTATTTATTCCTTGTGTCAGAATATATTATTAGAGATCTCTCCAACTGGAACGGCAAAAAATAATAAAATAAAACTATTTAATTGACAGGTTATGGGGCCCCTGATGCAGCGCGGGGCCCCAGCAACCTACCGCTCTGCAAGTGACCCCCCCCCCCCCACGAGACCTGGCAGCTTCACCTCCTCTCTGCCAGAACTCCTGCTTCCTGTCCCACGCGGCTCTGTGTGATGGGTAGAAGCGGGGCCAGGAAGTGACATCACTTCCTGTTTACTCCTCTCACACAGAGCCGATCAGCGAGGGGAAGGAGCAGCAGCCTGGGAGAGAAGAGGAAGCAGAGAGACAGGTAGACATTAGTCACCCCCCCTCCCCCCTGTGTCACTAGTCACCCCCCTCACTGTCACTAGTCACCCCCCCTCACTGTCACTAGACACCCCCTCACTGTCACTAGTCACTTCCCTCACTGTCACTAGTCACCCCCACTGTCACTAGTCACCCCCCCACTGTCACTAATCACCCCCCACTGTCACTAATCACCCCCCACTGTCACTAGTCACCCCCCCACTGTCACTAGTCACCGCCCCCCACTGTCACTAGTCACCCCCCCACTGTCACTAGTCACCCCCCCACTGTCACTAGTCACCCCCCCGTGTCACTAGTCACCCCTCCTCACTATCACTAGTCACCCCTCCCTCACTATCACTAGTCACCCCCTCCTCCTGTCACTAGTCACCCCCCTCACTGTCACTGCAATTCACCCCTCCTCACTGTCACTAGTCACCCCCCCTCTCACTGTCACTAGTCACCCCCCCATCTCACTGTCACTAGTCACCCCTCCTCACTGTCACTAGTCACCCCCCTCCTCTGTCACTAGTCACCCCCCGTCCCTAGTCACCCCCCCTGTCCCTAGTCACCCCCCCACTGTCACTAGTCGTCACCTCCCTCACTCTGTCACTAGTCATCCCCTCACTCTGCCACTAGTCACCTCTTCCCTCACTCTGTCACCTGTCACCCCCTCACTCTAGTGACAGAGTGAGGGAGGGTGTGACTAGTGACAGAGAGAGGGAGGGGGTGACTAGTGACAGAGAGAGGGAGGTGGTGACTAGTGACAGAGGGAGGGAAGGGGTGACTAGTGGCAGAGTGAGGGAAGGGAGGGGTGACTAGTGACAGAGTAAGGGGATGACTGGTGACAGAGTGAGGGAGGGGGTGACACAGTGACGGAGGGAGGTGATGACTAGTGACAGAGTGAGGGAGGTGGTGACTGTCACTAGTCACCACCTCCCTCACTCTGTCCCTAGTCACCCCTCCCTCTGTCACTAGTCACCCCTTCCCTGCCTAACTGTCACTAGTCACACCCTCCCTCACTCTGTCACTAGAGTGATGGGGTGACTAGTGGCAGAGTGAGGGAAGGAAGGCGTGACTAGTGACAGAGTGAGGGAGGTGGTGACTGTCACTAGTCACCAGCTCCCTTACTCTGTCACTAGTCATCACCTCCCTCTGTCACTACTCCCTCCCTCCTTCTATCACTAGTCACCCCCTCCGTCCCTCACTCTGTCACCAGTCATCCCCTCCCTCTGTCACTAGTCACCCCCTCACTCTAGTGACAGAGTGAGGGAGGGTGTGACTAGTGACAGAGAGAGGGAGGATGTGACTAGTGACAGAGGGAGTGGGTCACTAGTGACAGAGGGAGTGGGTCACTAGTGACAGTAAGGAAGGGGATGACTAGTGACAGAGTGAGTGACTAGTGACAGAGTGAGGGAGGGAGTGGGTGACTAGTGACAGAGTGAGGAAGGGGGTGACACAGTGACAGAGTGAAGGAGGTGGTAACTATCACTAGTCACCCCATCACTCTATCACCTGTCACCCCGTCACTAGTCACCCCCTCACTCTAGTGACAGAGAGAGGGAGGGTGTGACTAGTGACAGAGTGAGGGAGGGAAGGGGTGACTAGTGAGAGTGAGGGAGGTGGTGATTAGTGACAGAGGGAGGAATGGGGTGACTATCACTGTGTCACCCCCTTCCTCACTCTGTCACTAGTCACCCTCTTCCTCCCTCACTCGGTCACTATTCACCCCCTCTCTCACTCTGTCACCAGTCATTCCCTCACTCTGTCACCAGTCATCCCTTCCTTCCCTCACTCTGCCACTATTCATCCCTTCCCTCACTCTGTCACCAGTCATCCCCTCACTCTGTCACTGTGAAGGAAGGAAGGGGTGACTGGTGACAGAGTGAGGGAATGACTGGTGACAGAGTGAGAGAGGGGGTGACTAGTGACAGAGTGAGGAAGGGGGTGACAGTGATAGTCACCCCATTCCTCCCTCTGTCACTAATCACCACCTCCCTCACTCTCACTAGTCACCCCTTCCCTCCCTCACTCTGTCACTAGTCACACCCTCCCTCTCTCTGTCACTAGTCACACCCTTACTGTCACTAGTCACACCCTCCCTCTCTCTGTCACTAGAGTGAGGGGGTGACTAGTGACAGAGTGAGGGGGTGACAGGTGATAGAGTGAGAGAAGGGGTGACTAGTGGTAGAGTGAGGGAAGGGAGGGGTGACTAGTGACAGAGTAAGGGGATGACTGGTGACAGAGTGAGGGAGGGGGTGACACAGTGACGGAGGGAGGTGGTGACTAGTGACAGAGTGAGGGAGGTGGTGACTGTCACTAGTCACCCCATCCCTCTCTCTGTCACTAGTCACTCCCTCCCTAACTCTGTCACTGTGTCACCCACTCCCTCCCTAACTCTGTCACTGTGAAGGAAGGAAGGGGTGACTGGTGATAGAGTTAGGGAGGGAGTGACTAGTGACAGAGTGAGGGAGCGGGTGACACAGTGACAGAGTTAGGGAGGGAGTGACTAGTGACAGAGAGAGGGATGGGGTGACTAGTGACAGTCATCCCCTCCCTCTGTCACTAGTCACTCCCTCCCTCTGTTACTAGTCACTCCCTCACTCTGTCACCAGTCATCCCCTCACTCTGTCACCAGTCACCCCTTCCCTCCCTCACTCTGCCACTAGTCATCTTTTCCCTCCCTCACTCTGCCACTAGTCATCTTTTCCCTCCCTCACTCTGCCACTAGTCACCCATTCCCTAACTCTGTCACTAGTCACCCCCTCTCCCTCCCTATGTCACTAGTCACCCCCACTCACTGTGTCTCCCCTTCACTCTGTCACCACTCAACCCCTCCCTCCCTCACTCTGCCACCAGGTACCCCCTCACTCTGCCACCTGTCACAACCTCCCACACTCTTCCACCTGTCACCTTCTCCCTCACACACTGTCACCTGTCACATATGCATTCACACAGACACTATATACAAAAAAGCACATGTAGTCATCCCGACATGCACAAGTGCATTCACACACTCAAATACAAACATGCATTGATACACAGGTCTTCACAATATACACATCCAAAGGAATGCTGTATTATGAGTTATATTTAACATTTATTTAATGCACATATATTTGGCCTTCAAAGGGCCTGGGATCTAATTTTGCCCGGGGGCCCCAAAGGCTCTCAGTCCGCCCCTGTATCCAGTACAGAAGCAAGGCAAGACTAGAGATAGGCACCATACATGAAAACAAGACAAAACTAGGAGAATCCAGAACCAGAGCAGGACAGAAAGCAGAACATGTACACAAGACATGAGGAAAACAAGAACAGGGCAGGACAGGACTATACATGAACTGGGAATACAAGACAAAATAAAACAAGACAAGAGATACAAGAGAAGAGGAGACATAACTAAGCACTATATGTGAAAAGTATGGGGATTTAGTTACATTAAATGATCATACATTGCATAAGCCTGCCACAACGCCAATGTACCCCATATTCGGCAGGTCCTACACTGCCTAATGTTCGCTAAAAGAACCATACTAATCCACAATAGCACTTACCTGCAAGAAAGGACAGAGACTTGAAACACTGCTGCAGGTCCAGACTGAAACAAAAGGAAAATCGAAAACAAACAGGTGTGGCAACATAAAACAAACATTTAAATGAATCCAAGAGACTGGGAAATCCAGGGACGGAATATAAGAATGAACCCAGAAATCCCAGTATAAAGAAAACCAGACATAGAATAGAAAACCAAGAAAAACTAAACAAGAATTGTAAAAAAAGAGTACTGGATACCAGAAGCCAAGGCCAGACATCTCCACAGAACAGAGCAGGATGTGACAAAGTGTTGGAACTATGGTCGGTAAGAGTACGTGTAAAAAGTAGCTATTTACATCTAAATAGGTACTTTTTCATATTTCAACATTGTTATAGCTTTTACTATAACTTTTGGTTGCATGTACTCTTACCGCAGCCCTCTATCACTTCTATGTAAGATACAGATTTTTATATCCAGTTTTCAATGACTAAATGTAGGGGCATGCGGGAGGATTTAACCTGTGCCAGTTCCCCCCTTATTGCACTGGTGACTGGGCAGCATTAGCTGCCCAGTCACTAGTACCTTTAAATTTGTTTAGGCGACATGCCCCTAATCGCAGCATGCCATACAAACGCACACATTTTGGTGTTAAACACCAATAATATGTAAACACACCCCTGCATTCAAAAACCAACACTACACATAAATGCATGCTTGCATTCAAACGGCACATACAAACACACCCCTACCCATTCACACAAACATACTCCATACAAAAACATGCTTACATTCAAACACACACATATGCCTCAGGGCTAAATACAACCTCGTGACAATGGGAAATTAGTAGAGCCCTAGCTGTCAAAGCATTGTTGGAGTTGCACCACAGATAGGGATCTACGTTCTGGCCACCCTTGCCATTGGGATGGGCAACAAAATTCTTGCACCAGGGCTATTTCTGCTGTTGCCTGTCACTGTGTTAGGGTGGTGGGGATTGATTGAATGCCAGGGAGTGGGATGGGGGACCATGCTGCAATCCCTGGTGGTCCTAGTGGTGAGTGAACTCTAGCCTACGGGGCTAGAGTTCACGAGACCGGAGGGTTGCCATGGCTCCTCTGGGTCCTCTCCTTTCTTCCTCCCTCCCCAGCCGGTGGCAGCATTACGTGCATGTGGGGCGGTGAGGGAGATCTTTGATCTCACCAGCAGCCCGTCATGGAATACAGCAGGGCCGGCGCTCGCATAGCGCGGGCCCTGCATCGTCACCTCCCCTCCCGGCCTCGGCCATTGGCGCCATTGCACCCGCGCATTAGGTCTCTCCTGCTGGCTGATGTCGGTGGGGGAGGAACGTGGGCGGAGCTGACAGAAGGGGATATTAACCCCTTCTGCACCACGGAAGGAGATATTAACACCTTCTGCAGAGGGGGAAGCTATAGTGCCAGGAAAACAAGTTTCTTTTCCCAGAACTATAGTTTCCTTTTAACCTCAAGAGGCAACAATTGCTCAGAGTACCTGTCTTGCAAAGATGTCTCATTGAGATGCATTTGGAAATCTGCAGTTGGACAACCGTAGAAAGTCTGTGTTGGGGAAGAAGGTGAGGGCTTGCAACGGCGTCAGACAAGACATCTGCTGCTTTTAATTTTATAACATGACAGGAGGCTTCCTATTTTGCATTAACTCTCTTTACTAAACTCCACAGCAGTAAAGAAAAACGTAAAGAGTAACAAATAAATCACTGAGCAGCATAGTATATAAGGGTCATGCTGCCTGTACACTTCCTCTTTCTTTACTGCTCCATCGCAGACAGGTCAGAATATTTGCTCCCCTGGAGCTTTATACATTTATTGTCATTACTTGTTATACATTTATTGTCATTACTTGTTTATTCCTTGCTATTGCAACATATTTTATCATCTTTGTTTTAGCCTTTCCTTCTATTATTTGTTCTATACAAGGGCTGGGGGACTAGGGGCTCTCTGTGGGTTTTTTTCTGCCTCTTTCTGCCCCTCTGTGCCTCCTGGGACCCTCCCTGGGCTTCCCCTTGGTTTCCCCAGGTCCCCCCTCTGCCCCCCTACCCTGGAGTGCCCTCCTGGGCTTCCTCCTTGCGGCCGGTTTTGTTCGCGGCCGTTTTCGCGCCGGCCCGCTTCCGCCTGCGGCCGGCCTCAAAAATTTAGTCCCCGGCTTGCGGCCTACCTCGCGGCCGCCATTTTGGATCGCGGACATCGCGAGATTCTCGAGGCCATCTTAGTTTTGCCTCTTGCATCTCATTAGGGACTCAGTGTGGCTGTGCCAGCTTGCTGTTTTTGTTTCATCAGAAACACTAATGTTACGCTCTCTTCGGAGAGAAGAAAAGCAGCGTTGTACCGTATTAACGGCAAATTGGCAGACCTTGGCACAAAGGAGATTGGGCCCCAGGCACAAGGGAAACTATTTGGCGAACCGTTCCTCAAGGAACTCAACAAACACGTGAACCTCCCTTAATAAGGCGCAGTCCTCAATGCGCAGAGTTTTCAGAAGCAACCCTACCAGAGGGGTTTTTGGAAGGGCTGGCCGGCAACGGGGCCGTGCCGCCAGCCGATTTTGGCCTTCAGGCCCCCGCACCCAACCAACACCATTTTACCCGACAAGAGACTACCGGCAGCAACCCTTTCCCAGAGGCTCGGATAGAGGTCGTGGACCTCGCGGACGCGGACGTTCCCGCTTTACCGCAGGTAAGGACCCATATTCCTCCACTGTTACCATGTACCCGCACTGCGGGCCGTATTTCCCTTTCTTTCCAGAATTGGGCCGCCCTATGCTCAGACACATGGATCCTACAAACTGTACACGGTTATATCATAGACCTAGTGGGGACCCCCTTTCAGGTTCAGCCCCCTCGCCCCATCCACATGTCATCCTCCGACCACAACCTTGTCAACACGGAGCTACGCGAGCTCCGAGACAAAGGGGCTATCCAGCCGGCCCGCGACGGGGGTGGTTACTTCAGCAACATCTTCCTGGTTCGGAAAAAGTCGGGAGAATACGGCCCCGTCATCAATCTACGCGCCCTCAACGCATATGTGGTCTATCGCCACTTTAAGATGGAAGGCATCCACCTCCTGCGAGACCTTCTTCGAAACAATGACTGGTTCACCAGACTCGATCTAAAGGACGCGTATCTGTCAGTCCCTACTGGAGTCTTTGGGGTTTATCGTAAACCAACAGAAATCGGAACTGACCCCTACCCAGATGATACAATTCCTCGGCTTCGAGATCGACTCGACGACATGCACTCTGAGGCTACCAGTCTCAAAGATCACAGCCATTCGCAAGGAGATTCGCAGGGTTCTCCGTCTCGATTCCATTCCACTACGCAATCTGGCCAGAATTGTAGGACTCCTTTCGGCTTCCATTCAGGCCATATTTCCGGGTCCCCTCCACTACAGGGCCATGCAACGTCTCAAGGCGAAATACCTACGCCGCAGGCCTACTTACGACCAACCCGTCCCGGTGACGATGGAGGTTTGCGAGGAACTATCATGGTGGCTGGACAGCATGCAAGCCTGGAACGGCAGGGCCATATTCGGAGACGCCCCAGACTTCGTACTGGAGTCAGACGCCAGCCTGTGGGGATGGGGTGCCACCAACGGAACCATCTCCACGGGGGGAACATGGACGGCGCAGGAGCTCTCCATGCACATCAATTGCCTCGAACTCCTGGCAGGATCCTTCGCGATTCGCAACTTGGCCCGGGAAAGATCCAACTGCTGCATCCTCCTGCGCATGGACAATGTATCCGCAGTCCAGTACATCAACCGCCTGGGAGGCGCTCGCTCTCGCCTGCTGTCGGATATCACGAG